>CAWUFW010008748.1:0-185000 GCA_963921515.1 Calotriton arnoldi | reverse complement strand
AATGTGTCCTCCTCCTAACCACACTGGAGGCATGTAAGGCTTTTAGCTTTTCCAATTTTGTAGAGCCTGGACCTATTGTGGTAAGGCCTGTGGAGGACATTGAACTGGATCAGGAGCAGCCTGGCTTTAATGGTGACCTCCCTAATGTGCATCTGAGCTGCCTCCCAGTTAACATCCTCCAGGGCTCCCACATCTGCTTCCCACTTTGCCCGTAGTTTCCCCATATTGTCCGGTGTACTGTTTAGCATGGTGCCATACAATAGAGAGACAGCCCTGTTTGGGATCGCGACACCAAGGACCCTGGCTCTCTAGCAGGCTGTGGTCCACTAGATCATGGCCAAAACCCCTTCCTTTCCCAGGCTGCGCATCAATTGTAGGTATTTAAAGTGCTGTGTATCAGCTTAGCATATTCCTGTTGCAGTACCTCAAGTGGCTTGAGTGCCCCTCCCTCCAGGACATCCCGTGTTGTCTCTATTCTGATCTGCCCCATCCATGGAAGTTGGAGGGTTTGCCCAATTTGGGCAGTAGTTCGCCCTTCTGTGAAAGGGGGGTGGCCAAGGTGAGTTTCCCTTTCCAACCAATAGCGCCTGTGGTATCACCCCATACATTCAGGGTGGTCCGGGTCAGCTCAGGGAGGTGTTTCCTAACTTGTTTCCCACAGATGTAATAGATATAAGGCACCCCTCCACCATAGCTGATCTCTCTAGCCTGTATGCCAGTTCATTTTGGGGGCTGTGTCCCCAGTCATTATTTATGTGCAATAGTGTTGCCCTGTAGTATGCTTTTAAGTCTGGAAGCACAAGCCCTCCATTGTAGACAGATCTATTTAGGGTTTTGATGGATGTTCTCAGGATGCCTCCACCCCACAGGAAGGTGCAGAACATTTTATCTACTTTGTCAAAGTATTTATCGGTAATATAGCAAGGGGTATTTCACAGAACATATAGTAGCTCAGGCAGGGCGATCATTTAATAAAGGGCGGCTCTGCTCATGTTCGTCAAGGGGAGTCTGCACTGCCTTTCTGTGTCATCACTAAAATCTTTCAGGACCCTGTGTAGGTTTAGTTCCATGAACTGCTTTCGATCCAGTGTAATCTCAATATCTAGGTATTTGAAACCTGATTTCGTCAGTCAGTTATCTCCTATCACACCCTGCAAATCTTTCCATTCTCCCAGTTGATAGAGGATGGATTTTTCCCAATTTAAGCAGTACCTGGAGTAAGTCTCAAAGGGCACCGAACACAGACAGAACTGCTGGGATTGACAGGTCTGGGTCCATCAAATACACCTAGCGATATTTTCTCTGCATTGTGGGATATCTGGGGGAAGCCCAGGAAGTCCGCTCTGCAATGCACCCAACAGGCCAATGCTTGAGGCACAACACAAACAGGAGGGGCGATAATGGACACCACTGTCTTGTGCCCCTCCCTCGGCCGAACGTTCCTGAGAGCATCCCATTCACCCTTAACACTGCTGTGGACACCCTGTAGAGGACCCCACCCAGCTACGGAAAGTAGGGCTGAAGCCAAAGCGCTGTAGGGTTTTGGATAGGTACTGCCAATCGATCGAATCAAGAGCTTTTTCAGCATCTAGCAACATTCTTGCCCTGGGTTTATTATCTACATTAAATCTATCCAGCCGCAAACGCAGGTGCTTAATGTTCAGTCTTGTGGCCTGCCCTGGCATGAAACCCTTCTGGTCGGTGGCCACCAACTTGGTTATCACACCAGCCAGTCTGGTGGCAAGGATCTTGGCTAGGATCTTCAATTCAATTCAATCCTTACTTTTGGTGTTTAGCAGCGAAACAGGCTGGTAGGAGGAGCATAGGTTGGGCGGGTTATCTTTTTTGAGATGACTGCGAATTCAGCTGGGTAATGGGCTGGTAGGAGGAGCATAGGTTGGGTGGTTGCCTTATTTTGGGATGACCACAATAATGGTGCACTCTCTGAACAGATTCAGCCGGTGAGGATTAAGGAGGGAGGCTAGTCTCTTATAGAACTCTACCAGGAAGCCAATGGCACCCGGCATCTTTCCTGACTGCATAACTTTCACTGCTGACTTCCTCTAGTGCCAAGTCAGCTTCAAGCGTGTTCCTATCTACTAAGTTTAAGACTGGGACAGGCACTTCCCCCAGGAATTCCGTAATTTATTGATCTGTGCGGTCCCTCTGGGCCTTGTAGAATCTATGATAGTACTCGGTGAACATTCGGGCAATCTCCGCATCTGAACGGACAACCTCCCCCATGTCTGTCACCATTTCTGCCACTCACTTTGCTGTCTCCTACCCAACTACACAAGGAGGCGACCAGCTTTGTCCTCCATGTCATATAGTTTCTTCTGAACTCCCTGGTAGTGTTGGCGGGCCACCTGTGCCACATTATTGTGGATTATGTCACACATTGTCACCTGATGCAGGCAGGACGCCTCATCCCAACTGTAAGTTCAGTTCTGCTCCAGGTGGAGGAGACGACTCTCCAGTGGTAGCATCCTCTCTAACCTATGCTTCTTTTTTATGCCAATTATGGTCTGGGCCTTGTCCCTAAGTACTGTTTCATAGGCCTCCCAGAGGGTAACTGGAGAGGCCACTGACCTTTCATTTTCATTTTCAAGTAGAGTTGGGTGTCGGCTGTCAGGGATTCTGCTATTTCTGCGTCCCTCAGAGCCCAGGCACCCAACTTACAGCTGTGTGCTCTAGTAGGCTGTCTGGTACCCATTGTGACCAACAAAGGTGAGTGGTCCAATATCCCCCGGTCAGGTACTGCGAGTATGTTATATCCTGGCTTTGTTGTTATGCATGCAATCTCTTGCTCTGCCAGTGGAATGTTCATCCAATGATGTGTTACAGAATGTTGGGAGCCAGAGATGTCAGTTGAGAAGGGCTGAGCACCATCCTGGCTGCTCCTGGTGGGGTCTTGTATTGGATTGAACTGGATGACTTGTAACTTACTACTAATAAACATCTAAAGATCCTCTACACGTCTAGACTCAGTCACTACAATTTTTGGCGACGACATGTGTGTGCCAGTTCCTACTGTTTCTGCCGTGGGAGTGGAGAAGAAGTGTACTATTGTACCTGTGCATCAGTCACTGATCTGAATGACTGTTTCACTGCGCCCTCATATGGATTCCTGGAGAGTTCTGCCACTTAATGGATACTGCTAAAGACTTTACTTGCTTTCTGCCTTTTGTCTTGTTCTGCCTGCCTGCTGTCAAGTACCCAGTAATGACTGTACTGCTACATTAGGAGAGTGTTTTCCTGTCTTGCTGCCTGCCTGTCTTGGAGGAAGTCTGCCTCTCCTGCTATTTTGGGGCTGTTCCCTCCCAACGTACAGTTCCCTAGAAGTGTGTACCGTCCTGCTTGCTTGGTCACTACTTCTTCATTGCCTGCTTGTTCCTGCTGTCCTGTCACCTGCCTGCTGCCAAGCATCCAGAGCCTGCCGTCCTGCTTGCTACCTGCTCCCTGTGAAGAGGTGTTCTTGATCTCACAGATTGAGAGAGTGCCCCGCTGTTCCAGGGGCTATGGACAAGGCTCCACTGTTTTTTTTTTCATTGTGTTGTTTTGGTGCATTCTTTACTGTGCCCTGGGACTTTTTCCGTTTCTCTGGTGTGTTTGGTGCCTTATTGTTTACAATTTTGTGACTGCGTTGTAACTGCGCCATAAAAAAGAAACTGTCACTTTCTTACACTCTCCGTTCACACCAGCGCGAGCCTTACCTTTTGAAAGTGGCCTCACGCGCGTTTTCTCCTCCTCTCCCTCGAGACTCTGTGACGCTTCCTTTGCGTCAACACTGCTGCCTGGCAATATTTACTGCACAGTGATGCCGGGAGCCATCCGGCACGGCGTCACCGTGCGTGCCGCCATCTTTTGGTTGGCAGTAGCCACGTTTTCACAATGTACTGCGCACTTGAAGTGCAAGTGTGCGCAGGTACCACCGGAGTTTTCTTTCCTTGCCAACCACGCGTGAGGCTGAAGAAGCGTCCCTCACAGTTCTTTCCTCTTTGCATGTGCTTACATTTCTAGGACATCGGATTAATGCTTGTATACCCATACCATATTGCACGTGCCAGACTACCTTGGAAATTATAGGCATCACGGAGATCTGCTGTTTCCTTATGGACGTGGGACCACTCTCGACCTCACTTTGGTACCTGGATTTGCATTTCTCAGCTGAACTGGACTGTGGGGCATATGACTGTCCCGCACCACATTAAAGGTACTTTTCTTCATGCCTCTGACACTGTCAGGTGACAAATTTACTCACCACCCTGGTTGAGTCCATTTTTTCTAAAATCTTCATGTGTTTAACCTGTTCAGAGTTGTTTTAGCCTCAAAAAGACAGGGACTTATGCCACACTTATGTCTTATCTTTACCCTACATAGGGTGTCGTGAGGGTTCCTGTTGCATTTCTAGAGTACACAACGTTTTTGCCTCTACCGAGGTTGTCTATACTCTTAATTTGCAGTTACCTCACATTGTGCACAATATCAGTATCTCCATACGGGGTGGGGTTTTGTCCCGTTTGTTACTGTGCACGTTGTTTTATGCATCTAGGTTTCAGTCCTATTGCATTAGTGCGGGTTGCTACCCATATGTTTTCGAATGTACCCGTTTACAGGGTGTGTTCATGCGAAGGCTATAGTCCTTTCGCATTAGTCAATTTGCGGGTTCCTACCCGTACTCTTTCAAATGTACCCGTCTACAGGGTGTGTCTATGCGAAGGTTACAGTCCTTTCGCATTAGTCAATTTGGGGGTTCCTACCTGTACGCTTTCACAGTGCACAATCTGTACCTTAACATCAGGTGTCTCGCAAGGGTTTAGTTCCTCTATTACAGTGCACATTGTCCTTACCTTCACACGAGGTGTATCGCAAGGGTTCTTGCCCTTCTACTGGTGCACAACACTGACCTCTCCATGAGGTGTCTCACATGGGTTACATTCCCATCTCTACGGTGCACAACATGTTTGCCTCTACATGAGGTGTCTCACATGGGTTACATTCCCATCTCTACGGTGCACAACATGTTTGCCTCTACATGAGGTGTCTCACATGGGTTACATTCCCATCCTCTACAGTGCACAACAGTTTTATGTTTTACCCTTCTTAGGGTGTGTCGTTTGGGTTTTAGTCCCTTCATAACAGTGCACAATATTTTAACGTGGTGTGTTTAATGGGTTTGGTCTCATTCAGTTCAGTGCACAGTGTGCACCCGTTCACCACATGTTTATTACAATATTACCTTCACACAAGGTATTTGGTCTGAATACCAATTGGTGATTTTCTCATGTTTAATGTGTTTTGTTTACAGCTTTCAATTGGTATTCAACGTCATCATTCATTGTATTGAGATTTTAATTTAATAGGAAGTATGAGTGATTTATTTTAATTGTCTCCATTTCCTGTTACAGCCCAGTTTTCCTTTTGATATCTCTTATTGGTGTCATCTGTGGATTCTGGTTTCTTTTCTTCTCTTCTATGTTCTTTTCCTCTTACTGTTGTGTTCTTTTGTTCTTTGGAGGTTTTCTTCTTCTTCTTTTTGTCAGCGTCTGGTATGACTTTTCTCTTTTTATACATGCCTGGCCAGCAAGTATATTTTGAGGTAGTCGTTGGTGTTTTCTATTTTCGTTTCTGTTGTTGTGGTAGAAGGGAGGATGGCATTCTCACCTTTTGTCTTTCTTATGGCATTCTCACCTTTTGTCTTTCTTCTCTGTTTTCCTCACTTATATTTTCGCATCTTCTTTTGGTTGTTCTGTTATCTCATTGGTTTGCGATGTTTCTGATGTACTCTGTCTTTTCTCTATCTTTCTTTTCGTTCTCTTTTCTTTCTTCATTGTTTAATATGGAAGGAAAGGGGATATGTTATATCCTGGCTTTGTTGTTATGCATGCAATCTCTTGCTCTGCCAGTGGAATGTTCATCCAATGATGTGTTACAGAATGTTGGGAGCCAGAGATGTCAGTTGAGAAGGGCTGAGCACCATCCTGGCTGCTCCTGGTGGGGTCTTGTATTGGATTGAACTGGATGACTTGTAACTTACTACTAATAAACATCTAAAGATCCTCTACACGTCTAGACTCAGTCACTACAGAGTCCCTCACCCAGGACATTTCCATCTTGGGGATAAATACATAACATAGTCTTGAAAGGGTCCTGGGAGCCCGAGAGAGGAATTAATATTGTCTCCCTCGCAGATGGAAGAACCTCCAAATGTCGCCCGCCCCACTGCTTGAGTGAAACATGCAAGTTCTGTTGGTGCTTTGGATGGTGGCAGTTGGGATGTGTCGCTGTCCAGCTCCCTGTCCATGACTTTGTTGAAATCCCAGCCCATTATAAAAGGATCGCTGGCTGCGCCTAGAAGGATGGGGCCCAGACCCTCCAGTGCCTGCTTCTGAAATCTGAGAGGGAGCGCACATTAATAAACAGCACTTCCCTCTTTCCCATCTGCCCTTTTTTGCTACATGGCAGCCCTCAGGGTCGATCCATTTCTTCTCCACCTGGAAAGGTGGGGTCCTCTTGGCTAGAATGGCAACCCCTCAGGAGTCTCTTGTGTACACTGCATGGGCTAGGAATGCATTTTTACCTCTATGTAGACAATTGCAGGGGTTTTCCAACAATTGTGTCTCCTGCATAAGTACCAGATTGGTGGAATGCACACAAATGTAGTGCTTTACCAGCCCTCCTTTTATTTTACAGCCCAGGCCATTCACATTCCATGAAAGAAGTGTCAGTGGGTCTTTGCACTGCCCAGCCATCTGCTTTCTTATCTCTGCTGCCGCTATAATGCCTGGCCACTCTGTGTGGATTGCGCCCTCTGTCTCATGTCATGGTGTTTGTGTGTCTGCACAGCCTGCTGTGCCTCACAATGAACATTTAAGTTCAAAAACCCCAACTGTTCCCCCAGCCCCACCTTTCCCTTGCATGGTTTTTGAACTTACCAGTTCCCCAACTTGGGAAACGTTTGTTGACCACCCCACCCTTTTAACATGCACTCAAAATGTCTCTCATCCTTAAGTAAAGTCGAGCACTCCCTCCCTCCTTTCCCTCAACACTCACTCAGTTTCACTGCACTGTTTAAAACATATCTCTGCAGGACACTGCCCAGTCATCTGTGTCTGAAGCCACTTCCTTGGCCTCCCCTTGTGGGCAGGTGGATGGGGGGCCCCCAATGTCTGTGTCTGAGGAGTGAACCCTGGATGTCTTTTCACGGGAGGGCAAGGTGGCCTCCCCTCTTCATTGTCTTGACCCCCCCCACCTCTCCAGGTCTGGCGTCGCTGCAGCACCTCTCTCCAACCCCCATCTATGGTCGAGGATTCTGGGGAGCGTGTCGGCTGTATGTTCCACCCATCTCAGTGACCATTCTTCTATCCACTCCCATGCTCGGTCAAGACGAATGAACATGATGGCTTTGCCCTGAGAGATCACCCTGAGTTTGGCCAGGTAGAGCATCATGTATCTGACATCCATGGCCCGCAGTTTCTGCTTCACAGATTCAAAGGTTTTTCTCTGTTGTTGCAGCAGTTTGGTGAAATATGGGAATATAAAACTTTGTCTGTGTTAGAGCTGGGACTTCTGGTTTTAAGCGTATGCACCCTGTACAATCAGGGCCCACCAGTCTGGTCAGGGAAAGCTAGATGCACACTAAAAGTTAACCTGTGCTCACCCTCAGGTAGCTTGGCACAGAGCAGTCAGGCTTATCTAAAGGGGCAATGTGTTAAATATTTGTGCAACACATGCACACAGTAACACAATGAAAATACCTCAAAAAAACTCCACACAGGGTTAGAAGAATAGATATTTATGAGTAAAACAATTCAAAATCCAATAAGTAGAACCGGAGTTCTGAATTTTTTAAAGATTGAATTGAAATGCAGTGCTTAGAAGCAAATAAGCCTTACGGCTAGAGCAGTCGACGTCGAAGCTGGGAAACGACGCTCAACATCCTGTGATTCTGGGCACATCACTTAATCTCCCCGTGCCTAACAAAAAATGAATGTGTCCTCATGTAACGAAACTGGTGCTATGTAAAGCGCTCTGATACCCGATATCTTCGGGTCTAGTTCGCGCTATATAAAAATAAAAAAAAAAAAAAAAAATAAATAGCACTTAGAGGTTACTTGAGGTGAAACTGGACTGGGGTAAATCGAAAGTTCAGGCCAACCGTGATGAAGATGGAGGGCAGGCCGGTTACAGGACTCACGCAGGTCCCACTGAGAATGTAACTTGGATGGAGGAAGCGTCAACGTCAAAGACTCAATGCGTCGGTTCCGATCAGCGCAGACGATCAAGGCTTCATCGACGAACTCCTTTATGATGCAGGTACTGTGCCATTGTCGAGCAGCGCTGTCTGTCATCATCGAGCCATGCAGTCTGTTGAAGTGATTTCTTCAATCAACTCCTTCGTTGCATCAAAGGGCAATGCGTCAGTTCCGACTGGCGCAAAGTTGTCACTGCGTTGATTTTGATAGTTCTGCACAGCAGAAGCTCACTTTCAAAGGCCCAGGACTGGATAGGCACCACTTGGCAGGGCAGGACTCACAGATGGCAGAGTCCAGGTGCTGTTGCAGAGTTGTAGGAAGTCTTTGACGGCCCTGAGAAATCAGAACAGGGAGCAAGCCAGCAAGCTCTTCAAGTCACTCTGGGCTCAAGTGAGCTGAGACCAGTCCTTGTCCCTAGCAGGACAGAAATCAGCAGTCACCAGGGCAGCACAGCAAAGCTGAAAAGCAGTTTTTCCAGAGCAGGGGTCAAGCAGAGTGGCAATCCTTGTAGCACAGCAGTTTTTACTCCTGGAATAGTTCTTCACAGATGCAAAAAGAAAAATTGATGGACAGAAAGCAGAACAATGTCATACATTCACCCCAGTACAGAGATCTGGGCCTAAATCCATCGTTTTTTTGCTCACCATGCCAATCCAGTTTGGAGCCAGCAATATGCAAATCAGTCTTGACCCTGCGCTCAATGGGAACAGTCCAGCCCAAACTGCCAGGTCAGGTCCTCCCTGGACTGTAAACAAGCATCCTAGGACAGGTTTCAGGGTTTCACCCCTCATCAGCCAGGATAGCTTGACTCCAGTGGCATGGAGAGCACGGGACCCACGTCTAGGCATACCCGTCCCACTCGGGGTGACAAATGCAAAAAAGAACATTTGATGGACAGAATGCAGAACAATGTCATACATTCATGCCAGTACAAGAGATCTGGGCCTAAGTACATCGTTTTTTTGCTCACCATGCCATTCCAGTTTGGACCCAGCCATATGCAAATCAGTCTTGACCCTGCGCCCAATGGGAACAGTCCAGCCCGAACTGCCAGGCCAGGTCCTCCCGGAACTGTAAACAAGCATCCTAGGACCGGTTTCGGGGTTTCACCCCTCATCAGCCAGGATAGCTTGACTCCAGTGGCATGGAGAACACGGGACCCACGTCTGGGCCTACCAGTCCCACTCCTGGTGACAAAGCAAAAAGAACAATTGATGGATAGAAAGCAGAACAATGTCATACATTCACCCCAGTACAGAGATCTGGGCCTAAATCCATCGTTTTTTTGCTCACCATGCCATTCCAGTTTGGACCCAGCCATATGCAAATCAGTCTTGACCCTGCGCCCAATGGGAACAGTCCAGCCCGAACTGCCAGCCAGGTCCTCCCTGGACTGGAAACAAGCATCGTAGGACTGGTTTCGGGGTTTTCCCCCTCATCAGCCAGGATAGCTTGACTCCAGTGGCATGTTCCCATGAGGCACAGGGTCAAGACTGATTTGCATATAGCTGGGTCTGAACTGGGGTGGCGAAGTGAGCTACAGAACGATGATGGATTCAACCCAGATCTGTGACTGGGGATGAGTGTCTGAAAAGTTTCATCACTCCGTCCATCATCTCCTTGTGTTTGCATAGTTCTTCACAGATCCAGTAGCGTACTGTTTTTTTTTTTGTTTTTTTTTAGTCCTCGTTTATTTTTCAATATGCTTTAGACTTAAGAGAAAAGGTCTTCCGCCCATCACAAATAGCCAATTTTGAGGAAATCCGGTCACTCCACAAGGGAGAGAAGGACACCAAGTATATCCGGATTCACCCCTGTGGCTTCCCTGTAATGATTCCAACCTCAATCTTAGTTCTTTTATTGGAGCAATGGCATCCCTGCCAATACACTCCATTAATGACATATTCTTAATCATCGGACCCAGAAAGAAAAAGTAAGAATAGACAGTAGAGAGGCTTCACAGGGAGACCAACATATTCATATAACAAAGCAATAAATCTAGAAATCAACAGAGACTAAATACGAAAAATTTATATATATTCTTAAATAATCTTAAACAGAAAGACTCCTATCCACCCAGTTATCCCAAATTTCCCAAAATTTTGTTTTTTTGTTCTTTGTTCCAGATTGATCTAAGTTTGATATTCTCTGAATCGAAAATATCCATTCCTCTTCTATATAGGAGGACAGGCTAAGATCCATTTAATACACAGCTCTCTTCTAGCTAGAAGAATCAGAGTGAAAAACAATGCTCTGTGCTTTTTGTTAGAAAGCCTCCATCTAACTCCCTCGGAAGTATCCCAAAAATTATGGATACAGTCGTTAATTTTATTTCAAACCCCATAATATCTGAAATGGTCTTACCCACTTTCTGCCAATAAGAAGATATTACCGGACAACTCCAGAACATATGCACCTCGTCAGCCTTGTCTTCTCCACACTTTGGACACTTCTTAATCTCTCGCCTTCCCATTTTCGATAGTTTCTTGGGTGTCCAATAGGCTTTGTGTACTGTGAAGAGGTGATTCTTTTTTAAAGGTGCAGCACTTACGTAAGACCATAGAAAAGACATAGATACTTGCCCGATGTTTTCGAGGTCTTCATCATCTGGCAAGTCTTTCTTCCAAATTTCATCGAACGAGGCCTGCATCTCTTCTCCGTTCTGGACTAATAACCAATACCACTCTGATACTTCTTTTGTCTTTTTCTGGTAAAAGCATATTTTCGAAGCCAGATCCAGATTGCCTTTTAGGTCTTTACTTATGGACTTTACCCAACTATTCAGCTGATAATATTTAAACTTGGAGACTGAGTTCTCACATATCGCCGAAAGATGAGGCCAGGAAATCAATTCCGCATCGACGATTAATTGCCCCCAAGTGATGATGCCACAAGTACGGAGAGGAGTTGCCAGGGCATCTTCCATACATATAGGCATTCCTGGGGAGTCCCAAACTGGTGCTACCTCATTGTAATACGGTATTTTTAGGAGGCATCTTATCTGGGACCAAAGCTTCATAGCTGATACCAAAGTCTTCAATTTAACCATCTTGAAGTATTTTGGGTGTCCAAATTTTAAAAGAAAGCACCCTGCTTGTTGAGAGAACTCTGTTGTGAGAGCTTTAAAAAGTGGGGAGAAAGATTCGCTTTCCAACAACAATTGTCTAAAATTTTTTAGATGAAAGGCACAAAAATATAAATATAAATCTGGAGTCGCTATGCCTCCATAGGCTTTTTTCTTTCTAAGTTTCTTTAAAGCAATTCTGGGATGTTTATCTCCCCAGATAAAACTTGAAAAAAAAACCTGCACCTTTTTAAACCAAACTTTTGGGAACTCTAGGGGGCTAGTATTAAATAAAAATGTAAATGTTGGCAAAATTGACATTTTCAATAAATTGGATTTGCCTAATAATGAAAGTGAGAGCCCCCCCCATGTTTGAAGTTGTGTTTTTACTATTTTTGTAACTTTTTCAAAATTAACCTGTGCTATTTTGTCAATATTTTGAACTATCTGGATGCCAAGGTATCTAATTTCCTTCTTTGTGTAGGTACACCTGAAATTGGTGTTCCATTTCATTAACTCGGTTTTTTGTTGATTGATAAGGTAGCCAGAAACCTTTCCAAATCTCTCAAATTCAGACCATATCTCTGAGAACAGTTTTTCTAAGTTGCTAGTGTATATTATAAGGTCGTCTGCATACAGACCAATTTATTTCTCCCATCCATTACATTTAAAAGGGATAATATTTTGACAGGCTCTCAATTTACACGCTAAGGGTTCAATGTAGATATTAAAAAGTAAAGGGGACAGAGGACATCCCTGTCTAGTACCCCTTCCTATTTGTATTGACCTGGTTAATTTCCCATTGATTAAAAATTTAGCTGTAGGATTTTTGTAGAGAGCTTTAATTGCTGTCTCAAAGGTTTCGCCCAGATTAAAATGTTGAATTACTTTAAACAAAAAAGACCAGTTGACCCGGTCAAATGGTTTGGCAGCATCGAATGTCATTACTGCCAAAGGGATCTTATAAGTCTGGGCCATATCTATCGCCCCAATTAGGTCATGTGTTAATTCACTGAGTTGTCTTCCCTTCATGAACCCTTTCTGGTCTTGATGTATTAAAGGGCCTATCACTTTATCTAAGCGTCTAGTAATAATCTGGGTATATATTTTGTGGTCGCAATTTAAAAGTGAGATTGGTCTATAAGACTCACAGAGTCTTGGATTTTTATTAGGTTTTAATATCATTGTTATAATGGCTTCTTCCCACGATACGGGGGGATTATGACCTTCTAAAAAACATGAATTAAACAATTTAAGAAGAGGCAAGTTCTTCTTTCAAAATAATATAAACTTCATTGGGGATAGAGTCGGGGCCAGCAGCCTTTCCCTTTTTTAAAGAGTTGATCGTTTGAATAATTTCCTCCCTAGATATGGGGCGATTTAATTGTTCTTTTTCATTTTGCAAAAGTGAAGGAAGAGCTAAATCTGAGAGAAATTCTTCTATGTTGTCTTCATCTAAAGTTGTCTCATCCGTATATAGGTTTTAAAAAAATTGGACAAAGGCCTCCTCGATTTCGGAATCATCCGAAATGATGTTACCAGTGTTCAAGCAGCGAAGGTCTCTTATCCAGTTTCTTGTCTGATCGACTTTTGTTTTCCACGCCAGGAGCTTACTACACCCCTCTCCATATTCGTGGTGGGCTAATTTACTTGCATCCCATTTTTTTTAAACTGTAATTTCTAGAAAATCAGCTAGCTTATGTTTTGCTGTATTTAATTTTCTCAGAGCATTGATGTTTTCCTGATCTTGCTCAAAATGTTCCTGAAGTTTATATATGTCTTCTTCCAATTTTTTGGTCTCTTCTTGCACCTTCCTAGACCAATAAATCGATATAGTTGTTAAAGAGCCTCTCAAGTATGCCTTATATGTGTCCCATGTTGTTTGAGGTGAAGCTGAATCAAGATTAAAATCAAAAATTCTTTGGTTTCCGTCTTCAATTTATCTACTACTTCATTCTCTAAAAGCAATGCTCGATTAATGGTCCACCTCCGAGGTGGGGGGCTCACTTCCATGACTAATTTGATAATGACTGCGGAGTGATCGGACATATGTTCTGGGGCATGGCTAACTGAGGTAACGTTTCTGTTTGTTGCGATATCAACTAGGAAAAAGTCAATTCTGGAGCGATGTCCACATTTTTTGTTGTAAAAAGTAAATTTCCCACCAGATATCTTAGATTTGTGGGCCATCTCTCTCCAGATATCCACAAGCCCGATATCAGACATTAATTGTCTCAAGGCAGTTCTCATTTTCTGCGTATTTACCGCTACTCTAGACGAGGTAGAATCTTGACTTGGATCAAGAATCAAATTAAAATCACCCCCTAATATAATGCGATCGTTTGTTTTAGATAAGTGGAGTAGTAAAGTGTACAAAGTGGCAGGATCGTCCAAATTTGGCCCATAGTAACCTACGAAGATTAACCATTTGTCATTGATCTTAACTCTGGCTATCGTCCACCTTCCCAAAGGGTCAACCATACATTCCCCTAGCATAGCATGGGCAGATTTTTTAATTAAAATTGCGACCCCTTTCACTGTACAAGATTGAGTTGTACAAATACAATGTTCAATCCACTTTTGATGTTTCAAAACCACTTCCCATTCCTCTTTAAGCAAGTGTGATTCTTGAATAAGAAAGACATTACAATCCGACAGCCTTAAATACTCTAGAATTCTCTTCCTTCTAGAGGGGACCCTTAGCCCATTAACGTTCCACGACATAATTCTCACTTTCTCATTTATAGTTGGCCCTAATCCAAAATGCGTTAATTTCCCTGCCAACATTTATCCTTAAAGACAGAACACCGGAGGTTGCGTAGGACCCTTTGACTAAAGATAAAAAACGAGGACATTTTTTTGCTTTTCTCCCACTTGCTCCCCACCCTGTGTGTAAAAAGAATTTTTTCTTTTATATGTTTTATGTGAAACCCACCCCCCTCCCTTGGGGAACCCTCCCTTACTGTTGCTAGAGGTAAAATTATTAAATACCTCTGGTTTTTAGGCTCTCTCTCTGACCAGGCTTAAATCCAGTGTATTTCATTTGGATGTGCTCTTTATTTGATTTATTAGGGCGTTTGCCTCCTCCGGATCCTTAAAGTTGAACATTTTGTTGTTCCACATTACTATAAGGGAGGCGGGAAAGCGTAGATTTGCTGTAGCACCCAGGTTTCTTAATTCCTGCATCGACTTCCCCAGCTCCCATTGTTTGTCCTGAGTAATTTGAGAGATATCTGACCTAACACGAAATGTCCATCCAGCTCTTTTATACACCCCTACTTTTAATCCTGCTACTAGGATTTTTTCTTTAAGTAAATACGATTTGAAATTCACTAGAATCCTTCTTGGGTTTTTTTCCCAGGCCTTTTTGAATATGGATCCCGATGTACTCTTTGTACATCCTCCTCAAGAAGTTTTCTCAATATCAGGGTGTAATTCTGTGAGGAGGTTAATTATAAAAGATCTAATGTCTCCTCCTTCCACATCTTCTGGAATATTCAGTAATCTAATGTTGTTCCTCCTGGCGTTATTTTCCAGACTTTCCAGTTTTTCTTTTAAGGTTTTATCACCGCTTTTTATCATATGGATCTCACGTGCATTTTTGTCTACTTTCATGGTAAGGTCCTCCATGGCTAGCTCTACGGCCCCTACTCTTTCCGACATATCATTCAATTTAGCTTCTAGAGTCTCACAGACCATTTGTATTTTCAATTGATTGCTTTCTGAAACTGCGAATTTGTCTCTTAATTCAGTGAGGAGAGTCGTTAGTAGTTCCTCTATAGCAGAGTGAGCCCCTGTATTACCAGTTGTGTTTGGATTCCTCACTAGCTCTATCTCCTCTGCTACTGGGTTGTCTCCTTGAGGGGGGTCTGGTATCACCAAACTGCTAAACTGAGTCTCAGCACCGTTGGGCTGGGATGCCGTATTGTCTTTTCTAGTCTGGAGAGGCGGGGGAACCTCATCACTCTCATCGACCAGATGGGAGAGAGGATCAAAGGCATTCTTCAAAATGACGGGCTCCATTACTGTCCTTAAAGAGGACTGAGTGTCCTGGATTTTGAAGTATGACCTTAATGAGGGCGTAATGCGGGTCTTGCCTGAGTTAATTTTAAGCTGCTTCTTCTTCCCCTTACCGAGGGGGGATTTACCTTGAGAGTCTTTTATGTTCTGGCCGGAACCTGTGCTTTTAACAATTTTTAAAGACTTAACTTGAATTACCGGCACCAATTCTTTACTGACAGACTCAAGAGGGGATTGATTTTGACCCCAAATATCCCTACTTCTAAGGGTATATCTATTTAATCTGTTGGCCCCTGTAAAAGGACCTTCGTCTCGTCTCTCTACTCCTGGCCCCTCTCGTTCTGCCTTCAGCTTAGGCCCCCAATCTCACCCTTTCCTCCTTACCGGAGTCATTTGAAGTCGCCATACACCAGAAACTGCTCCCTCTGAAACAGGCGAATGTCTTCCCTCGTCTGCAGCCGATTTCTTTTCTGCTCCGATAATCTGTGGAACCTCAGGGGTTAATACACTAGACAGGCATTTCCGACGTGGAAAGGTGGAGGCGGAGGTCCAGGTCCCGTCGCTCCGAAATCCAACTCCGGCAGCGACTCGTCTTCCGTTCGAGATCTGCACCGCCGCCTCCGACCAGCGACCCCCCCGCGGGACCGCCTCTCCTCCAACCGCCACGTCTACCCACCCAGTTAATCCACGCCCAGGTCCAAAACACTGACGACCCGCCGATACTCCACCGACGCCTCCCCAACGCCGGCGCCCACAAGGAGAGCGAAAGCCGGAGAGCCAGAAAGCGAGACACCACGGGACACCACATAGGTCAGTACCTCAGCAAACACTCATGTTCCGTAAACGTCACATCCAATCCTTCCGTTGTGCCATAATCACCTAGGCTGAGAGAGAGCCTCCAGCCGCAGCTAACCAACGGCCGCCATTTTCCCCGGGAACGTCGCTGGTCGTGATTTGTAGCGTACTGTCTTGATAGGGTCAGAGGCCCAGTACTAATACCCAGTTGTGCCTTTGAAGTGGGGTTGACTTCAAAGCAGTCCCTTGACGCACACAGGTCCCCCTTTCTCCCAGTCCTGGCTCCAGACTATCAGTAGGAGGTAATCATCCCTTTGTATGGGAAATAGGACACTGCCTATTCAGGTGTAAGTGTCAGCTCCCTCCCTCTCTTCCTGCCCAGGAAGAGCTATCAGAATGCAGATGAATGCAGATGAGCTCTCTGTCACACCCACCCTTCCTGTGTTTGTGGCTGTCTAGACGGAATGCACAAAGTGTTGTTGTCACCCACCCCAGCTGTGTAAATACAATTTACCAAAGAACATAAAATGTAATGTTGTCTGAGGGAAGCATGGGCCACATGGCACACAGTCAGGTTAGAAGAATAAAGAACCGTCTCTGGGAACGCAACCATAAAATGTATTGTGTTAGGCCTGAACCTGGTAAGTAGATATCTGTGATGATTATTTGTAACCCAAAAAGGGTATGATTCCATATTGGGTCAACATTTTAAGGATTATTTATACAATACTGTACACTTAGAGCTTTTAGTGTGGCACCATCATTTTTGCATATCGTTAAAAACAGACCTTTAATGAATGTTTACTGGATGGTGCGACATCCTCAGGATTGCTATACAATTTTGGAATGTCCAGAGTGTGGCTTTCATTTCTATATAGGCTAACCAGAGGACCTTCATTCATCATATTATCTAGTTTCATACAGTCTAGAAGTAACAACATTTTAAAATCAGTTTCAGTCTTTGTCCAAATAGACAGCCAAAGGAGAAGTGCTCTGAGTGTCTGCGAAATGTTTTCTCAGGAACCCATTCTTGATCCTTTGGATAGTCCAGTAATCCTGGATTACCCATAGCTTAGCACCATAGATTACAGTCAATAAACATTATGCTTTATATACCTCCATCTTCTCTTTGAGGGGCTTACAACCTGATTTAGAGGCATACTTAAACAGTGCTTCTAACTCCTCACAAAATTGGCTGTCTTAATACGCCCACACTGGTTCCAGGTTCGGGCACCATCAAATAGAACACCTAAAAATGGGAAAGTAGAGACCGGTGTAAATTTGGAGCTTATTTACTGATAGGACCGATTTTTGTTCTTCTTCAGGACATAAACCATTATGTAGGTCTTAGACTGGTTCTGATAACTCGAGATCCATCATGAAAAGGGTGAATTGATTAAGTAATTCATGCAGCCTAAGTGGAGTCCTACCTATAAGCACTGCATTGCCGCATAGAGCAACAAGGGAATTGGGCAACTGCCGACACGTGCTAGATCCACATTCAGATTCAGTAAATGTCTCTCAAGCCAATTTGTATAAAGCATAAACAAAAAAGGCTCCAGCATGCAGTCCTGATGTGCTCCCCAATATCTCACACTTGCTCTTACCTCATTCTGGTGCTGGCTAAGAAAGCTATCTGTATTGAACTCCATGCCATGCCTATCAGGATAACCCAAAGCTTCGAGTGATTCACATGATCGAATGCAGAGTTAATGTCCTTGAAGGCCAGGTAAATGCTTCCCTCTTCAACTGTTGAGTATTGTTTATTAAGAGGTAAACATTAAATCACTGTTCAACAGTGCCAAGTCTGTTGCGACTGCCAAACTGGGAAAACAGCCTTAACCACGCAGCGTTAACTACGCGGGGCTGAACCACGCAGACGGTACCACGCATGTCAAAACCACGAATATGCCTTAACCACGCAGCGTTAACTACGCGGGGCTGAACCACGCAGACGGTGCCACGCATGTCTAAACCACGAATATGCCTTAACCACACATGTGCGTGGTTAAGGCATATGCTTGGTCTAGTTGCTGCTGCTGCCGGGCGGAGGAGCAGGAAGAGGAAGGATCGGGACGAGGCGGAGAGGTAAGTCGGGTTTTGAGGAGGTGGGGGGTCGTTTGTAGGGGGTGTGGGGTAGTTTTCAGGGCTGAGAGCGGGTCAGGATAGTTTACAGGGACGACAGAGGTCGGGAGTTTTAGGGCTCAGGGCAGGGGACGGAGGTGGGGGTAGATTATTTGGGTTGGGGTAGTTTTGGGGGTGGGGTAGTTTTCAGGACTGGGGGGTCGGGAGTTTTAGGGCTCAGGGCAGGGAATAGGAAAGGGCCAGTTTTAAGGCTGAGGGGGCAGTTAGTCTGGGGCGGGGTAGGTGGGGTTAGGTTTTAGGGAGTGAGGGCTTGTTTTAGGACTCAGGGAGGGAGCTGGGGTTGGAGTAGTTTTTAGGGGGCTGAGTTCTAGGGCTCAGGACAGGGGACAGGATAGGGGCAGTTGGTAGTATTAGGGCTCAGGGCAGGGGACGGAGGTGGGAGTAGTTTATTTGGGTTGGGGTAGTTTTGAGGGTGGAGGGGTCGAGGTAGTTTTCAGAGCTGGGGGGTCGGGGTTTTAGGGTTCAGAGCAGGGGACAGGAAAGGGGCAGTTTTAAGGCTGACTGGGCAGTTGGGCTGGGGCGGGTGTAGGTGGGGCTAGGTTTTAGGGGGTGGGGGATTGTTTTAGGGCTCAAGGAGGGGGCTGGGGTCAGAGTAGTTTAAAGGAGGCCAAGTTGTAGGGCTCAGGGTAGGGGACAGTATAGGGGCATTTTTCAGGTCGAGGGGGCAGTTGGGCTGGGGTAGGGGGGAGGTAGGGAATTTAGGTTTAGGGTGTTTTTAGGGTTTAGGGCAGAGGGGCAGGAGTGTGATCTTTACCACACATGCCCATTTACCAAACATGTCTTTACCACGAAATTGCGTGTAAGGACATGCGTGGTAAAGGCATGTGTGGTAAAGACGCAGTCAGGGTTTAGACCGCGTGGCTAAGGCATGTGTTGTTGAGGCATGCGTTTTTCCATCACACAACCGTCAAACTGCAGGTCTGAGAGAATGTTATTATCTTGCACCCAAACATCGAGCCGTTCTAATAAGATCCTGCCCATAACTTATGCTGTAGAATTGATTAAAGTTATGTGATAATAGCATTTGGGACCAACTTTGCTCTCTTTTTTAAAAATGGGAACTATTGACGCATGTCACCATCGTTGTGGGGGGCCAATTCTGCTAACAGCATTGAAGACATTTGCCATAAGCGACGCGCATAATGTGATGTTCTCCTTACATAGGTCTACAGGGGCCCCATTCGAACCTGGATCCTTATCTTTGGGCATCTCTTTAATGCAGCCACTGCTTCATGCAGCTCAATACCAAGCCCTTCATGTTGTGCCATTGCATCCTCCCCCAACAGTAATATGTACATCTGAGTTGGTAGTGTCACTATAAACTTAGTAAAATGGTCTACTCAAGTACTGGGGGGATCACAGTTGCAAGATCTGACTGTACGATCACTAAAATTGAAATGGCTAATATCCTGCCAGAATGCCTGTGTGCCTTTGAGTGAGCTATAGCCAGTGCTTGAAATGGACAAATAGAAGTGCAGGTACCCTGTATCAGAGTACCTGCTTTGTTTTTTGATTAAAAGTATTACATTTCTCTTATGAAGTGCCGGTACTCTCCCTCTCAAAATAAAAAAGTGCTGGTACTCAGTACCGACCCATTTAAAGCACTGGCTATAGCTAATAAGGACTCACATGCATCATCTCTTATTGCTTTTCTCCTGCTTTCAATTGCTCTATTATAAGCCATCCCTTTACTGCAGACATAATCGGTGCGCCTGGGGACCATTGTATGGGCTTTTAAGAGATCTCTATGGGGTTTTGTGCAGTGGGTGTTTCAGCATTGGGAATCAAACCATCTAAGCCTTCTCAACGTACAGCGTTGCACAGGGACAGGCTGAAGCTCCCTGACAGATTCACGTAATTTACTATACCACCTAGTGGTGTTGGCAGCCCCATCGTCCCCGTTCAGACATTTTAAAAATTTGACTTTAGTATGTGTAAAAATATAATAAACTGATTCCGGTTTATCTACTTTTTGGGGGGGGGGGGGGAGTTTAATATAGCGCGAACTAGACCTGAAGGTATCAGAGCGCTTTACATGACCACCAGTTGCAGAGGGACACATTCATTTTTGTTGGGCAGGGGGAGATTAAGTGATTTGCCCAGATTCACAGGATGTTGAGCGTCCCTGCAGATTCCCAGGATGTTGAGATTTCCTGCCTAGACTCGAACCTGGTTCCCCAGCTTGGAGGTCCACCGCCCTAGCCGTTAGGCCACATCCTCCCTCTTGCTTCCATTTCTGCAAGGGTGGAGAGGTGTGGTGCAGCGGCCAGGGCAGCTGACTTCGGAGCACAGGGTTCACGGTTCGATCCCGGCTCCCGCGGCAGCTCAGCTCAGCACCATGTGACTCTGGGCAATAACTCACTTAATTTCCACTCCGGCCCCCAGCGCCTTGAGACCCGTAAGGGTGAGTAGCTGCGCTATATAAAAACGGACTTACTTACTTACAAGACACCCTTAATACTTAGGACAACTATAGAAGCAGTATCATAATTAAGCCTCCAGGGAGATTAGGCATCTATTATAGGAGATTGAGAGCATGTTATGAGCACTAAACTCATTTTCTGTTGCAACATGCTCATAAAAAAATTAGACAAGTCATGTGAGAACAATGTAAAATCAATTATGTTACAGTGTTCTCTCCCCATGTATCTTGGCGCTATAAAAGCGTATTAGTGCACAAATCAAAAGCAACCTGTAAACAATATTTGGAGAGGAGTAGATTAAGTGCTTCCCCATAAAGGGTATGAATAAAATGCGTTTTGTGTACAACTTGAGGGTCTGTTATACCGCTCATGATGTTGCCTAAGTGATTGCAGAATTGAATATTAAAATCTTCCAGCCATAACTATGAACCTGGGTTTTTACATTTAAAACAAAACCTCTCATTTTTCCCACACAGTGCATTGAAGTTAACATTATCACCGTAGAAATTACTATTATAGAAATTAATTAGAAGAAATTCCTATATGCTACATTCTAGCCACCAAAGTTGGAAATGTGGCGACACTAGGGGCCTCATTTACAAGGAACTGACGCATCTGCATAGATGCATCAGTTTCCTTGCGCCACCATGGATGCGCTGTATTTACAATACAGTGCTCCATAATGTAAAGAATAACAGATGCGTCAGAAATTCTGATGCATCTGTTGGCACAAAAGTGACGCATTGCTGGAGTTGCTCATGAAAGTGACGCACCTCCAGCACTGTGCCACAACAGATAGGTGAGTCCCATTCAAAAAGCCCTGCGTCATTCCTTACGCCTGGTCTTAGCAGGCGTAGGGATTTTGACGCAGTGAAGGTGTAGAGTGACGCAGTGAAATGTTGTAAATTTCACTGCGTCAGTTCTACATGGTTTTTTGCCTGGGAACGCCGACCCTGCATACATTATACCTGATGCAGGTATAATGTGACGCAGGGCTTTACAACGTGACGCATCTATCTAGATGCGTCACGTTGTAAATGGGCTGCATCGTAGCGCATTGTTTACGCCGCCGCTGCATCACAAAAAGTAACGCAACGGTGGCGCAAAAGTGTCGCAAGGGGCTTGTAAATCTGCCCTTAAATTTGTCCTGATGACTCTTCCTAGGAAGGAAAGAGGGACCAGGGTAACCAATCAGCCTTTGGCTCTACTAGAAAGTGCAGGAATGGCGGGAGAAAAAATATGTGATGTAACCCTGGACATGATTGGGAGGTAAGGTCCATGTTTCCTGACAGAAAACGATGTCATAACCACTTGTAAGCTCTAGCCATTCGGGTTTATTTAACATTGAGCCCAAACCTGCAAGATTCCAGCTAGCGATTTTCCCTGAAGATGTAGGAGGGGTATACTCATGACTGATTGATGCTGTAACTCAGTGTTTTTGTTATCAGTGACATCTAGTAAGCCGTCGGAACTACTGAGATGTTATGAATGTTCCGAGACACTTTGACATAATCCAGCACTTTAGTTCTTAAAATGGGACTTGGACCTGTGTAATTTATTTCTCAATCTATTATTTCATACTGGGCAAGTGCTGCATATTTGTTGGTGACTGGGAGGGAGAAACATTGAGAAGATGAAGGACCCTGCATCATATTACTGGAAAGGATGGGCACAGAGTCGTTTAATCTTAGTTTATAAAAATCTCCCAGAGGGACAGGCTCTGTTCAGCCATGGTTCCTGCTGGTGGATTTAATCCTGGTGAGAATAATTCTCACAGCGGCTTCCTGCCTGAAGTTAACTGTACAATTAATGGGATCTGTTTTGTGGTTGTTTCCTACCTTTGCTACTCTCTGGACCATGGTTATCTCTTAATGTAGTGTGATTTGTCTCCTAATTTTCCTTTGATCTAATGGGTAACTTTGTTAACAAGTTGATCATAGCTTTCCATCTGCCTTGGCTGAGGCATGGAACCCCCTTTAAAACAATTGTGTATGGTGTCGCTTCGAGCGGAAGTTGTAGAGCACACAAGTTCGCTCCTCCTGTTGGTCGAAGAGTGTTAGCACTACCTCTTTCCTGGGGTGTTAACCCGAAGTCTGGATTAGAGTTCTGGCAAGACAGAGTTGTTTGCTTGTGGAAAGGCGCTGCTGGGGCAGCGGGCCATGATTGGCCGTTAGCTATCCTGTCGGGTTTGTGTTGCTACTTCTCTTTTAGTATGAGCCATGTGATGGGCTGTGCTTGCATTTAGTCCCAAGATAAGCTTTTTACTAGCAACCAGTCTTGTTAATACGGACTCCATAGGTTGCCATACTTCCTTTTATTTTCCCCAACAAGGCACAGATGATGGAGAATTTGATGGGCCCCTTCTCGCCGCTCGTTTGGGTATGGCAGCTGTGGGAGCCCAATTCTGAAGAGGGTTAAGTCCTGGTTTCCCTTTACCACTTAATGCACATTTAGCAACATTTTTCTTTTTGGCCAGGGCGGCATGCAGAGCAAATTAGAATTTGATTTTAGGCTCAGGTTTTCCTTTTGCTCTTTAAGCAATGGGGCATCAGTTGTACAGGGATTAAACCTGTTTGTTTTGTCTGGAAATCTTCCCACAAGTGGTTCTGAGAGCGCAGCATGCTATCAGAGTTGGATTCATTACCGATACCCTTTAGCGTTACTTAGCATATCTGCCACTGCGTCAATCTCGTGATCAATTACCCCCATTTCATTCGAAAGGAAGCTGGTGATGGTATTAGTCACAAGACATTTCTTACCAGGGGAATTGTGGATTATCTTTTCACCAGCAGGTTGTATCAACACAGTGGGAGTGAAAGTGAGAGAAGTGTAGGGTCAAGAGGGATGGCACAGCCCATCCTCCTCTGGGCTCTGATGGGTGCAGACAAGCCCGCTCTTGGCCCAGTCTTCGCCCAGGTGCAGAAAGCAGCCTTGAGCTTTGTAGCACTCCCTGCGGCTCTTCCTTCTCCTCGGTGTGCAGGAGGCAGTATTGCAGCCAATTAAGTCCAACCTTGGCCATCAACAGAGTATCCCATCGTGTGGGAAGCATCCTTACACATTGTACTACTGCCCCACTGCCCCTCCTTCTCAGTGTGTGGGCGATGGTATTGTGGACAATTGAGTCCAACCCTGGCCATCAACAGAGTATCCCATCGTGTGGGAAGCATCCTTACACATTGTACTACTGCCCCACTGCCCCTCCTTCTCAGTGTGTGGGCGTTGGTATTGTGGACAATTGAGTCCAACCCTGGCCATCAACAGAGTATCCCATCGTGTGGGAAGCATCCTTACACATTGTACTACTGCCCCACTGCCCCTCCTTCTCAGTGTGTGGGCGTTGGTATTGTGGACAATTGAGTCCAACCCTGGCCATCAACAGAGTATCCCATCGTGTGGGAAGCATCCTTACACATTGTACTACTGCCCCACTGCCCCTCCTTCTCAGTGTGTGGGCGTTGGTATTGTGGACAATTGAGTCCAACCCTGGCCATCAACAGAGTATCCCATCGTGTGGGAAGCATCCTTACACATTGTACTACTGCCCCACTGCCCCTCCTTCTCAGTGTGTGGGCGTTGGTATTGTGGACAATTGAGTCCAACCCTGGCCATCAACAGAGTATCCCATCGTGTGGGAAGCATCCTTACACATTGTACTACTGCCCCACTGCCCCTCCTTCTCAGTGTGTGGGCGTTGGTATTGTGGACAATTGAGTCCAACCCTGGCCATCAACAGAGTATCCCATCGTGTGGGAAGCATCCTTACACATTGTACTACTGCCCCACTGCCCCTCCTTCTCAGTGTGTGGGCGTTGGTATTGTGGACAATTGAGTCCAACCCTGGCCATCAACAGAGTATCCCATCGTGTGGGAAGCATCCTTACACATTGTACTACTGCCCCACTGCCCCTCCTTCTCAGTGTGTGGGCGTTGGTATTGTGGACAATTGAGTCCAACCCTGGCCATCAACAGAGTATCCCATCGTGTGGGAAGCATCCTTACACATTGTACTACTGCCCCACTGCCCCTCCTTCTCAGTGTGTGGGCGTTGGTATTGTGGACAATTGAGTCCAACCCTGGCCATCAACAGAGTATCCCATCGTGTGGGAAGCATCCTTACACATTGTACTACTGCCCCACTGCCCCTCCTTCTCAGTGTGTGGGCGTTGGTATTGTGGACAATTGAGTCCAACCCTGGCCATCAACAGAGTATCCCATCGTGTGGGAAGCATCCTTACACATTGTACTACTGCCCCACTGCCCCTCCTTCTCAGTGTGTGGGCGATGGTATTGTGGACAATTGAGTCCAACCCTGGCCATCCTCAAAGTATCCCCATTTCTACTCAATAATCAAATTTGCCTCATAAAGATACTCATTTAGCCTACAGTATACAGTTATTGTAAATTCCAACAGGAGTGTTGTAAATTCAGTTTATTTTTATTTTTTAAATCATCAGTTCCTTTGTTTATTTTCAATTGTTGGATAATGTAGCACTTTTAATCATTTCAGGAGAGGTTTTCTCAGTGATTAGTGATGGATGTGTGATCTTTGTTCAATGAATTTATATCGAACTTGTCACCTTGTTCATTCTATCTATTGCAACCCACAAGAGAATCTTAGAAAAGATCCCTGAAGTTACAGCCAGTGTGCGCCGACAGAATAATGTAAACATCACTGATGCATAGTTTCATTGTATAATTGGTCAATTTACATACACTGCAATTTTTTCAAAGAAAGTGCCCATGCCTTTTTTTGTGCATGTTCTAGCCTTTAGTTTAATGGTATATTATGAATACGTGAAAGACTTTCATGAACGCTACAGCCTGTTATGATTGCGTTTCTTTTGGTTGTGTGATTATGAGTGGCTCCAAGGTTTCTTGGCACATCTTATCATGCAAAAATACCACTGTTTAAGCCAATGCAACTGAGCTGCCTCACAAGCGTCTATGGTCCATTGATTATTAGTGGCTCAGTTCCATTAGCTTAAACAGTGCTATTTTTGCATGATAAGATGTGAGAGGAAGGTTGCTATTATATATATATATATATACGAAAATATTTTTTTAAGAGCAGGGACCACTGCCTGCCCGTAAAAAAATGAAGCAAATTTGTTTTTCTTTTTTAAATGCATCCCGTTTTCCTGTAAGGAAAACGGGCTGCATTTAAAAAAAGAAAACTGCTTTATTTAAAAAAGCAGTCACAGACATCCCTGGGAGTGCTAGCCATTCCTAATGGGGTCGTTAATTGCACCTGCCTCATGAATATCAATGAGGCATGCAATTTGCGACCCCATTAGGAATCACAAACAGTGTCTAAGACACTGTTGTACATTCCAATTTGCGAGGCACAAAACGATGCAATTTGCGACTCGCAAATTAGTAGGGTCGTCCATCTGGCCCTTAATCTCCCCCGCCTAACAAAACAAATGTGTTAGTCTGTAACGCAACTGGTGTTCAGGTAAAGCGCTCTGATGCCTTCGGGTCGAGTTTGCGCTATATAGAACTCCCCAAAAAATAAAAAGAATCTGACTGATGCCCATGTCAGTCTTGACCTCTGTCCATCAGATGTGACTGATAAGAGGCTCTGGAGTACCTTACATTCTTCAAGTCACTAAAACTGAACACCAGCAAGGTTGTCAACAAATAGAAGCCATCTCCCCTGGGTCCACTGCTTTGATTTGTAATGCTCGGCCACGGATGCAGTCTCCTCTCCTCGTTTGTCAATTAGAACGTTTTCCCTGTGAGTCACACAGTCTTATATAGTGCAAGGACTATGCAGTGGTGCTGATGATGCAATACATGCTACAAGCATCTACTGTATGCCTGGTGGTGTACAAGAAAGCCTCAGCATGTGACTGGTCTTGGAATAGGGACCTGGCTATCCAAAGTGAACTCAGATGTAGTGTCGGACCAAATGCCTGGGATGGGGGCAGGACCCTAAATATGCTATACGAGCAAAGACAAGGCTGAAGACTTTAGAGGCTAAGGTGTAGCAATCAACTTAGGTCCTTCTCTAATCTCAATATTTATATGTCCACACTAAGGTTCCATATAAACACACACAAGTGACATGGTGACATGACCTATGGCAGCACATGCCAGCCCCTGCCTCGCCTCCTTAGAACATGAACTGTTGGAATGTGCACCGGAGGAGGTCCACAGCTCAACATCTAAAAGCTGAACACTACTTCCATAACTGTAACTTGCAAGTGAAGATGGAAGATCTTTATTTGTTTTAGCTCTTTTCTTGGGTACAACACACGTCAAGTGTTATCCATAGTTATTGTCTGGTGATTGGGCCCCTCATTTAGAGTTTGGAGGGTAATCCTCCGATTTCTGGAAGAAATTTTGAATATGGGGTAGAAAACTCCTTCAGAATATTCATTTCACAATAATATCCCTAGGGTGGAGAAAAGTCAACTGGAGAATTTAACTTCCTGTTTAGAGTTTCCTGCAGAAATTGGAGGATTTTCTTTTCTTAAATCAAAGTCAGGATGAGAGTGAACAGCTCCCTCACAAGACTCACGTGTCCCTCGTTTGATCTGTTCCTGTCACATGCGCTAGTCCTAGCACACAAGTAGGGTAGTGTTTTTATCAGGAAAAGTGTGGAAATGCTGTGTGGTAGGAATTGTGTGGATCTACATAGATTCCGGAGGTTTCTGTCACAGAAATGTGAGGAAAATAAAAGATTTTAGTCAAAGTTTGAGATTTGCAGGGCCCTGTGGGAATGAAAACATTGAAGGATCCACTCAAGGCACACCACTCTGGACTCCCCTGTGTATATAGTGTTCAATAATGTCTGGTTTGGTAAGTTTCCTTGGGTGGTGGCCGAGCCCGGACCCAAATGCCACAGCTACCCCCATTGCCAAAATAGGTCCTTTGTTTGACAGGAAAAGTTGATGTCTCCACATTGTGTTTTGGGACCTTGTTTGTTGTGGGTGCTAGGCTGAGCCACACAAGTAGGTTGCTGTTTTTATTGGGAGATGTGTGGGAATCAGCTGCAGCCCGTGCAGGTAAGAGCAGTGGGGCTGGGTTGAGGGGGGGGAATTTGACAGACGACCATGAGGGAAAATTAAATAAATAATTAATTTTCCCTCAACGTCTGTCGAAATTCCCTCCCCCCCCCCACAGGGCCCCACCGCACTTACCTGCACGGGCCACGGCTGGTGGGAATGCTGGGTGGTAGGAATTTGTGGATTCCCACAGATTCCGTTGTTTTTGTCACAGAAATTAGAGGAAAATGTGAGATTTTAGTAAAAGTTTGAGGTTTGCAGAGCATTGTAGTTAAGAAAACGCTGTGGAACCCACACAAACTATGCCACTGTTAGACCTGGCTTGTCCAGTGGGTTTATCCCCAGACTTTTTGCTTTTGGGCCTCCTGTTTTTGGACCCTGTTTTTGTTGGTTTTTTGACTCTGGGCACTTTACCACTGCTGATCAGTGCTAAAGTGCATATGCTCTCCCTGTAAATTGTTAGGATGGATTGGTGATTCCATGATTGGCATATTTGATTTACTGGTAAGTCCCTAGTTCAGTGCACTGTGTGTGCCCAGGGCCTGTAAATCAAATGCTGCTAGTGGGTCTGCAGCACTGATTGTGACACCCACATGAGCAGCCTGTAAATGTAACTCAGACCTGCCACTGCAGTGTCTGTGCGCAGTTTGGTACTGCCATGTCAACCTGGCAAGTGTACCCACATGCCAGGCCTTAACCTTCCCTTTTCTTACATGTAAGACACCCCTAAGGTAGGCCCAAGGTATTCCCATGGGCAGGGTCCAGTGTATGTGAAAGATAGGACAAACTGAGGTGCGTGACATGTCCTGATAGTGAAATACAGTATATTTAGTTTTTTCTCTATTGAAAGGCTATCTGCCCCATAGGATAGAATGGGAGTTTATTTATAACATGTTATAAATATAATTTCCCATTGGGACAAGGTAGAAAGATGGAGTTTAATATGCCTGAACTCAGGATATAAAGATGCATCTTTTAGTAAGGATGATTTTTTATATTCTGGGTTTGAAAATACCACTTTTAGAAAGTGGGTATTTTCTTGCTTAGCCATCTTGTGTGCCTCTGCTGGTTTGTGGATTGACTGACTGGCGTTGGAGTGACAGGGGCTGGCGATGCGCATTCGCTCAGAGACTCACCGTTGGAGGGGGGTTGTTGTGTGTCCTGCCTTTCCTGGATGAGTTAGGGCTGGGCTGAATAGACCTGGTCTAGGAGTAGGGTGAGGAGGTTTCCTCACACCTGAATGAGCCTGGTCTGCCTTAAACAATGCTGTCTCCACCTACTGCCAGGAAGCTTCACCTGAGAGGACATAACTGATTTTGGCTGGGCAAAGACCTTCTCTGCTATAGAGAACAAATGAGTTTGTATTATTAAAAGAGGGGCACAGACCACAGATTTTTAGATCACTTCTGGGAATCAAGAGTAACCTTTGCCAAGGAAAAGAGTTGGAGAAACTGAGGAGGAGTACTGCCCCTTTGCTGTTTGCTGTCTGGGGTTGGCCTGTAGTGGCTGTTTCTGCCAAGGAAAGGAAAAGGACTTTGCTGTGTGCTGTGTCCCCTGCTTGAGGAAGATCTCCAAGGGCTTGAAATAGAGCTTGCCTCCTGTTCTGAAGTCTCAGGGACACAAAGACTTCACCACCAGCTCCCCTGAATTTCCTTGCTAGGAGTTCTGACCTGCTGAGAGGTGCCTACTGCTGTTTTGGACCTCTGGAGGCTGTTTGCCGCTGGCAGCTGGAAAAGTAACGCAACTTCGAGAAGCGCGAGGCATCCGCACCTGTTTCCGATGCATCACTGACGAAATCGACGCAGCGCCTGTCGCATCTCAAGAAATCGCCGCACGCCGAATCCCATGCACCGATCTCCGAAGTCTGAGATCACAGCACCGATTCCGACGCATGCCCTGCTGTGCGGCTGCAAGAACCAACGCATTGTGGGACCGCACCTGGAGAGAACAATGCGGTGTCGTTGCCGCCGCCGCCGCATCAAGAACCAACGCATCCCCCGATCCTCATGCATCGCATCTGGGCACCACGCCAGCAAGAACACCGGGGTTGCGGTAAGAAACCGACGCATCATCTCCCCGCACAGTAAGAAACTGATGCATCACCTCCCCTTCAGTAAGGAACCGACGCATCAACGCCCCTGCGTGGCAGTAAGGCACCGACGCATCACCTCCCCTGAAGTAAGGAACCGACGCATCACCTTCCCTGGGAGTAAGGAACCGACGCATCACCTTCCTTGCGACAGTTTTTGTCTGTGTGCGCGACGCATCTAAGGTACTTTGTGTGAAAAGTGCCGCATCTGCAAATTGCTTTGAACAGAACTATTTTTACCTTTTAAAAGTCATATCTTGATTACTGTATTGTGGATTTTTGTCATTTTGGTCCTGTTTGGTTTAGATAAAGATTAATTATTTTTTTCTAAACTGGTGTGGTGTCCATTTGTAGTGTTTTCACTGTATTACTGTATGTGTTCACAAATGCTTTACACACTGCCTCTGAGATAAGCCTGTCTGCTCGTGCCAAGCTACCAAGGGGGTGAGCAGGGGTTATTTTAGAAGTGTAGCCCCCTTACCCTGACTAGGAAGAAGGGCCCCTACTTGGACAAAGGTGCAAACCCTTGCCAACTAGAGACCCCCATTTCTAACAACCACTATGGGCTCAAATGGATGTCCAGATTTAATAACTGTCGGAATTTGTTAACTTTCCCTCTGTGGTGACCAAGCACAGAATTAAATACCACAGCTACCCTGATCACTAAAATAGGTAATTCTGTGACAGGAAATGCTTACATATTTATGTTGCGTTTTGGAGCCCTTTGTGTAATTGGCGATATGCCCAGTCACAAAAGTTAATTGTTTAAGTGTACTAACATTTTGGAGACATGATAGGAAAAACGTAGAGGATTATTGTACTTTGTTAATGAATTCTTGAAAATCAATCATTTTAGCCTGTACCTTGTTTTAAGGATTTAATTGCAAACTTTTAACAGTTGTAAATAGTAGGCAAACAAGTTATAATTTTTTGGCGTGGCTTACTACCATGGAACACTGAGAAGTATTTGTTTAAAGTCTAAACAAATGTTGGTTAAGTGTAGACCCATTAACAAGTTCACAGTCTTTCTTGCTTGTTCAGGCTGAATGAAATTAACAACAAAAAACACACAGTATATTTTATGTAATCAAATCAAAACACGCTTTATTCGATTATTTGACATAATAATCATAAAAGCACAATTAAAAATATCGACAATTAAACATTTCACAAGTGCAATCTAATTGAATACAATAATAACATCTAAAAGATAAAAAGGTCAATTCACTGAGTATGTTCATGGGTCACATCATAATAGTTTTCCTGCATTTAAAAACGTTCTTTAAAAACAATAATACAGATGCGATAGTAAGTTCTTCTTCTAAGGATTGTAAGACCAGAAGAGCGGGACAACATTGTCTTAATCCAGATTTCCTTAACAACGGGAGGATCCACCTCTTCCTTTGTATCGAGTAAAATCTCTTGACCAGTCGTTCTGATCCGGAAACGTAATTGATCTATAAATAATTCCCAATCTAAAACGTGTTAACAAGAATCTATTGTATTCTCCTAAGGTCGACCCTAAGTACGGCTGGATTTTACAGGTTGTTAAAATAAGGTGGTGAGCTTGAACAGATACCTTTTTAAATTCATTATTTCTCCTGATTTCTTCCACATAATGCAGGCAACTATTTTTAAAATCTATCCTCTGTAGACAACTTAAGGTGGTCGGATCTGAATAATATTCAGGATGACCTAGATTAAACATAAAATTTCTGATATACTCCAGCCACCTGATGTGCTTAACCCCATCTAACCTACTGCTATCACTTAGGATTTGTCGATTTAACGTCGTCTGCTCCGAGGTCCAAATCCTGTGCCACAATAGGGCTGGCTGGATTTTAATAGTATCCGTTAAGTAAGGCATACCCAGTTCTGTGTGACAGATAAAGGTGGAGGTGCTATCAGGAACAGTCAACAAAAACCTTAGGAACCTGTTCTCAATAATCTATAGTGAACTTACTTCCTCGTAACCCCAAATTCATGCGCCATAAATGGCGATTGCGATGCACTTAGCTTTATAAATTTGAAGCAATTCCACCGGGGCCCGTTTGCCTAATTTCCTACTAAAATTTGAAAATAATAACTTCCTTGCCTTAACCGCCTGGGTCCAAGTCCCCCTTCTATCAAATAAAATCCTAAGATAAGAAAATGTGTTAGAACATTCAATTTGTTTAGAATCTAAAAAAAGGGCTCTCGTTTTCTTGCTACCTACCCCGCACTTCATTACAAATGTCTTAGAGATGTTAACATTAAGACCTAAATTTGACATAAAATTCGCTAAACTATAGATAACCCTCTGGAGGCCTAACGGGGTGCGCGCCATAAGAACTGCATCATCTGCATACATCAGTGCAGGTACTGGGCGTTTCCCTACTGAGGGTAGGTCCTGGCACTCTTCCACCAACGTTCTTCCTAGGTCATTTATATATAGCGTAAAAAGGAAAGGCGCCAGAACACAACCTTGCCTCACTCCTCTCAACACATTAAAATGTTTTGTACATTCCCCTCCTACCCCGAACCTGACCCTTGCATTGGCCTCTAAGTAAAGCTGCCTTAAAAATGATATTAAAGAGGCATCCACCCCCAACATTTCTAAAATTTTCCCCATTTTTTCGTGGATAACGCAATTGAACGCTGCGGTTAAATCCACGAAGGCCAGGAAAAGCCTGCCCCTTTTTGCCTTGGTATATTTACCAATCATAATGTTTAAATTCAGGCCTTGCTCAACTGTGCCTAAACCCTTGCGGAAACCAAACTGGATATCGCTAATGATCGAATGCTCCTCCGCCCAGTCTTGTAAACTAGTTAACAGGACTCTCCCGATGACTTTAACCGTGGAGTCAAGCAACGAAATCGGTCTGTAACAGGCTGGATTTGACCTATCCCCTTTTTAAAAATGGGAACCAATATCGATTCAAGCCAAGATGGTAAAAATCCAGTCATGCTACATGCATTAATGACTTGTGTTAAAATTGGACCCCACAGTGCTAGATTAAATTTAAAAAGGTCAACGGGAATGCCATCGGGCCCGGGCGCCTTCCCCTCTGTGCTTGATAAAATAGCCAAATTAACCTCACTGAGATCGAATCTTAAGTTAGTTTGGTTGGTTATTTGTACGTGTCCTGTTAGGTCTGCTGGATTGCCATCTTTAAGGGGTACAGAAGGCAATTTATTATATAGCTTTGAATAATGTTCGACCCACTCAGCCTCGCTAATGGCAATCTCTATAGTAGCCCTATCTCTACCCGCCAGGAAGGGCGAGTTAACTGCCTTCCAGAAGGCAGAAGTGTCTCTTAACTCTGAGGCTACATGTAACGCTTGCCAAGCTTCATCTTTTACTGCCTTTTTCCTTTCTTTTAAAGCGCAATTATATGCTCTTCTGGCATCTTTGATCTCGTCCCGATTTTTAATTATTTTATGGAGGGTGTTTTTAAGCTTGGTATAGGCTTTACTACACTTTGTGTCGAACCACCCATGTGTATGTCCTGATCTTTTATTCGATTTCGCCAATAATGCTTTTTAATATTATCTGATATTATAGAGAAACCAGCTATGATATCTTTATGGGAAGAGGCTTCATCTAAACAGGCCAAGACCGCCTCATTACAATTTGTAATAATCATTCTTGTGAATTTCTCCGGGTCCAATTTATCCCATCGTAGAGCATACCCGTTTTGCCTACTCAGAGTAATATTGTCAACAGTTTGGGTTGAGTGGTCTCTCGCACAACTCACATTACCTTTTACCAATACTGCCAAGCTCAAAGCAAAATGGTCACTCAATACATTCTCATGTGTGCAGAAATCCGCCACTCTAGAGGCGTATCTACAGGACATTAAAACAAAATCTATAGTTGAAAATATACCACGCCCATTAAAGGTAGGGTTAAAGGGGACCCGCGGGGAACACAGATTGTTTGCAAAACCCAAATACGCTTCGAACATAATGTCATTTAGGATATCGCCATAATTAGTATGTACAAAATGTTGGAAATACAAGTTTTTATCATATCCAATGCCACAAGGCCCACTATCCACGTATTTACATAAAGTGGAATTAAAATCCCCACCCCAGATTGTGAGTAAATCCTTCGTTGTAGAGGTCTGGATATTTTGTAAATTATTACTTATTGACCGCAAGACCCCCTCAATTCGATCGTGGGGAGCATTATTATAAAAATTCACTAATACAATACTTAATGATTTATCGATATCCAAAAACAAGACTTGGAAATACAGGTTGGCAGTAATCCCAAAATTTTCCTAAAATTCAAATAGTTAGAAACATAAATACATAATCCCCCTTTGATCTACCGTGGTCCGAAATAATAGCTGGGGTATGGTATGTTTTAAAACCAGTAATATGAATAGGGTCCACCGCCCAAGTCTCCTGGAGACTAACTATCTCAAATCATTTCACAAAATCACACCATACTGGATTTAGAGCCTTGTTTTTTAAACCAGCGACATTCCAGAACATCAACTGATTCCTGTATTGGTTCAAATTTCCACCAGTAACCTTGTTGGTTAGTCCTACCGTAGTTACCTTTGGGATGACTTTAGGGGTGTCTGGTGTTGTATAAGTATCTAATATACTAAGATTTGAGGAAAGGACATTAGAGTCCGTCATATCTATCGCTAGATCGTTATTATCATAGGTCACGCAGCTCATTAATGGTTCATTTACTATCAAGGAACCATTACTAGTTGACACAATTAATTCTTCGCGTAGGTAGGTTCCTAAGTGAATATCTAATGTATTTCTGCTTTGTTCGACCCTCTTCGTCCGTTGACTTGCATAATCTGGGTTTAATCAGTCAACTTCTTCTAGATTGGGAAGTATGTCAAACCTATTGTACACTGGTACGTTAAACGGGTGACAACAGTTTACTATGTGAGCCTCATGACTTACTTTAGGACAGTAGTTATATGTCGGTTGATAAAAGTATCCCAATGGGAGTATGTTAAAACTATATCTTGAAAGAACATGATTACCTGCCCTACTCAAAATCATATGTACAAACTGTGGAGTGGTAAAGGACAGAACCACACAATCACCAGTTAACTTCTTCTGGCCTCTCCCTATCCAACTTATCCTTCTTGCCATTTTAAAATCGGCAAATAGCCTCTCAGTTTGGCCTATTTTCGATCCCAACCAACAAAGAGATTTATTTCTAAGATAATCCCAGGTCTCCTCCACCCCTGTAGACAATCTGGGGACATTTGCTAGGACGACCGTATATGGAGTAACAGCTGGAGGTAGATCTAATGTCGTCAAAATGGGCAATTCTTCTTGAGTAGGTCGTTTTACTTGCAAATTTGTGCGTCTCCTGTCTAAACTTATTAATGGACGTGGGCCTGAATTGAACCTCTCTATAGGGGGGATTTGATTTTTGTCTAAGGAAACAGGAGTATTTTTAGTCCTGGACGGAGCTAATGTGTTTTTAGGAAGGGGAGAAGGCACGGTATTTGACTGTTCTATAGATATAATTTGATCATTATTACTGGTCGCCTCCCTACTATTCAATTGGTTACCCGTTCTAGAAGCCCCACTACTGGGTTGTTGCCTAGGGATACTCCCCACATAGTCTGCGCTGTTTCTATACGATCTAGCCATATGCGAAGTGACTGAGTGGAGAGAATCCAGACACTTTAATAAAGACCCCTCAATTTCCTCCATTCTAACGGCCAGAGATGTCAACGTTTCTCTAAGATAATAATCTAAAACACAGAGTTTATTTTTTAACTTATCAACTTCACTCGTATTGGCAGATTGAGCCCGTACGGGAAGTTTGTCCTTAATTCTTTGTTTGGATATGGACTGAGACTTATCTTTCTTGGCTGTATTTTTGGATATTTTATGCGTTATTTCGCTCGGCACTTGCTCAGGATCCGTTGTTGCGATATGGGGAGGATCTAGATTTCGTGAGCGCTTGATTGGTGGTTGGGAGACGCTTTCGTGGTCGCTAACTGAAATATGCTCAGACACATTCGATATACATCCATTTGTGTTAACCCTGCCTCCCAGTACTACTTGCTGGGAGGAAGAGGTAGCAGATAACCCTAGTTCCACAGTTTCTGCGGGTATATCCGCATCCGGGCTTACCTTTTCAGTGTTTATGGCTTCTTCTACAGAGATAATCTGCTGCTCAATTGCCCCCATTGCCCCCGTCAGATAATTCAATAAAGTCTGTTGGGAATCCACCCCCAAATTTTTCTTCTGAGCGCTAAGTATTTTTCTCTTCCCCATTATACACCAACAGTCGGGGGTAACACACCTAGCCCTGTGGGTCTTGGGCAAGCACTTAGACTTTTGCTCCGGGATAGGAAATTCCTTAAAATAATTATTAGATCAAATATCAAAACATTAACAATAATAATATGAATATTGTCCCGGGCTCACCAAGACACGCTTCAGTCCTCTCTAATGCAAATCGTCTTGCGGCAGATCAAATCAAAAAGCTGTGGCCCAGCCCAGCCTAATCCGGTCTTTGACGGGCTAAAACGGGCCCGTCTTGGCCCGGGCCGCGCCCGCGCGCGTCCCGCACTGCGGGACCTTCACGCAGTTTTTAAACAGCCCGCCCTCCTCCAGGGAGTGGGACTAAAGTGCGGTGTGCAGAATGGCGGCAAGGGTCCGGCCAGAAAGTGCAGATGGTGCAGTTGATTCGAATAGGTCTCCCCTATTTTATGTATAAGTTTAGAAAATAAGCATATTCAGACATGCTATTTTGCTGTTAAATGTACTTGTTCTATTGAGGTTCTTATAAAGTGTCTAGTCCATCACCTGAGACAAGGAAAACTGTTTTAACATTAACAGAAATATATTTAGTCTACCTAAAGTTTAGGGCCAGATGTACGACCCACCAATTTGCGACTCGCAAATTGCGTTTCATTTGCGACTCGCAATTTGGGATGTACAACATTGTCTCAGACCCTGTTTGCGATTCCTAATGGGGTCGCAAATTGCATGCCTCATTAATATTAATGAGGCAGGTGCAATTTGCGACTGCATTAGGAAGGGCTAGCACTCACAGGGATGGTGGCCTGCTGGGGTCAGCAGACCACCATGTCTGTGACTGCTTTTAAATAAAGCATTTTTTTTTTTTTTGTAAATGCAGCCCGTTTTCCTTAAAGGAATATGGGATGCATTTAAAAAAAGAAAAATGAAACTTTTCTGTTTCAGTTTTTAAGGGCAGGCAGTGGTCACTGGGACCACTGCCTGCCCTTAAAAAATATTTTTTAACCCATTCACAAAGGGGAAGGGGTCCCCTGGGGACCCCTTCCCGTCTGCGAATGGTTTACCACCTACTTGAAGTAGGTGGTAAATTGTGAGTGTTTTGTGACCGCAATTGCGGTTTCAAAACATTCATACATACAAATGTGAGTTGCTATTAGGAAGGGACGCCCTTGGCACGCCCTTTCCTAATAGCGAATCACAAACCTCATTTTGCGATTCGGTAAAATTTACTGATTCGCAAAATGAGGTTTGTACATGGCCATGCCATAAATTGCGGTCGCAAGCGGGCCGATTGCCCATTTGCGACCGCAATTTAGGGTCGTACATCTGGCCTTTAGTTCCTAAATGTCAAGCACCTCTAAGAGGAAATGGTGCAAAGTGAGATGCTGGGTTAAATTCTGTTTTGTCTTTTCTTGTGTGTTGATCTTTGTAACAAATAGAGAAAGACCAGTTTTCCATTGGTAGATTATAGTGCTGAGATATTAAAAGGATAAAAAGTCTTCATATGTCCTTCGTCTGTAGCTCACTCACTGCGCTCTAGGGTGATGCAGCATGATAGGCGGTCAAAGAGTAATATCTGCTCAAAGCCTTTTTTCGAAGAGACACCATCTCTCATATCCCCTATTACGTTCTGAGTTAATAACCTTTCAATGTTGCTTAGGTCGCGCGAGATGGATCGAATTGACTTTATCGTTCCTGAAGGGCCTTGTCAATAACTCACTGATGATCTGCAGCCCCTTCCACAAGATTGCCACGCTACAGAAATCTAGATCTCCTGACTTCCAACGCACACCCTACAAAATGGCAGTCTTCCCCATTATTTACTTGGAAAGGGAAATTTACAGTGTTGGATCCTGATGCAAGAAGCAGTTAATCTCTTCGATGAATAGAGTACAATTGACTGTAATGAAGCGGATGATGGTTGTTCAGTCTTTTAGCGCAGGATACAAGATCATTTCACTTGTACATCGTGTATGGCCCAAGAAAGGGTTTGTATTATATTGCCAATTTATTTAATGATGTTAAATAAACTATTGATGGTCGTGATTTTGACTATGTATGTAGTTTTATATAACATCGCGTTTTAATCAACTGTAATATTCCCTTCTCTTTAAAAGATTGGCATAAAGGAGATAATTCATCCATTAGCTGGACAAATAGCTCAGTGCTTTTTGCATCCATTTTTGATATCTGCAGAAAACTGTCAGTCACATGCTCCAATGGCAATCAGTTGACCTATCACCATCGTTTAGAAATCACTTTGATGGACACTATTGTGTTGGATGATAACAGTTGTTGTTGACTTCAGTTTAAGACATGTGATGTCCAGCAGCATTCACTATTTCTTTAATTGTATTTTGTATAGTGCCAACTTATGTATGCTTCATAAACAAAAACAAAAACACCGCATCAGCAATAATGTTAATGAAGAGAAGGTCAGCAAAAGCTGTGAAGAGTGTGCCCTGCATCTCGTCAGAATTTGGTATCGACAACCAGAGCCTTGTTGGGGCTGTTTAGGTCCAATCTGAAACTCCTGAATAACGTTTAGACAAAACCCGCATTTTTTCATGCTTAATACCTGCAATTTTTAAAGAATAATTCCAAGTATTACACAAAGCACGCTTTGGCTCTCATCTGTATTGCAGCCAAAATATACAATCATGTACAAAAGTCACTTGATTTACCGACTCAATGTATTTTCCACACCGTTTTCAAAGTCACACAACGAATATTGCCAGTGCGGAGCGTGCTGCTGTGGCACCATCCCAGTTTCAGAGTATATTTTCTGCTTGAAACAAACTCCTATGGATAAAAATTACAACAACAAAAATTAAACGGAGCAAAAACTAAAATTATGCGAAATAGGACAAACTAGTGCTTTAAATGTAAATATAGTAGTGCAGAAACTCCCTGTTTAGAGTACCTGTTTTCCCCTGAGATGTGCTAGCACTCTCCCATGAAAGGTATTGCAGCAGTGCTGAGAAATGCAGAGACTCTCCCCTTCAAATGAAAGAAGTGCAGGTGCTGAGCACCGGACAGTACCTGCCCATTTAAAGCACTGGGTCAAACCCAGTAATTAGGATGTACCTGAGATTTTCCTTGTGCGGAGTGGGGATAGATTTTGGGGTGGGAACACTCAGCCCATTATGTGGCATGGGTGTGGTCAGACTAAAATATTCCATGGATCACTGTGTGAAAAGAGGAATGTACTGTTGAGGTGGTGACACCCAGATATATGGCTTTCGTGCTGTGTGCAGGAGGTGTGTGGTGGTTGGACTAAAAAGCTCTATCAGCTCTGGGGCGGATGATCATGTAAGGAGAGAGATGCATTGTTGAGACGGCAATGTTTACCCCAGGGCTGGCTTTAGCGCTGGTGGCACCCACTGCGACAGTTTGTGGACGCACCCCACAGATTCCCTCACCAGCACCCTTTAACAGTGCCCCTCAAGTCTCCATACCCACTGTCTCTCAGATACATTTAATTAGTTTTATAGCGCCACTCATAACAGTGTGGGGTGTGAGAGCACTTTACATCACACACACATTACGCAGTGACAATCAATCATGCATGTGCAATTCAGTGTATAGGAAATGTAACATAAGACAGAGGACTACATGGTGTAGGAGTGACATGTCATCCATACTGGTAGGCAGTATAGTTTAAGAGTGCTTGGTCTGGCTAAGCACAAACTCAGAATTTAAAACGTACCACCATGGTTGGATGTTCTGGTTAATAATATTTGATTTCTACCCAAATGAACGCTTTTTGCAACATTAGGATAATGAAAGACTGCAGCTCTTTGATGACAGTTAATAGCTCGCTGTTCCATGTTAGGATTTTCACTTATAAACTGCAAGTAACAAAAGTATCTCTCTGACAAATCAGTAACCCACTGACCTATTTACGTTATATGCACTCTGTGATCTGCATGGTAAACATTCTTTGCAGCAGGCACATTAACCCTCTGTGCTACTTTACAATGAGTCGAAACTTCCACTAGACAAAACTCCAATCTCTCCCCAGGAAGAAGGTTAATCACCAGAGTTATTTTGACATTTTTATTGTTGCTTGAAAATTGCTGGAGGCAAGGAGCACAGGCAGCAGATGCTTTTAAAACCATCACATACTTGCAATGAGGCAACCCCACCCAAATTCAGCAGCCAGTGTGGTGTCACCAGTCTCACAACGCTTGAGCCCGCCATGGTTTACCCAAATCTTTGACTTTCATGCTGTATTTTGTCCATGACAGTGCTAGGGAAGTTGTCCAGTTTGTTTTTCAGTGTTGAGAAATGTATCAATGTAACTGTAGCAGTCAGACTGTGGTGCTTTTTGGCTAGTCAATGGTCAGTGCTATTGGGATTTGTATGGCAGGACACTACAAAACATATATGTGCTGTGCTCCATGCATGTCTATTTCCTTATTTGAACAAGGATGTTTTCTTAACCAGTGCAGTTTCCTACAAGTAGAGTACTTCCGCCTCTAGTACCCACAGCCATATTTGCATATGACACGCCCAGTGACAATATCCCTCACCCTCCCTGCTGTAAGATGGTTTGCAATGATATATTTCCCAGAGACAGGGATAAGTCCTCTTGAAATAAGACCAATCGTTTTCTGATCTAATTTTGGGTGGTTTTATTGAGAAGGGGAAGCTAGTGATCGCTCCTATACTAGCATCCCAGGGACCCACTTCCCCGAGAGTGGGGGGGTCAAAGCATATTTTCCAAGAGCCAGAGGTAACAGAACACCACCCCCGCCCAATAACAGAATTTTAGCCAAATACTCCAATGGAGCAGCAGAAGCTAATGACGCAGTTGATGGGTGGAGTTCAATGGTCAATTGATGCCCAAGTCCAAGTCAACAGACTTGTGGATTCTAACACAATGCTTATCAACACACTGACTGTCGGTGCAGCACTATTTACCACTCACCCCAAGAAACAATAAGTTGAATGATACGAGTAAACATGCTAGGTATGCAAACTGCAACTCCTGATTCCCTTGTACGCAGTGGCATAGTTGGAGCTTTTGCCTCCCGGGGCGGTCCCTGATTTTGCCGCCCAGTGACGGCTGGTACAGGTAAGAGCGGGGGGGGGAGTCAACAGACGACGATGAGGGAAAATAAGATAAAATAAAAAGAAAACACTTACCTTGCTCCCGCCGAAATTGCTCACCTCACCCGCCGCCCCGAAATAAGCACCGCCCAGGGCACACCACCCCCCACCCCAGACACGCCACTGCATGTACAGATTTGATTGTAGATAGTTCGAGCTAGCTGGCTGCTTCTCACCTTAAGACGAATAAGCAGTGCTCTGAAAAAGAAATAATAAACTGCTGTGCTTATATAGAGGAAATCGTTTTTTAAAGTAACGCTGCTGGGAAATATGAACACCCGTACAAACATACCCGAAGATGGTCCAAGAAGGGGATTTAAGCATATGTCATTGCTCTACATCCTATAGTTGACATAAAGGACTCTTAACAAGTTTCCATATTACATTTAATATGGACAGCAACATCAGTTACTTGTGGATTGTCTTTTCACAGGTACCCCAAATTTTCAAACTTACACTTATTCTATATGCTTACTTTGCAATCTTCATATGTGGAACACCTTAAGCATATGACTCGACTCATGCAGAGAACTTTCTTCATGAATTCCCCCAATCTCAAGAAAGCCCATATTAAACCTTAAAGTAATGTATGCATGTGTCCACGTACCATAAGTTGTCTTTACCTTTTGCCCCTCTCATTAATTGAAACAATAGAGTTATTCACAATCAGGTGGACAATTTAAAATATATTTGAAAGAACGATCAGAATGTCAGATCTAGTAGAGTTCTGCTGATTTAAGATCATTGTCTAATTTGTAGTTCAAATCTCATTATAATGGAACATGCTGCCATACATTAAATGGTACAATTCTAAACTTGATGTTTAAACATGTCATCCTGAGGAAGGTCTTTGCATAATGATTAAAAGCCTGAAACAATTGTCAATGGATATTGTGTGGTTTTGGCAAAGGGACTATTATCTTTACCTTCATTGACACTAATTTAAATTGATTTATAATAAAAGTATGCACATAGGTATCAACACAAACCATTGTACTACCCACCACCCTGTTCACGTGTTCCTGTAAACCACACATATTCATTAACTCCCTTGTAACCTATTGCACGACACTTTTTCTCAAGTAGATTATATTTTTGTTTAATTTTGTTTATTGAATTTTAACATTTCCGATACAATTTGACAAGCAACTGCTCAAGTCGCATGCATGCGCACATTGCACAAAAAGACATATAGCATAGGTAACCTGCATAGCGAGGGCATGCATGCCTTGCTTGTTTGAGCGTCACACTGTATGTATCGCGCGTGTTAATACTTAAGTAAACGGGGAGTGCAAGAACTGGGACAGAGTTGTGTTGTACCACTTGACGCATGTGACAGTCGCCCTTTCCCGGCTTGGTGTTCCGCTGTCCCCCCCGTGATGCGCGCTATGATTGTATGCGTGTCTCGTCTACCTGCTTAGGGTATGAGATTCTAGCCGCAGCTGAGTGGATAGATATAGCATGTCCTGGTTATGTACATGAAGTGCATAGCGATTGAGGCAACATAAATCCATGTATTGTGGGGTACCCAGCAGTGCCCAACATGCCCTGCATGTATCATTGGACCTTGCTAGTCAAATACGTCATATGGGGGTCCTGGGTGGCTCCGGGTCATCCTGCCACGAGCTCCGAAGATCTAGCAGTATCGCATCCCACTCCGATACCAGTGGGAGCGTCCGCAGACCCAGTGCATCCTCTTGACGCAATGCCATGCTCTCCGCCTGTGCCCAGCACGTCAGCGACTGCAGCCAGGCTTTTACACTCGGCAGCTCCGGCGACTTCCAGTACCTAGTGATTCAGCGCTTGGCTACAAGAGCCCAAGGTCTATAAATCAGGAAGTTACTTTATGCTTCTTGGTTCTCCGGTACAGGCCCAGTAGGCAGGTTTCCCAAGAGCATTCTACTGTGCGACCCGTGCAGTCGGCCAAATGCGTTGTGACTGCTTCCCAATAGGGGGTGAGAGTTGAGCAGGCCCATAGCATGTGCAAAAGGTGTGCATCTAATAATCTGCATCTCGGGCATCTGCCCGATTAAAGTATCTGTTGACCTTGGCTGGTGTCATATAGGCCCTCTGAAGGATGTAATATCCGGATATGTGTAGGTCCTTCTGAAATGGCCGACCACTCGCAGTCAGTGCATTGCCTCTGTAGGTCTGCGTCCCAGCGCTGCCTGAGCGACGTCAGTGGCTGTGCCGAGTGTGCTCGTAGGGACTCAGCGAACCATTTGGTAAGGTGTCTGCCAGTGCCCAGCTCGTGAAGATACTGAACAGTGAGATGAGCCACGGGTTCTTGAGCCATGTCTCCCCACAAGTCTCGCAGTGCCTGCATCAATGTGGCATACAAAAGGAATTGGCCTTGCGGCAGGCCACCGTCCTCAGCCAGTGTGTGGAATGGCACTAATTGCTGGTCCTGATACAGGTCTCCCAGGGTCTGCAACCCTACCGCTTCCCAGGTAGAGAGCTCTGCAACTGAGACTGCGCGATGGTAACTTGGTGTGCCAAGTATGGGTAGGGATGGAGCATACAGGGTATTTACAAAAAATATTTGATAGGGGTGCAGGATGTTTGAGAGCAGCAGGAAACTTTATATAATTCTAATACCAAAAAAGAAGCTAATGAAGATGTAAAGAAATGTAAACACTACCTTGTGAGGTCCATGCCTAGTATTGTTGTATTAAGGAATACCGTGCTGTCCTTTCACATAAATAGGTAGTCTTCACTCAACTATGCAGTGTATCGTAAGGCATGCCTTTGTCCATCATTTTAGCCAGGTTGTGTGGTTCATTGGACTAATGCATCCACTACAGGGATCTGTCTTTGACTTAATGTTCCCAGGTTCAAATCCCAATGGGTCCATTTACCCTTTCACCCTTTGAGATTGATAAAATGAGTACGATTGAGCTCAGTAACAATAAACATGTTTTATTTGGCGCTAACATGAATCAGTCGGTCAATATGACCTTTACAATTGCACCTTAAGTTTTTAAGACAGATGAGCTTTCACCCAACTACAGAGCTCGACACAGTACTATAGATATGCTGTAGAGCTGTGTAGATGGAATTGACCTACTGTTGAGTTGCTCAGAAAGTGTCACTTTTGCCCAGTTACAGTTCTTGAGAGAGACAGCTGTTTTCACCCTGCTAAACAGCGGAAAGGAAATGTTCCTTTCTTCGGCCAGCTATAGAGGGCCCGATTCACAGAACTAACTTAAGACAAAATCCTAAACTTACTACCATTTTGGTATTCACAGAATGCACTTGCTCATTTTGGTATTCACAGAAGTCACTTACTTACTCAATTTGAGTAACTTACTCATTTTGAGTAACTTACTCATTTTGTGTAACTTACTCATTTTGGTATTCACAGAAGGCACTTACTCATTGATGAGTAAGTGCCTTCTGTGAATACCAAAATGAGTAACTTACTCATTTTGAGTAACTTACTCATTTTGTGTAACTTACTCATTTTGGTATTCACAGAAGGCACTTACTCATTGATGAGTAAGTGCCTTCTGTGAATACCAAAATGAGTAAGTTACTCATTTTGAGTAACTTACTCATTTTGTGTAACTTACTCATTTTGGTATTCACAGAAGGCACTTACTCATCAATGAGTAAGTGCCTTCTGTGAATACCAAAATGAGTAAGTTACACAAAATGAGTAAGTTACTCAAAATGAGTAAGTAAGTGCCTTCTGTGAATACCAAAACGAGTAAGTGCCTTCTGTGAATACCAAAATGGTAGTAAATTTAGGATTTTGTCTTAAGTTAGTTCTGTGAATCGGGCCCAGAGTTGTTTGGAAAGAGCTGCCTTCAGCCAGCTTCTGAGCTGTGTAGAAAGAGCTGCTTCTAGCTAGCTGTAGAACAGTGTTAAAACAGATAGCTTAACCTGCTGTCGAAATGCATAAACAAGTTACCTTCAACTAACAGTAGGACTGATTGTAAAGAACTGCTTTCAGGTAGTTAGTTATACGCCTGGATGGAAAGAGCTGCCTTGAGCCAGATGTTCAGTTATATAGAACAAATGCCAGCTGCGGAGCTGTGCAGAGTGTGCTGGTTTCACCCCTCTATAGAGCTGTTTGGAAAGAGCTGCCTTCAGCCAGCTGTAGAGTTGAGGAGAAGGCAGAACTAATTCATCTATGCAGACTAAGAAATCATTGCACCACAGATCTGTCTATACCACTGCAGACACCCTCTGATGGCCCCCTATGCTAGGCTGCCTTTGTGTTTGTACTGAAGGACTTCCGCCCTTTTCTTCATTGCTTAAGCTGATATCTCCCTTTGTGTACACCACCCATGCTCTCCATGCTGTGCCCGCGCTCTCTACTCTCCAGAGTGTGACCAAGAGAGGGTTAGAAGTTTCCAAGCCCCTCCTCAACGACTCCTGATTCAGCCTTCCTTGACTCCACACTGCACCTATCCTGCCAAAAGGAGGACATGGCATCTACGTATAGAGATTGTGTAATCTTGAGTGTAGCGCCTGGTGTGAGGTCACCTGCTTACGTTTTCCCGGGTTCTACAGACCATATCACATGCAAGATGGAATACTATTGATAGAGCGCTGATAGCACTCTATTTTGTATGAGTGCACTATACTCATGGTTTAAACGCACTCTCATGTATTCGTATTGTTTGCAGTGTTTTATGACTATTAAGAAACATTTATTTGAATCATTTGATGTTGAAAACTAGTGAACGCATTTCAGTAGAACTTTGTATGTATTACGATTCCTTCATGCATAATGTGCAGGACGATATTATTTCTATACACAGTAATTGTGGTTAGTTTAAGTTGCCTGAATCATAGGCCCAAAGTCATAAGTTTTGATTCTCCTTGCTCTTGAGAAATAAATAATTAAATGTTGTTGTGTTCGAAGTTAGAATGTTCTCATCCTACTGCAGGTGAAAGAATACACATCGTTATTTTCAGAGTTAAGGAGAGACCCGGAATGTCTTTGAAGATGGCTGGGAAGCGAGAAGGGAGGATGCCTTGCGTATCTGGTCTGTCTGAAAGCCAAGGCCACTGGAAAAAAGATATCACTAATTAAATTAGTGTCATGAAAAAAAAAAAGCTACTGCATAGAGGTGCAATGGAAAGTTTTAAGAAGAATGACGTATTGTGGGTTGAATCCCATCTTTTGTTTGATGCGCAGGGACAGCGAGACCAGACTTCTGCTAGCTTTCGGAGGAGAAGGAGCATCTTAGAGCAAGCTCCATAGCCATAAGCTAAAACGACCCATTTGACGTGAGTACATCTTAGGAAGTCAACACGTGCTGACACCGTTGGGGAATGATAGAAGAGAGACAGGAAGGGCCCTCATGTAGAGCAGTGTAGGGAAAGATTTTGATTTCTTTCAATGAGCCGAGAACTGAATATCGCATCTATCCTGTGTTGCGTTGTGATTTTGGAATTTATAATCCTCTGTCTTTTGGGCCGAATTACTTATATTCGTAAACTTGGCTCTGTATTAATTTTCCTGTACCTCTATACTTTGCTATTGAGATGTATTTACATCCAATTGTTTTTGGCCTTATAATAAATATTCAAACTGCACTTTGGAGTTGGTGGTCTTTTCAGGCATGATGACTTTGCTGATATCTGTCTGAGTTGTTTCCTCCCCTCAACCACTTTTAGTAGGTAAATAAAAGATCGATCGCTTACGCTCTACTTAGTAGGGAACTTTCGGTGTGCAATTTAGCGTAATCACTATTATTCTAGCTGCCCTGCTCCTAAATATGCTTTTGTGTGTCGTTTTATTCGTGTTCTGCCAGTAAATTTTAGTATCCGCCACCATGTGTTCTAAAGCATGGAAACCATCCCTCGGTCAAAAACCCCTGCACTGCCAAGCCTTCAGCATTGATATCATTTGATGTGCAAATTGACCACACATGGCCACTGCTTGCAACAAGAGTGCCCAAAATATGATTTGAACCACTGAACAGGTGCCACTTCCCATGGGCACCTGTATGGAAAACTCTACTGGAGGCATCTTTGCACCCAACTAGACCAGTGACCATTGGGCTCCTCAAACAGGAAATGTGGGTTGAAAATCTTAGGTTCTTCTCGAGGCAGTGGTAGAAGAAATAAATGCACTGGAATCTGCTGCCATCTACAGTAGCAAGTGGTGCAGATGGGAGGCGACCTTTACACATGTTGGCCACAGGAACAAAGAGGCCAAAATACCCAGCTGTCCACTACCCACAATTCCACCTACCAGGATAATGATTCAGCAGAAGAAAGATCTACCAGTGCATGGTGAAGCCTCCTTCCGGAAGCAGCGTTGCACCATGCCATCACCTGCCTTGGTCTGCCCTAAATGTGTTGCCCCCATGCTGGGGAGCATGTTTTACCTTCCATCAGATTTACCCCCCCACCCGCAGTGCCATTACTAAAGAGAACCATATTAAAATCATTCTTCAGAGCAACCTAAAGAAAGTGGCGAGCTGGAGTGCTTCTGCTGGGAAAGGGAACAAAGACTACTCCACCTGTGCTTTAGTCATTGGGGGCATCACTGACACAGTGAACTTGGGGCCCACACAGGGAATTGTATGGCACTGTCGCAGTATTTGTAGAGCATTTCATACCTTGTTAGGGCACTGGACGGGTTGCACACTACACCATTTGGGAGTGAATGCTTGCCAGAGGGCTGTATTTGCTGGAACCTCACATTGGAAGCATTTGGAGTCATTCATGAGTGATGAGAGATGCTCTTATATTGTCTTCAAGTGCACACCCATCGATGTGATCGAAGAGAAAGTATGGGATAGGTTTATAAATTATAATTGTAATTAGAACATTGGAATGTTGGGAGCTCCAGTGAAAACAATGGAGTTCTCAGGGCTTTTAATGGCTGTTAGAAGCCCGGAGCGCCAACATCTCAATGTTGTGTTCACAGCTGTTGTTGTGAACAAAGGCCTCACGGAGCCTGAGAGGATTTCAACCCCCTACGGCTCCATGAGTCCCTTGCTTTACAGATTAGAACATTGTGCCCTGTAGGGACAAAATGTTGTAATAGTCTTAGAGCCCTCCGTAGTGGGTTCTACCGGCCATTAAAGGCCTGCTCCCTTGTTAAAGCTGAAGCGAGCCGTTAATAGCCGGTAGAGCTCGCTACGGAGGGCTCTAAGGCTATATTAGGGCTAATGCGTATAAGCAGATCCACATTATCAACCAAGCCAGGGGGGCAGTTGGGTGCTTTGTGCATGTACACTACGAACAAATGGGTAAACAGAGAAGACCCAGCTTTCCTATCGCAATGTGCTCAAGGCAGAGATGCTATAAAATGATGCCAAATGTGCAAGAATGGGAGTTGATGACATAAGCAGTAGCCACACAACTTAATAAAAGGCAGTGATACTGTCTACATCTGTTAAATACACCTCATGAAGGAAGAGAGACATTGAGAGCTATCAAGGCTGGCAACCTGTGCAGAAACGAAAGAACCTTTACACAGCCCAGACTTCACCAACTCCTGCTGTGCCACAGGGGACCAAAGTTTTGAGCAGGAGTTTGTATCCCAAGCTCCTCCTCTCAGGCTGAGGGCAGCCCCCAAAGACAGGTGAGCACCCTCCAGGTGAGCCATGTTGACTTCGTAGCTGAGACCCTAGCCAGACTGGCACTCTGCACATGAGAGGGTTGAGACGAGAATGTTGATTGCTGCCCTGACAGCACAAGAATGAATTGGCCCGCCCCATGTTACCCTTCTGTCTACATCCCTCCATACCAGCTAAATGTTTTTTCTTTGTACACAGAGTGCCGTGTTCTATTTAGTTATACACTAGGTGGAATATTCCCTCAGTTCTAGAATAGAATATCACCCCAAACAACTTTCCTTATTCATTGAGAATGACATTTCAGGGTAAAAAAGAGACAAAGAGACTTTCCTGCTTTCTGTTTCAACTAGAACAGCAGCATGAGTAGTACTTATGCAAATGAGCACTGGGCTAGCAGAAGCACAAAGAAAAGTTCTCTCAGTGTGTGGCCAATAGCTAAAGAAGATCCTCACTTGGGGTGAGACAGATTCACCAATCAGGGAGGTGCAGCAGGGACTGGAGGATATAGTGGAGCCTGGGAAGAGGGAAAGGTGGAGAAAGGACCATCAGCACAGGAATGTTTAGGACACATATGACGGAGCAAAACTGTACGCATTAAGGACGAAAAGGATAGACAGGCTCTAAATAGACTTCTAGCAGCTTTAGCAAGAGAGCACAGTCAATCTAATCAGAGGAGCAGTACATTCCCATTTTTCATATGGCCTCGAGGTCAGCAGAGGCTCCAACACAATTTCTCTCTGTGTTTTGCCAGTAACTGAAGAAGGTCTGCTCTGAGTGTGTGAATCGGTAACCAGGGCATGGAGTGGATGGGGGGGGTGGGTGTACTGTGAAACCAGGAGAGGGAAGCCCTCGACATCCACAAGCCTAGCAAGGAACCAAAGGCCTCTAATGTAAGAAAGAAAAATGGGTCCTCTGACCTCTGGTTGTGTAATAGAGTACAATACCCTGGGTTCACTAGGCCCAACAGGTCCCTGGGCCTGGTGCCTTGTACCTGCTGCGCCATAAGTCTCTGTCGTCATCATAGTGACCCTACCCCATCCCGGGTAGCCATTGAGAGACATTGGTAAATGGACAAATTGCTCAGTTGCCCAATAAGAATGGTATGCTTCTGTTTCCATTCTCCTTGGAAGGGTGTAGGCCTTGCAGATGTTTGCGGGGTTGGGTAGGTGTCTTGAAGGACAGGTCCGAATCTTAATATGGGCACTGTAAAGAGATGTAAAATAGGAATGCCAAGGCCTGGCAGTGCAAAGAGTTTTGTATCTGGAAAACGATGAATAACTTTCCCTCTACAGTCGCCAGCAGCCTCGAGGGGCTTCGCGAATCCGTGACCTCTCCTTGGGCTACGCGTCCCCCTGAGAACCCGCGTTTTTCTCTCAAGCTCACATCAAATGGCTCTGCATGGCAGATGAGCGGATATGAGAACGAAAAGGAATATTTGATCACAGATCGTCCTCCCCAGCCTCTCCTGGTCTCTAGGGAAAGCAGCAAACCTGGAGCAAAAGTGCGCGCCCAGCTGCCATGTGTCGCTCTTAGCTTTGGCAGCCTGCACCGGCCCACGAGTGCGGGGGGTGCCAGTCAATGACGTTAAGAGGGCATCTTTTGGGATGTCTGTTTTATCGCCATCTCGTTCTCTCTGAACTTGGAAGCGTTGAGTAAATGGCAGCTGGCCCCCAGTTCCTTGAAGGGCGTTCTAGAGCATTGTGGGCCTCATTTACAATATTTTGATGCATGGTAGCGCAGCAAGCCTTCCAGCTGCACTGACGTGCGCCAAAGAAAAGGGCAGGAATGCGCCGTATCTACTGTGCATTCCTGTCCTTTTTTCCTGTGCGGGCACACAATGGGCTGCCATGCGCAAACGCAGGCACCCTTGCGCCATGGTGCTAGGGTGTCTGCATTGTAGGGGTGATATGCCTCTATCCCTTCCTGCACAAAAACAATCAGGAGAGGTGTTTTCCTCTTTCTATGGGCCTCATTTACAACAGAATGACGCAGCGCGGTGCCACAAGCAATTTTGCAGCACTGCATTATTCTAAAAGTTCAGGAATGCGCTGTATCAACAAGAATACAGTGCATTCCTGTACTGACCCCTGCGCCAGCGCTAAAATGCAGCCTAGCGCTAACACAGGCACCCTTGTGCCATGTTGCAAGGGTGCCTGCATTAAAGGTATGATTGATTTTGTGTAGGAAGGTACACCTTTCTGCACAAAATCAATTAATGGAGGCAATTTCCTCCTTCTATGTGTGCTGCAGAATGCAGCACACATAGAAAGATGAAAAACTAGGAGAAATAAGGATATTTCTCCTTGTTTCGCCTCCCTAACGCCTCCCCTTGCGTGGCGTTAATCTGACGCATTACCATATTTGCGATTCCTTGTAAATCTAGGAATGCTTCAGATCCCATGGGTGTTGCGTTGGAGCACCCACAGCAACACCCATGGAACGCTCCTTTCACGCAGTGTTCTGTGTGAAAGGGGCACATATTTACAAGGCCACGAAAAAAAGTGGCTTTGCGTGGCCTTGTAAATATGCTGCGGCACATTGCACCACCGGAGCATCAGAAAAGTGACGCTCCGACGGCGCAAAAGTGCCGCTAGGGCCTCGTAAATGAGGCCCTATGTGTGCTGCAGAATGTAGAACACATAGAAAAAGGAAAAAAACAAGGCAAAATAAAGTTTTTTCTCTTTGTTTTGCCTCCTTGGGGAGGCATAGGAATCTGACGCGTTCCCCGGTTTACAAAATCTCTTAAATCTGAGAATGCATCAAGTTCCATGGATATTGCGTCGGAACACCCACAGCAACACCCAAGGAAAGCCCCTTTCACACAGAGCAATGTGTGAAAGGGGGCCATATTTACAAGGTCATGAAAAGCCATGCAGGGTGGCTTAACATGGCCGTGCAAATATGTGAAGGCACACTGCTCCACTGGTGCATCAAAAAAATAACTCACCAGCGGCACAATGGGCTGGTAAATAAACCCCTGTGTTTAAGAGCTGGGGCGCAAACGCTGTTACTTGACTCCAGTGTGTGGTGCCAATATCTGCATCAGAAGAAGAACATGACGTGTAGAATAATGCAGTTTTTTGTCCACTTTTCTCTGATTACCCACCTCCTCGTGGCTTACTTTGCCAGTTGTCCACAGTTATTGACAGTTCTGTATGTCCTTGTCAATGGCATGTTAAAATCTTTTCTGTGCACCAGCGACATTGCTCGTCACCGTGTGGAGAGAACAATAACCCCTTCGATGCGCCCGTCGGCCAACGGCCGTCGCGAGCACTACCTCCGTAGTGCTGCGCACGTCCGTTGGCCAACGCGGCCCTGCCCACTCAATAAAACCGCCGCACCACGGCGGAATTGCCGCCGCGGATAAAGGACGTCTTGGTTGCGGACATCACAAACACTTGTCTGTGCTTGAATTTGTTAAATGTGCTACGTAGGAAATTGGGGCACTGGTTGAGGGGGTGAAACCCTATTCAAGCAGCAAACACAATCTCCATCAGGGTGAGACTCAAGCAAACCCCAAATTAACCTGTTCTCAACCCACTGGTAGCTTGGCACAAAAGCAGCCAGACTTAACTTAGAGGCAATGAGTAAAATATTTATATAGCACTACAAACAGTAGTAAATTGAAAACATAACGCAAGAAAAATCACACAGAGTTTAGAAAAATAGAGTAAAATGTAATGACGTTTTTTGAGACCAAATAACAAAAATCCAATTAGTATAACCAGAGATATGCAGTTTCAAGGATTTAAGAGAAAATCGTGTCTAGAACCACAAATCTCCAACTGTGATTTTCTGTTCGCACAGGACCAGGACAAAGTCGCAAGCTCAGGCTGGCTGCGATGGAGCATGGGCCGGACACAGGGACTTAAATCCTGGTCTGCGGAGCGTTGCGAGATCCCGTGTCAAGATCCCGTGTCGAAAATGCGTTGTGCAGCGGCAAATCCGAGGAAGGTGTGGACTGCAATGTGAGGTCCTGCATTGGTGATGTGTTGCACAGTGGAGGTTATAATGCTGCTGTGAGGAGATGTGTCGCATTGCGTCAGTTCAGCTCACAGGACCACAGCTGGGCTGGTAGAGAAACTTTAGGCCCACATCAAAGGGTCCACGACTGGAAGGCACCACTTTGTGGGTAGGACTCACAGCAGACAGAGTTCAAGGTGGTTGGAGGCTTTTCTTTCCCTGAGGCTCTGATCAGGAGGCCAGCCAACTACCCCCTACAGTCACTCTGGTGGCCCTGGGTTTATGGTTCACCCAGCAGCAGGACAGCAGGGCGGCAGAATAGCTTCTTGCAGAGCAGCACAGCAGTCCTTCTGAGTCATCCACAGGTCCAGAAGTGTACTGAAGAGTTGAGTCTGATGGTCTATTATTTTTACCTGGTTCCCACCTTAAAGTAGGAGAAGCTTCTGGAGAATTCCACCCAGGAGGTGCTTAAAATATCCTGCCTCCCTCTCCTGGCCCCAACTTGAACGGGATCTCGAGCAACTACAATAAAACCCTTTGTGAGTGTACGCAGGCAGAGCTTTTATGATGTGCAAGTGTGGTAGGTGACAGCTCCTACCCCTCAGTAAGTCAGAGATGGCTCATCCTGCCAACACCTATTCTCCTTTGTCTCACAGTCTGAGAGCAATACACAAAGACCATGTACCAGCTACACCTAGTCATGTGACCCAGGATACAAGCTGCAGGCACTAAATGGTTAGGACAAACAAATGCCTGCTTTCTAAACAATAGCATACAACAATGTCACAACAGGTATGAATTTAGCAATTGTTTGCACAAGGTAAAGTAATTACATTTAAACAAGAGAGAAAAACCAAAGATTGATTATCGCGGTCTGTATTCATAAGTAAGCATAAGAATACATTTGGATAGCAATAATATTATTACTCTATGGATGTGCTATCGATAAAAAGGCGGACGGATAGTGCTCATGAAAAAAATGTGAAAGCCGTATGTGAGGCTCGTGGAAGAGTGAAGGTGACAGCGAGAGGGCTTTAATTTAAAATGGTACAAAACATGAATATTGGAAGAAACAATTTTACAGAAGCATGTTAAGTGCCAGAGGCCATAAATCCGCTGGTTTGTGTCTACACATTTTTTGATGAGCACTATGTGTCCATTCTATGTCAATTGCACATCCATAGAGTAAAAATAATATTGCTGTCTGAATTTATTCTTATGCTCACTTATGAATGCAGACCAAGATAATCAATCCTTGGTGCTTCTCTCTTGTTTCTATGTAATTTCTTTACCTTGTGCAAATAATTGCTAAATTAATACCTGTTGAGACATTGTTGTATGCTATTGTATCACCCAGGTCTCCTGTTGTTGTTTACTGTAACTTTCTAAACAAGGCCTTTTCAGAACTGTGACTTAAAAGCCAACTTTACCATTAAAGAGGGTTTCAAATTGCAGCTCTTTAGACACCAAACTCGATATTCATACCTGTTCCCAAAAGTTGTCACTTTTTGCCTACTGCAATTAATATTGGGGAGATGGGAAAGTGACAAAGGCACCGGGAATAGCCCTGGGCTTTCAAAACTGGTGTTCAAGGGCTTTAGCCGTCTGGGCAAAGGTGAAATGAAATGCACGTCCGTCCATTGACACTCACACCTTCTCCGTCTATGTCACTGACATTAATTCACCAACCTGGTGAAACCACTTCTTAGTGGTCCCGCCATCTACCTACAGCATCTACATCACAGCACTACTCAGTGACTTGTCTCTATCCACCAAACCAAGTCACTAGTACTTGCACCAAGATGTACCGGATCTACACCCATGTCACTGACAGTAGCTCTCCATCCTGGTGAAATTATCACTCTGAACAGCTTCTCTCCTCCACCCACAGCACAAGTACCAGCAGACTACCCAGTGGCTTGTCTCAATTCTCCGCCAACCGAGTCACTGGTACTTGCACCAAGATGTGGTTTGTACAAGATCTACATTTTTGCCACTGACATTAAGCACCAATCTGGTGAGATCATTCTAATCGGCTCCCTCTACCATGTGGGGCAATCAATTAGAAATACATAAATGAACAATCACTTGGAAGTACATAAATCAACAATAATAGAGATAACAAAAAAACAATAGAGACCCTTAAAACTTGCATAAATAATCACATTTTCTGCTTCTCAAATAGTGCTCGGTATTCAGGTGGTCGGACAGTGAGTGAAGGTCCTTTTTTTAATACTATTAGCCATTAAACATTATTAATTTTAGAACATTATCACAATTTGGGTCATGAAAGCTCAGACATTTCATCAGTTAATAGGTATTTTGTTCCAATTGCCATAAAGATGTTTCAACACGAAATTGCTACGGGCACCCTTGGGGTTGTCCTCCTAGGTCTATTGTGCTATGCCTGGCCCTCCCCCTGCCCTCCATTGTCCATTGTACGTTGTGCTGCCCCTTCCCCTCCCACCGGCCCTCTTTGGTCATTTGCTGCCCCTCCCCTACCTCCTACCTTCAGTGGTCTGTTGTGCTGCTCCTACCACTCCTTCTTGCCCTCCATAATCAGCTTACTGCCCCTGCAGGGCTGGGTATATTTTTTCATTTTTTTCACGAAAGATTTGATGTACCGGTACGTGATAATCTTCCATGGGCCTTGGTACAATCAAAGTAAATTGATCCCACCCTTGTCCACTGGCTGGACAGTAAACTACAGCCATAATTTGGGTGTACTGGGCTAATAACACCGCAGGGCCAAAGTGCTACTGCATTGGCTACACTATTGTTAGTTACACCCCTCAGAGGGGCCGCTTCCTCTGGGCCTCACAGCTATGGTCCAGTGCTGCATTTCCCAGGGGAGGATGGGCCTCTCCTGAGCTTTGCAGCTCTGAATCACACCTGGAAGGCCCATTGGAGACGGGCTGTGGTGTAGCAATGATGCCATGGGTCTTAATGCAAGCAAAGTAAATTGGCTTCCGGTTCACTTACTGGTCACTAAAACACCACCATAATTTGTGTGCATTGGGTCCCTAACATTTCTGAGCCCTGGTGCCAATGCACCTGCTGCACTATTGATAACTACACCCCTAAGAGGGGCCTTCTTCCATGGGCTTTCCAACCAAGGTCCATTGATGTGAAGCACATGGGATGGCGCCACCTTCCCTTGGCCTCACAGAGCTCAACTAGGTCTGTGAGGCCCAAGAGAGGGAGCTCTGCGAGGCCCAAGAGATGGAGGGGTACTCACAGGCCTCACTCCAATGGAACATAGCTGTGAGGCCTATGGAAGAGGGGAAGTAGTATTGTAATAGTGTCATTGGTCCTGGCGTTAGTAAAAGTGCCCTCCATCTCTGTCCACTATCTGAATAATAAAATACAGCCATAGGTTGGGTGCATTTGGCAGTTAATACTCCTGGGGCCTGTTGCCACTGCTTCTGTTGCATTAGTAATGGCTATGCCTCGGACACAGGCCCATGCACATAGCCCTGGTACAGTGACGTGAGGCCCAGGATGGACAGCTATGGCCCATCATTATCAGGCCCAGGGGAGGGGATGCCTAGCCAGGTTTACCACTGCAATGCTCTGCAATGAATAGCACTCGTTACAACGTATGCGTTTTCTACGCATGCCATTACAACGCAAGTCGTTACAACGACGCGTTGTTACATCGCATGCCATTACAACGCAAGTCGTTACAACGACCTGCTGTAGGGGGGGTTCTGGAGTTTAGAAAAGTATAATTTACTATTCCAACTCCAGTGTGTGCCACAGTAGGGAAAGTGTTGGATTGAAGATCCAACAAATCCAACACCTTCTGCCCCCTACAGCAAGTCGTTGTAACAACTTGCGTTGTAATGGCCTGCGATGTAACAACGCGTCGTTGTAACGACTTGCATTGTAATTGCATTCGATGTATCGCATGCGCTGTAAACGATGTTTCCCACTGCAATGTGTAAGGGAAGCGAATACCGTCCCCTTTGCCTCACAGCTATAGTCTTGTGCTATGAGCCCCAGGGAGGGGTCGCCTACTGCCCTGTGCCTTCAAGCTGTGATCTAGAGCTGTGAGGCCTGGGAGTGAGGCGACTCCTCTCTGTGCTTCGTAGCTGTGACCTAGCACTGTGAGGACAAGTGGGGGTGGTGACACTTAACAGTGGAGGAGCGCGGAGAGAGTCATGTATATTAACGCAGGGACAGGCACTGTAATAAACCAACAATGCCTTTATGCTCAATGCCAAAGCGCCCAATCATGGCTCGTTAATATATTTTTGTTTATAACGGGCCATGACTGAGAGCTCTGGAGTTGAGGCTGAAGACAATGTGAGTTTCTCACAGTGCCTGTCAGTGGGCCAAAAAGAAAAGAATAAAAGAAAATATTTACTTACCCATGCTTCTTCGTCCCCGGTGTTGTCTTGTGGACTGCAGGCCGGACGCAAGTCCTCCTTGAGCCTCAGCCAACTCCCCTCTATCAATCCAGATGTTTCTCTCATGCTGCTGATAATATTAGCAACATGAGAGAAGCACCAGGATTGGTTGGAGCAGGATGCCTTGATGCTCCAACAGGCACTGGGGGCCTGTGCCTGCTCTCCACCCAGCTGTCTAAGGCAGCTTGGTGGAGAGGTTTAAAGTGCGCATATCAGGCTGGTCATCGCAAGACAGCCGGCCAAAGTGACATGTGCACTTTAATCTGGATTGAGAACCACTCCTCCCCTGCTGCTAGTCAGCAGCAATGACCCTGCCCTCAAACACTGCTCGGGGCTGGTAGCAGTAAGAAATAAAATGGTAAATTATTTTATTTTTCACCTTTGCTGCACTGACAGCAGGGAGGCGATGCTCCTCCGCCCCAATGGAGAGGCCACCGCTAATGAGGACCCTGTGAGATGGTATCCCTCTCCTATGGCCTAGAACTTAGAGACACAGAAGTGGGCCCCTCTCCCTTGGGTCTTGTAACCATGGTCTAGTGCTGCATGGCTCAGGGGACTGGAACTCCCTCCCAGAGATTTACAGCTATGACCCAGTGCTGTGAGGCCCAGAGCCAGCCCTGGGTATCAAAACCATGATTTAGCTTTGCAATGCCTGAGGAAAGGCTTCCATTTCCCTGGGCCTCACAGTCATGATTTGGTACTACGAGGTCTAGAGCCAAGTCTAGGAGGCCCATAGGAGGGGGGGTCCCCTTCCCTGGGCCACGCAGAAATTGTCTAGTGCTGCAGAGCCCAGGAGAGGAGGTCTCCCTACCCTAGGCCATGCAGTCATTGGCTAGTGCTGCTAGGGGCATATTATCAAGAACGGCGTTAAAATTATCGCCGCTTTAGCGGCAAAAAACTGCCGCTAAAGCGGCAATAATGGGCTTGATAATATGCCCTTGAGAATTCCAATAGAAGCCCATGTTGACACCAGAACATGGGCTTCTATTGGAATTCTCCAGGGCATATTATCAAGCCCATTATCGCCGCTTTAGCGGCAGTTTTCTGCCGCTAAAGCAGCGATAATTTTAACGCCGTTTCTTGATAATATGCCCCCAAGTTCCATGGGATGAGAAATCCCCTTCATTGGGCCTCACAGCTATGGCTCATCGTATTCATGCTAGGGTGGGGCGTAGGGTGCCCCAGACATGTTTACCACAGTGATCCTCAATGGAAGTGAATACACTCCCCTGGGCCTAACAGTCATGGTCAAGTGCTAAGCAGGCACCTGCTCACATTTCCCAAGCTTAGCGCCGGCCCTGCACCTTAAAGCTATTATTGCTGTTTCCGTGACCCCGCGGGTTTGGGCTACCGCCCTGGCCCAGATTGGACCATGTCAGGTGTCCCATATTAGCAACAGGGTCACCCTTGTTTAAAAATAAAAATAAGTGCCCCCAGGTGCAATTGGATATACAACAAAAAATAAAAAAAGAATTTCATTGCAGCACAAGGTTGCAGTTAGAAAACAAATATCCCGGAGGTAAAGATGCTACCCAGAAGGTACTGGGGCCGCCACCTATTTTGCATAATCAGAATCCGGTACCCTGAAGCAGAGTGGGCACCATAGCACAAGTGCAGTGCTGTTAGCAGGGTCACTCAGGAGCAGCGGCGAGCCCCCTTTGAAGTGTTCATAACATCCCAAAGGGTACTGTGAGTCTCCCGGGGTGCTCAAGTAAGTGACCCTGAGAGACGTCTGTTCAATTTTAAAATATTCGTGGAGCTGGGGCTTTTAGCCGAAAAGTCCTGCAGAGCAAGGGCATTTTTTGAGTGTGTTCGAGGGTTCCTTTGCAGCATATACAAAGTTAAAAAAAGGACTCATGCATGCAGTTGACTGAAATTCTTTATTAATGATAGCGATTGATTGCATGTTTTTGTGAAGGTCATAGAAGAGCTTTATTGATAGTGAGGACGTTATCAGTGAATCATTAAGTGTATTAATGAAGGTCGTTGAAATGCTTGATTGACAGTCACAACGTTAACAGTGAGTCGTTATATGCAATAATGAATGTCATTGTAAGATGGTACCATCCGCAGTGGTTTTAAGGGTGGTTTATTAAGACTTATTTCTGCTTTTATTAAAGTGGTCAAAAGACACACAGATGATGGAAGGAATGCAGAGCAAATCAAACATTCGCCCCCAGTCAATAGATCTGGGTTAAATTCATTGTTATTTTGCTCACCATGGCACCCCAGTTTAGACCCAGCCATATGCAAATCAGTCTTGACCCTGTTCCTTATGGGAACAGTCCAGCCCAAACTACCAAGCCAGGTTCTCCCTGGACTGGAAACAAGCATCCTGGGATCAGATTCGGGACATTGCCACCCATCAGCCAGGCTAGCTTGAATCCAGTGACACAGTGAGCACGGGACCCACGTCTGGGCATACCTGGGTATACCTGGCGCACTTAGTGCGAGAAAGCAAAAGACACACAGATGATGGATGGAATGCAGAGCAAATCAAACATTCACCCCAGTCAATAGATCTGGGTTAAATCCATTGTTCTTTTGCTCACCATGCCACCCCAGTTTAGACACAGCCATATGCAAATCAGTCTTGACCCTGTGCCTCATGGGAGCAGTCCAGCCCGAACTGCCAAGCCAGGTCCTCCCTGGACCGGAAACAAGCATCCTGGGACCGGTTTTGGGGCATCACCCCTAATCAGCCAGGCTAGCTTGAATCGAGTGACACAGTGAGCCCGGGACCAACGTGAGGAACAGGGTCAAGACAGATTTGCATATGGCTGGGTCCAAACTGGGGTGGTGTGTTGAGCAAAAGAACGATGGATTAATCCCAGATCTTTGTGACTGGGGGTGAATGTTTGCATTGTTCAGCATTCCGTCCATTATTTGTCCTTTTCATTTTGTCGCCCTAAGTGGGAAGGGTATGCCCAGATGTGGGTCCCGTGCTCAATGCACCACTGGATTCAAGCTAGCCTGGCTGATGAGGGGAGATGTCCTGAAACCAGTCTCAGGATGCTTGTTTCCGGTCCAGGCTGGACCTCGCTTGGCAGTTCGGGCTGGACTGTTCTCATGAGGCACAAGGTCAAGACTGATTTGCATATGGCTGGGACCGAACTGGGGTGGCGTGGTGAGCAAAAGAACGATGGATTAATCCCAGTTCTTTGTGACTGGGGTTGAATGTTTGCATTGTTCAGCATTCCATCCATCATTTGTTCCTTTTGCTTTTGTCGCCCTAAGTGGGATGGGTATGCCCAGACGTGGGTCCCGTGCTCACTGCACCACTGAATTCAAGCTAGCCTGGCTGATGAGGGGTAATGCCCCGTAACCGGTCCCAGGATGCTTGTTTCTGGTCCAGGGAGGACCTGGCTTGGCAGTTCAGGCTGGACTGTTCCCATGAGGCACAGGGTCAAGACTGATTTGCACGTGGCTGGGTCCAAACTGGGGTGGCCTGGTGAGCAAAAGAACGATGGATTAATCCCAGATCTTTGTGACTAGGGGTGAATGTTTGCATTGATCAGCATTCCATCCATCATTTGTTCATTTAGCTTTTATTAAAGTGGTGGCACACTGACAAAGCCAGTAGGCTGCCCATTGATACCATAACTACACCCCATTGTACTATTTCTAGTATATATGTGGGAGTATTGTGATTATAAGATTCAGGGTTCGATAGGCATGCAATCTGTTAGGAAGGTGTCACCATAAGTATTTCCATCTGCCATTATGTATTAATTTGTAATTTAATTAATGTGTGTATAAATATCTTTTTATTTTTATAAGTAAAAGCCATGACTGGATAATGGTTTATTGGGTGTTGTTTGTTGCATCCCTAAGGACTGGGGCTCTAGCCCACACCACCTCCCTTGAGTAGGACTTGGACTGCTCTGCCTCGCTACCTACGCTGAAAGAGTTAAGTGCTACAATAGGATAGTTGGCTCCTATTAGGCAGAACGTTGTGGCCCTATTACTTGAGAGGGACCCACATCCTTACCAAGTACTAACCCATTTTCTTGCGAATTTGCATTCCCTTGCAAGTTCTGCCCCCAGTAAGCTCCTATAATCTCCTATTGCCTTTGGTGCTCTTCACGGTTCCAAAGAGCTCTTCATCTTCTTCTTTTTGCCCAAAGAGTTCCAATGAGCTTTATTTTCCCTTGTGCGCTCTTCGCTGTGGCGCTCTGCATTCTCTAGCGTGCTCTTCACTCTTGGTGCTCCAATGAGCGCTTCATACCATTGCACGTTACGCTTTCCAATCCATTATGCATTTAATCTTTTGAAAGATGCTAGCTCTGTTTTTGTGGTCTAAATTGAAGCTAAGAGCTCCTTGTACTCTCTACGCCTTGTGTTTTGTGTTTGTTCAATCAGCTGCTCTGACGCTCTGCTGACTAAAATAGACGAACAGGCAGAGCTAATTGCGTGAGAGTGTGGATTGCAGAGGGCCCAAGGGTGGTTATAGTCTATCTGAGGAAGCACACAGACGGCACTGGGGCCTGTCTCGGTGGCAGCGGCCGAAGTGCTTTTAAATGGGAACTGTGATGCTGCATGCAATGGGGGAGGGGTCAGTAAGTGTGGGGCGGGGTCAAAGGTGTGGCTAAAAAAACAAAAATATTCTGTATGTTTTTTTGGTCTTTCACCATCAGGTAGCTATATATAAAATAACGTGCAGCTTAAATGAAAAATACATTTTAAAAAGTTGTTACTCAGTGGGAAATGTACTATAGTACATTATGAAATCTCTATTAGTTAATGCACTGCAGAGGTCTGTGTGTAACCAGAGAGCAACATAATTAAATCTTGGTTGGTGCAGTGGAGAATATTGACTTGTTTATTTTTAGTGCTACAAGCTCACATCCTGTGGCAGAAAGCACTATGAAAATGTAAGCCATTATTTTAAACGTGCATTACACACAGTAAAAGATAGACTGCTCAAAATGCACAAAATGTTTTAAGATAAAATGATGCTTCTAAAATATAGATTTTAGTAAAACCCAGACTGTACGTAATGCAATTTTTTTACTTGACTGTCCCTTCTACACCTAGTCATGGGTAGTAAGCACAATATAAATACAATTACAATTAAAAGCACGCACTTTACAGCTAACTCTTTGCACTACCACTTACAAAGAATAAATCTTTGTCATCACAAACCTTCAAGTGATTCGATCAATTAAAGCCAGTACCTGCTCCCAAACATCCTTTACATTTGCAGATTTCCTTTATATTTGCAGATTAACTTGCTGCACACATTTACATTTCTTTCGGGGAAGCAGGCACCCTGGCAGGAAGGCTTGTTTAGCTGTCTGCTCGGCTCGGTTTCACAGCACAGGAAACTCACTGAATGACACTTCAGCTGAAGCATTTAAACTATCAGAATTAACCGTCCCGGGACGGTTGTCTTTTACAAAAAGTAGGAAAACAGTTTTTCATAAATCAAAAGTGGGGCACATCATGCCCCTCCGATCCTGCCCACTTCAACCTCTGTCTCTGGGAAGAGAACATTGCCTGGAGCATCTCTGGGGGGGTGCAGTCCTGGAAGATCTCTTGAGGAAGAGTATGATTTGCAAATTTGTAATGCTTCTCTCGGGGAAGGATGGGCATTTTCTGGGGCATCTCTCTAAACAGGTGGGTTTTCTGGGGACTAGCTTGGTGGGGTGGGGTTGTCTGGGCATCACATGGGAGAGATTTCTTAAGGCATCAATCTGGATAGTGAGAATTTTCGGAGGCATCTCTGAGGGTAGGAGAGGCGGTTTCTTCGGACATATCCAGGGCACGGAAATTCCCAGGGCACATCTTGGGAAGGAATTTCCAGGGGCAACCTATCAGGGGCCCTATTATGTAAAGGGCACACTTTCCCTGTTATTGCCTAGCGCACCTTAAAACAGGTGCGCCAGGTGCAAACAAAGAAAGTGCACCCTATTACATGGAATGCGCTGCCCCAGGGCAGCCGCAAACTCGCGCTGCCCCCAGGGCAGCGCATTTGTGTGAAAAACGGAGCGTCTGCTTTAAAGCCGCTCCACGTTTTCACAGTGCAGGCAGCAACCTGCCTGCACTTTGAAGGGGGATTAGAGATAGCCTTGCAGGCAGGTGCAGGCAGTGACTACACCCGCCTGCAAGGGGATGTCTGGGGAGTCCATAGGACTCCCTTTTCTCCCCTCCAGATGGCTGCTCTCAGGGGACACACTGCCAGTGCCCCACCTTCTAGGTGGCGCACTGTCAGTGTGCCTCCTGAGAGCTTCTTTGCCTCTGCTCCCACGTCTGTAATACGGCGCGGGCGCAGAGGCAAATGGATTCCCTCATTTGCCTGAGGCACGCCCCCATGCACATGAGGGAACGCCCCATGAAGATAGCACTGGCGCTTTATGTGCGGCAACACTATCTGAATTGCTGAAGGGTCAGCACAAATGTCTGCGGCCCCTTCTGTAATACCAGAGTGGCCTGGGGGTGCGCAAAGCATGCACAAATGCCAGTTGCATCCCCGGGCACCTTCTGTAATACGGCCCCAGGAAGGCAAAGCTTTAAGAGGGGCGGGTTCCTCTGGGTCTCAGACTTAGACCCAGCAGTAATTAAAAACAGACATTGAAAGCGATCTTTCGGGCCCTATATTCATATCCTTACCTTTACTGGCAAAAACACTTATTGATTTCTAAATAATATCAGTAAAAACCGTTACTGTAATCAGTGTCAGCGATATATTGGCTATTAACATTTCACATGTTTTACTTAATCTTGCATTCCCTAAACAAGTTTGCTATTACCACAATATTGTTTTGTAGTTTTTTTATGCAGCATATCTTGCATAATGTGCACCATGAAATGAGTCCCTAAAGGTTTCTGTGTGAGTTAGGTTATCGTTGGGTGTTTATACCGTGCCACATTTGATAGCTTTGCAGTTCAGGCTTTAACAAATCAAGTTTCTTATGCTGCCTGTCAGTGAGCCATAAAAAGCATTCAAACTACTTGCCCATCCAATCGTTGGCCTCTCTGCAGAGAAACTGTTCATGTTCCAATTGTAATTGTGATTCTATGTGAAAGTGTGTTAAGGAGATACACAGCTGTCGAAATTTTGACAGGGCCAAAATAAAAGACAATACATTGCTTGCAGGTTAGTGGGTGCAATGTGATTGGGGGATGCTGAAGTGAGGGAGATGCAAGGAAATCCACACAGGAGAGAGTAAAAAGAGGGTGCTGAAGAGGAAAGAGATAAGTTTTGAGATTGCAGATGGAGGATTTCAGAAAGATGTGTGTACAAAAAGCGTGTGTCTAACAAGGAGACTGGAGAGAAATGTGGCGTTAAAGAAAGAACAAGAGTGACTGAGTCCTCTGAAGACCACTGCCCTTTCCATAGGCTTTAGTAATGTTTTGTTCAGTCTCATATTTTCAGAATTGAATCATTTTCAATTCTAATTATTCATAACAAAATCATGGTTGTTACTCGTTTATCTGATAATGGTAACAAGAACTGGCTAATCTTGTATTCTTCCACATTACTTTCAGAAGAGCGGGGAACCTCAATTGCACTGTTGCACCTAAAGATCTCAATGTGGGGATGAACTTCCCCAGTTCCCATTGTCTATCCTGTGTTATTCTAGAGAGGTCCGATCTAATCCTGAACGACCAATCTCCCCTGGTAAAGGAGCCAGCTTTGAGTGCAATAAATAGAACGCGTTCCTTCAAAAGAAAGGTTTTAAAATTAACCAGGATTCTTCTAGGAGTTTTCCTATTTGGATTTTTTGAAAAGTGGTCTCTATGAATTCTCTGAATGTCAGTCTCAAGGTCCAAAGAGTCAATGGTCGGAATGAACTCTTTTAACAGGTCTATAAAGAAACTTTTGATGTTTTCAGCCTCCAATCCCTCTGGGACATTTAGAACTTTAATGTTGTTTCGTCTGCTGTTGTTCTCCAGAGCTTCAATTTTGTCCAACATAGATTTTTCTCCAGCCTTTAATGTTTGAATCTCGACTCGGTTGGTCTCTACTTCCTTGTTCAGAGCCTCAACAGAGGCTTCCATCAGACAAATCCTTTCCGTAATTGCAGAAATTTTAACCTCTAATGCTTCACATGTGTCCTGGATTTTAGCCTGATTCTTTTCTGATATGGCAAACTTATTCTTAATCTCCGAGGATGGTCCCTCTAACATCCTCCTCAGCTCAGATTGAGTAGCGCGGTTAGGTCCCAAAGGGGCATTAAGAGACAGTCGCAAAGACTCATCAGGGAAACTAACCGGGTCACTATCACAATCCCCCAATACCTGGTACCTATTTGAGGTTGGGAGATCAGAATAAGTCACCTGTACAGCCAGAGCATTATCACAAATGGAATCCACCCTAGCTTCAGGCATTTTTTCCGGAGGAGTCACAACGTGAGAAGAAGACTCTGCCATCTCCACTCTAGGTGCACTTATTTGCTGAATTTATTGGTGCACCTTAAAGTACGATCTGAGGGACGGAATTATTCTCAGTTGAGATACTTCCTTCCACTGTCGTGCCAAGGGAGTTGTAGAAGGTGGTTGAGGTTTTTCAAGGTTGAGAGAAGTCTTCTTGTTTAATTTCAGAGAGCCTAAGGAGGTGGGGACCTTTATAGACCAGATTAAGGCCCAGGGATAATTTACTGTTTCGCCTTCTTGTGCAAGTACTTCCGGAGGGGGAAGGTAAGCTTTACTGGGTGCTATTATCAGGCCCAGGTTACTTTTGGGAGGGTTCCCTTGGGAGGGGGGGCACAGTTAGAGAAATTTATTTTTGAGTTTCACTGGTTGGGGAGCATAATAGGGAAAAAAGAAAACAAAAAGTCCTCATTGGTTTAACCCCTTCGCTGCTAGGCCTTTTCCCCTCCTGTGCTAAGCCTTTTTTTGGCTATTTGGGGTAGTGCGCGCTTAGGCCCCTGTAACTTTTTGACCACATAAGGTATCCATGCCAAATTTGCGTCCTTTTTTTCTAACATCATGGGGATTGTAAAGGTACCCAGGGTTTGTGGGTTCCCCTGGAGGGGACCCAGAAATTAGTCAAAATACAGCTACATTTTGTTTTTTTTGGAAAAAGGCAAAAAAGGGCTACAGATGAAAGCGTCTTGATATTTCCCTGCAAATGGCATCAAAAAAGGGGTTGTGGGGATGAAATCACCATCTTCCCAGCTTTCAGGGACAAGCAGACTTTTGTCAGAAAACCAACTTTTTTACACAGTTTTGGCATTTTTCTGGGACATAGCCTATTTTTGCTATTTTTTGTGCTTTCAACCTCCTTCCAGTTAATGGTAGAAATGGGTATGAAACCAATAATGGATCCTGGAAAGCCATACATTTATGAAAAGTAGACAAAATTCTGAATTCAGCAAGGGGTCATTTGTGTAGATCCTTAAAGTTTTCCTTATAGAAACTAACAGTTAAATAAAGGAAAAATTGAAAATTAGTTGAAAAAAACAGCCATTTGTGTCAACGTTTTCACCTGTAACTTCTTCTAATTATGACAGCTATTTGAAGGCAATATACCGTTATATCCGCTGGACCTTTCTGGTTGTGGGGATATATAGGACTTGTAGGTTCACCAAGAACCCGACGAACCCAGAGCCAATAATTGAGCAACATCTTGCAATGATTTTTTTTTAAGTACCGGGTATATAGCAATTATTTTGGGAAAATGTATACATGGAAAAATTGTTATGAAAGACACCTATGTATTTCTGAAATGGGAACAAAATGTAGATTTTAGAAACAGTAGATATTTGCACATTTCCGAAATTGGGAGTACCCATACTAGCATGAGAATTATAGGTCATTTTTCAAAATGACTTATTTTTTACACATTGTCTTTCATTTGGAAGGCAGAAATGCATCGAAAGTCAATAGGTAATAACAGTTGCTCTACAATTCTGTGTTACCCTAAGTCTCCCGATAAAAATGGTACCTCACTTGTGTGGGTAGCCCTTGTGCCCACAACAGGAAATGGCTCAAAATGCAACGTGGACGTACCACATTTTCACAATGAAAAATTACCCTTTTTTTGCAAAGTGCCTAGGTGTAGTTTTTGAACCCTAGCTCTGCCGGCACCTAGGGAAACCTAGCAAACCTATACATTTTTGAAAACTAGACACCCAGGGGAATCCAGGATGGGGTGACTTGACTGCCTCCCACCAGGTTCTGTTATCCAGAATCCCTTGCAAACATAAAAAATTGTCAAAAAATCACATTTTCCCCACATTTCTGTGGTGGAAAGTTCTGGAATCTGCGTGGATCCACAAATTTCCACCCACCCCGCGTTCCCAAAGTCTAACGAGAAAAATGGTACCTCACTTGTGTGGGTCGGCCTAGTGCCTGCGACAGGAAACGGCGCAAAACGCAACGTGGTCACACCTCAATTTCGCAGTGAAAAATGACCCTTTTGGCAAAGTGCCTAGCTGTAGTTTTTGAACCCTAGCTCTGCCGGCACCTAGGGAAACCTAGCAAACCTATACATTTTTGAAAACTAGACACCCAGGGGAATCCAGGATGGGGTGACTTGACTGCCTCCCACCAAGTTCTGTTATCCAGAATCCCTTGCAAACAGAAAAATTGTCAAAAAACCACATTTTCCCCACATTTCTGTGGTGGAAAGTTCTGGAATCTGCGTGGATCCACAAATTTCTACCCACCCCGCGTTCCCCAAAGTCTTACGAGAAAAATGGTACCTCACTTGTGTGGGTCGGCCTAGTGCCTGCGACAGGAAACGGCGCAAAACGCAACGTGGTCACACCTCAATTTCGCTGTGAAAAATGACCCTTTTTGGCAAAGTGCCTAGCTGTAGTTTTTGAACCCTAGCTCTGCCGGCACCTAGGGAAACCTAGCAAACCTATACATTTTTGAAAACTAGACACCCAGGGGAATCCAGGATGGGGTGACTTGACTGCCTCCCACCAGGTTCTGTTACCCAGAATCCCTTGCAAACATAAAAAATTGTCAAAAAAACAAATTTTCCCCACATTTCTGTGGTGGAAAGTTCTAGAATCTGCGTGGATCCACAAATTTCCACCCATCCCGCGTTCCACAAAGTCTTACGAGAAAAATGGTACCTCACTTGTGTGGGTCGGCCTAGTGCCTGCGAAAGGAAACGGCGCAAAACGCAACGCGGTCCCACCTCAATTTCGCAGTGAAAAATGACCCTTTTTTGGCAAAGTGCCTAGCTGTAGTTTTTGAACCCTACCTCTGCCGGCACCTAGGGAAACCTAGCAAACCTATACATTTTTGAAAACTAGACACCCAGGGGAATCCAGGATGGGGTGACTTGACTGCCTCCCACCAGGTTCTGTTACCCAGAATCCCTTGCAAACATAAAAAATTGTCAAAAAACCACATTTTCCCCACATTTCTGTGGTGGAAAGTTCTGGAATCTGCGTGGATCCACAAATTTCCACCCACCCCGCGTTCCCCAAAGTCTTACGAGAAAAATGGTACCTCACTTGTGTGGGTCGGCCTAGTGCCTGCGACAGGAAACGGCGCAAAACGCAACGCGGTCCCACCTCAATTCTCGCAGTGAAAAATGACCCTTTTTGGCAAAGTGCCTAGCTGTAGTTTTTGAACCCTACCTCTGCCGGCACCTAGGGAAACCTAGCAAACCTATACATTTTTGAAAACTAGACACCCAGGGGAATCCAGGATGGGGTGACTTGACTGCCTCCCACCAGGTTCTGTTACCCAGAATCCCTTGCAAACATAAAAAATTGTCAAAAAAACACATTTTCCCCACATTTCTGTGGTGGAAAGTTCTGGAATCTGCGTGGATCCACAAATTTCCACCCACCCCGCGTTCCCCAAAGTCTTACGAGAAAAATGGTACCTCACTTGTGTGGGTCGGCCTAGTGCCTGCGACAGGAAACGGCGCAAAACGCAACGCGGTCTCACCTCAATTTCACAGTGAAAAATGACCCTTTTTGGCAAAGTGCCTAGCTGTAGTTTTTGAACCCTACCTCTGCCGGCACCTAGGGAAACCTAGCAAGCCTATACATTTTTGAAAACTAGACACCCAGGGGAATCCAGGATGGGGTGACTTGACTGCCTCCCACCAGGTTCTGTTACCCAGAATCCCTTGCAAACATAAAAAATTGTCAAAAAAACACATTTTCCCCACATTTCTGTGGTGGAAAGTTCTGGAATCTGCGTGGATCCACAAATTTCCACCCACCCCGCGTTCCCCAAAGTCTTACGAGAAAAATGGTACCTCACTTGTGTGGGTCGGCCTAGTGCCTGCGACAGGAAACGGTGCAAAACGCAACGCGGTCCCACCTCAATTTCGCAGTGAAAAATGACCCTTTTTGGCAAAGTGCCTAGCTGTAGTTTTTGAACCCTACCTCTGCCGGCACCTAGGGAAACCTAGCAAGCCTATACATTTTTGAAAACTAGACACCCAGGGGAATCCAGGATGGGGTGACTTGACTGCCTCCCACCAGGTTCTGTTACCCAGAATCCCTTGCAAACATAAAAAATTGTCCAAAAACACATTTCCACCACATTTCTGTGGTGGAAAGTTCTGGAATCTGCGTGGATCCACAAATTTCCACCCACCCCGCGTCCCCCAAAGTCTTACGAGAAAAATGGTACCTCACTTGTGTGGGTCGGCCTAGTGCCTGCGACAGGAAACGGCGCAAAACGCAACGTGGTCACACCTCAATTTCGCAGTGAAAAATGACCCTTTTTGGCAAAGTGCCTAGCTGTAGTTTTTAACCCTACCTCTGCCGGCACCTAGGGAAACCTAGCAAACCTATACATTTTTGAAAACTAGACACCCAGGGGAATACAGGATGGGGTGACTTGACTGCCTCCCACCAGGTTCTGTTACCCAGAATCCCTTGCAAACATAAAAAATTGTCCAAAAAAACACATTTTCCCCACATTTCTGTGGTGGAAAGTTCTGGAATCTGCGTGGATCCACAAATTTCCACCCACCCCGCGTTCCCCAAAGTCTTACGAGAAAAATGGTACCTCACTTGTGTGGGTCGGCCTAGTGCCTGCGACAGGAAACGGCGCAAAACGCAACGCGGTCACACCTCAATTTTGCAGTGAAAAATGACCTTTTTTTGCAAAGTGCCTAGCTGTAGTTTTTGAACCCTACCTCTGCCGGCACCTAGGGAAACCTAGCAAACCTATACATTTTTGAAAACTAGACACCCAGGGGAATCCAGGATGGGGTGACTTGACTGCCTCCCACCAGGTTCTGTTACCCAGAATCCCTTGCAAACATAAAAAATTGTCAAAAAACACATTTTCCCCACATTTCTGTGGTGGAAAGTTCTGGAATCTGCGTGGATCCACAAATTTCCACCCACCCCGTGTCCCCCAAAGTCTTACGAGAAAAATGGTACCTCACTTGTGTGGGTCGGCCTAGTGCCTGCGACAGGAAACGGCGCAAAACGCAACGTGGTCACACCTCAATTTCACAGTGAAAAATGACCCTTTTTTGGCAAAGTGCCTAGCTGTAGTTTTTGAACCCTACCTCTGCCGGCACCTAGGGAAACCTAGCAAACCTATACATTTTTGAAAACTAGACACCCAGGGGAATCCAGGATGGGGTGACTTGACTGCTTCCCACCAGGTTCTGTTACCCAGAATCCCTTGCAAACATAAAAAATTGTCAAAAAACCACATTTTCCCCACATTTCTGTGGTGGAAAGTTCTGGAATCTGCGTGGATCCACAAATTTCCACCCACCCTGCGTTCCCCAAAGTCTTACGAGAAAAATGGTACCTCACTTGTGTGGGTCGGCCTAGTGCCTGCGACAGGAAACGGCGCAAAACGCAACGCGGTCACACCTCAATTTCGCAGTGAAAAATGACCTTTTTTGCAAAGTGCCTAGCTGTAGTTTTGAACCCTACCTCTGCCGGCACCTAGGGAAACCTAGCAAACCTATACATTTTTGAAAACTAGACACCCAGGGGAATCCAGGATGGGGTGACTTGACTGCCTCCCACCAGGTTCTGTTACCCAGAATCCCTTGCAAACATAAAAAATTGTCAAAAAACCACATTTTCCCCACATTTCTGTGGTGGAAAGTTCTGGAATCTGCGTGGATCCACAAATTTCCACCCACCACGCGTTCCTCAAAGTCTTACGAGAAAAATGGTACCTCACTTGTGTGGGTCGGCCTAGTGCCTGCGACAGGAAACGGCGCAAAACGCAACGTGGTCACACCTCAATTTCGCAGTGAAAAATGACCCTTTTTTGGCAAAGGGCCTAGCTGTAGTTTTTGAACCCTACCTCTGCCGGCACCTAGGGAAACCTAGCAAACCTATACATTTTTGAAAACTAGCCACCCAGGGGAATGCAGGATGGGGTGACTTGACTGCCTCCCACCAGGTTCTGTTACCCAGAATCCCTTGCAAACATAAAAAATTGTCAAAAAAACCACATTTTCCCCACATTTCTGTGGTGGAAAGTTCTGGAATCTGCGTGGATCCAAGTACCCGCGACAGGCAAGGGCCCAAAACATTTTTTGATAGGCAATGTTGATGTTGCCTCAAAACGTTTTGTGTCCTTGCCTGTCGCGGGTACTTGGGCCTCCCACACTAGTGAGGCACCATTTTTATCGGGAGACCTGGGGGAACGCTGCGTGGTAGGAAATTTGTGTGAGGCCAGTGATGCCACACTTTCCCACACAAAAATGTGTGAAAAAAGTGATTTTTCAGCTAAAAGTGAGGTTTGCAGGGGATTCTGGGTAAGGAAACGTTGGGGGATCCACGCAAGCCATACCTCCCTGGAAGCCCCCGGGTGTCTACTTTTCAGAAATGTGTGGGTTTGGTAGGTTTCCCTATGTGGCCGCCGAGCCCCGGGCCAAAAACCCAGGTGACCCCCTTGCAAAACCAGGTCATAATGAGATAATGTGTTGTTTATTTCTGCAGCGTGAAAATGTTGGCACAATATTGCAAGGAAAATGTGACAGACATTTTGAGGTTTGCAGGACATTGTGGGTACCATAACTTGTTGGGATCCACAAGAGAGATATCACCATGTACTCCCATGGGTGTTTCGTTTACGACAATATCTACAGTTGGTAGGTTATTCTTAGACGGAATGTACACCTTGGCAGACAGACTAAAAAGACAAAGATTACTGCACAGCCATCTATTCCTCAAGCACACACACACACACACATACTGGTTGGATTTGGCACGAGGGCAAGTGATGGTTCAGTATATACAATTTTATTAACAAGAGATTTCACAAAAATGAAATGCACTGTCAATAATTGAAAGGACAAAAACGGAACCAGTGACTCGCAGCTCGTGAGCTGTAAAGCCACGTCAAGGCCCCAACCGCTTTACAGGCCATTCACACACCTTTCATACGTGATACACACAAGACCATTCACACCCCCAGGCACGAAACAAACACATTACAACATTCACAAAAAGGGACAAGGTACACCCTGCTTGAGAAAGACAAAAAAAAATATTACTGCACAGCCATCTAATCCTCAAGCACACACACACATACTGGTTGGATTTGGCACGAGGGTGAGTGATGGTTCAGTATATACAATTGTATTAACAAGTGATTTCACAAAAATGAAATGCACTGTTAATAATTGAAAGGACGAGAAACTGAACCATTGACTCACAGCTCGTGAGCTGTAAAGCCACGACAAGGCACCAACCTCTTTACAGGCCATTCATACACCTTTCATACGTGTGACAAATACAAAACCATTCACACCACCAGCCGCGGGCCAATCACATTACAACACTCACACCAGCAGACAGCGCCATTCAAGGGCCCATCACTTTCACACGCCCACATTCCTAACACAGCAACCACACAACCTGATGGATTGCGTGGAGTGTCGCTCGGCTAGCAGTGTGTGTAGTGACCAGCAGCAAGTCACTACTCACACACTGCCAGCCGAGCGCCACTCCACGCACACCGCCAGCCAAGCACCAGCCTACACACACCACCATCACATTTAGGATTTTTTATACAAAAAGAAAACACAAACAAATTGCAAATAGATACAAATCTACTAACACAAAATCAGAAACATTGCACTAATGCCAACCTTGAAACAGAACAACAATTCTTAAACATTACAGACCAGGCAGTTCACTTTACCACTCATGGTTGCTCCCAATAATTCTTTTGCTTGTGGTACGCTCTATAACAAGCAGGCACACACAGCCCAGGGTTAGAAGGACACTCAGGGCAGTACATACGAGTCTCCTTCCGTGTACCTCTTCGCCAACAGACTCTACATCTCCTAGTGGGAAAGTCTTTTGAGGATGTAGGAGGAATGTGATCAGGAAAGTGGCGATCTTTCAATCGAGCCACATCCTCCACCACTCCAACTCTAGGAACACTTGCCTGTTCCACAACAACAAGGCTGCCTATGACAGACTCCTGAAACTGAACAAAAGTCAACTTTGACGCAGGAGAACACTCCTTGAACACAACAAAAGCATTGAAAGTTGCTAAATTGAAGAGATGGATGGCCAACTTCTTATACCAAATGTAAGACTTACGAATAGCAGTGTAAGGTTCCAACCTCTGATCTACTCTATCAACACCACCCATGTGCTTATTGTAGTCTAAAATGCACACAGGTTTGCGCACTTCAGCAATCTGACCCCAAACAGCCACAGGTGAAGTACTCTCATCATGGATGGTAGTCAGCATGTACACATCCCTCCTGTCCACAAATTTCACAGCTAGCAGTTCCTCACTACGCAAGGCACTGCACTGTCCCCTCTGAAGTTTTTTGCAAACAAGCTCTTTTGGATAACCTTTACGGTTAGAGCGGATTGTGCCACAAGCAAAAGTGTCCACTTTGAACAATTCCTTAAACAATTGCACAGCAGTGTAGAAGTTATCAATGTACAAATGGTGGCCTCTGTTAAACAGTCCTCTAGCAAGTTCCCACACAATTTTCTCTGAAACTCCTACTAAAGTGGACGGACAACCAGGGGGTCAATAGTGGAATCCCTACCAGTGTACACACGCAAATTAAAAACATATCCTGTCCTACTCTCAGACAACATATACAGCTTAATTCCATAGCGTGCCCTCTTGCTAGGAATGTACTGCCTAAAACCAAACGGCCCTTGAACAGCACCAAAGACTCATCAATAGATATTTCTTTCCCTGGAGTATAGATCTCTGAAAATCGATCTACAAAGTGATCAAGAACAGGCCGAATCTTAAAAGACGGTCACATTCAGGGTGATCTCGTGGCAACGCCAAACCATTATCAACAAAATGCAGCATCCGAAGCAAAAGTAAATACCGATCCACGAGTCATAACTGCAGGAAATATGGCCGTTGCCATCAAGGGACTGGTAGACCAATATGAACTCATGGACGGCTTCCTTATCAAACCCATCAAAAAAGTCAAACCCAAAAACTTCTTCATCTCTTCCAGATTTGTGGGACTCCACCGGGTAGCTCTAGAATGGGGCCCAAGTCTGGCACTGTTGTCCCTCAAAAACTGTTCAGCATACAAATTAGTCTGCTCAACAATCTCACCCAAAAATACATCATCCATAAACAACTGAAAATACTGTATAGGCAAATAATGTTCACAATCCACTCTACACCCTGCATAACCACTAAAGGCAGGCAACACCGGCTGCACCATGTTTGGATCAACCCAGAGTCCAGCACTTCCAGTAGGAAGCCTAGCAGCCCCAGGCTGCAATCCAGATGCCTCTTGCACCATCGGCACAGTAGTATCCTCCTCTAAATCAGGCACTTCATCTGCACTGAGAGTACCTTCATCATCCGATGATTCCATGTGGAGAGAAAACTCACTGCCTGAATCTTCCCTCCCTCCTCTCCCTCAGACGCACTGTCAGTCTCATAATCCTGCTCAGAGGAAGATTCAAGAAGCAAACCAACCACCTGCTGAGCAGTAATTCTACGGCTAGCCATAATGCTTACTAATAAAGGTTACTTGTCAAACAAGTCAACAACAACAAACCCTTTGTAAAAAAAAAGAAATAAACAAAATGTAGCTTTATCACAAAGACCTATATACTCCAACACTATACCACTCACGTGACAGAAGCAGCTAGACTCACCACCACCTACTCTGCACAGACACAGTAAGGATCAACAATATCCCACTAAAAAAGAAGAAGAAAAAAATTACACATAAGACAATGCAAAACATCGCAAAGAATTTCATGCTCTGAACACTAACAAATATGCTGCCATTATGGCACCACTTACAAAAATTCATTCATGCATGACAATAATACTCATTTGGAGTACACACAACAAAAATATTTTTCTTACCAAATAAATGCAATTACGCAAAACTGCAGAACCACAACTGCCGAAACCGCAAACAGGAATCAAAAGCTTTACACTAGAATAAAAAGGAGGAAAAAAACATTACAATCACATATGCAAATAATGCACCAGTCCACACACAATCCACCAGCCAAGCTAAGGGGTAGGTGGGCCTAACTGTATAAATAACATATTCACACCCGTAAAAGGGGAGCAACCCTTGCCCTTTTGGCCACTCCCCAACACAAAAATTTAAAAAAACCTGGTGCCTAGTGGGCATTCCTGCTGCACGATCACATGATCGTGCAGCAGGAATGCACAAAAGAGGCATCGGGAAAGGAAAACCATTTCCTTTCCTCGATGCCTCTTTTGATACAAACCCCCCTCCCCGAGCCAAACCTCACCTGATTTCCCGACGCGCTGGAAGCAAAATGGCTTCCAGCGCGTCGGGAAGAAAGGAAACCCTCAATGATGTCAGCGCGCTGACGTCATTGATGGGGCGGGGGAGGCAGGGGAAGCCCTTCCCCTGCCTCCCCCAAAAAAACCTAACGATCAGATTCTCACGGGGGGAGCGCCAGCGCTTCCCCGTGGGTGGTCTTATGACGAGCTGGACTCGTCACGAGCACTGTGTGCCATGACGAGTCCAGCTCGTCATAAGCACCGAAGGGGATAAAGGGTCAGAGCAGGATCTCCGCGGCAGACGAGGAGAAGGAACCTCCTGGTCACAGGAACTACACGAGCATTGCGCTCGAGAAATTCAAGGATGCAAAGACCTCCATCAAGGATTACAGCTAACTTTTCAGGGTGTAAATGGAGAGAAGGCACATCTGCCCTGCATATTTATCCACGAAGATGCCACCGTTTTGTGCAATACCTCTACTCAACTGGAGTACTTTCTACTGGCTAATCAGTAAGTGCTACCTCGTTGGGTAAATGTATAGTGCCTTTCCTACACTACAGCTGCGTAAAGGACCAGAAGAATTGTCTCCAGTGACCTGTGTGTCTGTAACTTTGCCACCGCGCCGAAAGCGCCAGGATCCTTTGAGTAAGCTGTCCATCATAGTGGGGAAAAGGGCGGGCATACGTTGCATACCGCTAGTGTATGTGTGGCGGGGCCAAACGAGCGGGGCTTCTAGGCCCGTTCACATGCCTCTTGTTTATAAAGGGTCAGAGCAGGATCTCAGCGGCAGACGAGGAGAAGGAACCTCATGGTCACAGGAACTACACGAGCATTGCGCTCGAGAAATTCAAGGATGCAAAGACCTCCATCAAGGATTACAGCTAACTTTTCAGGGTGTAAATGGAGAGAAGGCACATCTCCACGCTCACGAATTCTACACGAGAATTGCGCTCGAGAAAATGAAGGATGCAAAGACCTCCATCAAGGATTACAGCTAACTTGTCAGGGTGTAAATGGAGAGAAGGCACATCTGCCCTGCATATTTATCCACGAAGATGCCACCGTTTTGTGCAATACCTCTACTCAACTGGAGTGCTTTCTACTGGCTAATCAGTAAGTGCTACCTCGTTGGGTAAATGTATAGTGCCTTTCCTACACTACAGCTGCGTAAAGGACCAGAAGAATTGTCTCCAGTGACCTGTGTGTCTGTAACTTTGCCACCGCGCCGAAAGCGCCGGGGTCCTTTGAGTAAGCTGTCCATCATAGTGGGGAAAGGGCGGGCATACGTTGCATACCGCTAGTGTATGTGTGGCGGGGCTTCTAGGCCCGTTCACATGCCTCTTGTTTATAAAGGGTCAGAGCAGGATCTCAGCGGCAGACGAGGAGAAGGAACCTCATGGTCACAGGAACTACACGAGCATTGCGCTCGAGAAATTCAAGGATGCAAAGACCTCCATCAAGGATTACAGCTAACTTTTCAGGGTGTAAATGGAGAGAAGGCACATCTCCACGCTCACGAATTCTACACGAGAATTGCGCTCGAGAAAATGAAGGATGCAAAGACCTCCATCAAGGATTACAGCTAACTTGTCAGGGTGTAAATGGAGAGAAGGCACATCTGCCCTGCATATTTATCCACGAAGATGCCACCGTTTTGTGCAATACCTCTACTCAACTGGAGTGCTTTCTACTGGCTAATCAGTAAGTGCTACCTCGTTGGGTAAATGTATAGTGCCTTTCCTACACTACAGCTGCGTAAAGGACCAGAAGAATTGTCTCCAGTGACCTGTGTGTCTGTAACTTTGCCACCGCGCCGAAAGCGCCGGGGTCCTTTGAGTAAGCTGTCCATCATAGTGGGGAAAGGGCGGGCATACGTTGCATACCGCTAGTGTATGTGTGGCGGGGCTTCTAGGCCCGTTCACATGCCTCTTGTTTATAAAGGGTCAGAGCAGGATCTCAGCGGCAGACGAGGAGAAGGAACCTCATGGTCACAGGAACTACACGAGCATGGCGCTCGAGAAATTCAAGGATGCAAAGACCTCCATCAAGGATTACAGCTAACTTTTCAGGGTGTAAATGGAGAGAAGGCACATCTGCCCTGCATATTTATCCACGAAGATGCCACCGTTTTGTGCAATACCTCTACTCAACTGGAGTGCTTTCTACTGGCTAATCAGTAAGTGCTACCTCGTTGGGTAAATGTATAGTGCCTTTCCTACACTACAGCTGCGTAAAGGACCAGAAGAATTGTCTCCAGTGACCTGTGTGTCTGTAACTTTGCCACCGCGCCGAAAGCGCCGGGGTACTTTGAGTAAGCTGTCCATCATAGTGGGGAAAGGGCGGGCATACGTTGCATACCGCTAGTGTATGTGTGGCGGGGCTTCTAGGCCCGTTCACATGCCTCTTGTTTATAAAGGGTCAGAGCAGGATCTCAGCGGCAGACGAGGAGAAGGAACCTCATGGTCACAGGAACTACCACGAGCATTGCGCTCGACAAATTCAAGGATGCAAAGACCTCCATCAAGGATTACAGCTAACTTTTCAGGGTGTAAATGGAGAGAAGGCACATCTCCACGCTCACCGAATTCTACACGAGAATTGCGCTCGAGAAAATGAAGGATGCAAAGACCTCCATCAAGGATTACAGCTAACTTGTCAGGGTGTAAATGGAGAGAAGGCACATCTGCCCTGCATATTTATCCACGAAGATGCCACCGTTTTGTGCAATACCTCTACTCAACTGGAGTGCTTTTTACTGGCTAATCAGTAAGTGCTACCTCGTTGGGTAAATGTATAGTGCCTTTCCTACACTACAGCTGCGTAAAGGACCAGAAGAATTGTCTCCAGTGACCTGTGTGTCTGTAACTTTGCCACCGCGCCGAAAGCGCCGGGGTCCTTTGAGTAAGCTGTCCATCATAGTGGGGAAAGGGCGGGCATACGTTGCATACCGCTAGTGTATGTGTGGCGGGGCTTCTAGGCCCGTTCACATGCCTCTTGTTTATAAAGGGTCAGAGCAGGATCTCAGCGGCAGACGAGGAGAAGGAACCTCCTGGTCACAGGAACTACACGAGGATTGCGCTCGAGAAAATCAAGGGTGCAGAGACCTCCATCAAGGATTACAGCTAACTTTACAGGGTGGCAATGGAGAGAAGGCACATCTCCACGCTAACAATGGCGCCTCGTAGGTATTCCTGCTGCACGATCACATGATCGTGCAGCAGGAATGCACAAAAGAGGCATCGGGGAAAGGAAAACCCTTTCCCTCGATGTCTCTTTCAGAATCAAACCCCCCTCCCCGAGCCAAAACTCACCTTATTTCCCGACGCGCTGGAAGCAAATGGCTTCCAGCGCGTCGGGAAGAAAGGAAACCCTCATGATGTCAGCGCGCCTCGCGCGCTGACGTCATTGATGGGGGCGGGGCGGAGGAGGCAGGGAAGTCCTTCCCCTGCCTCCTAAAAAACCCCGACGATCGGATTCCCACGGGGGAGCGCCAGCGCTTCCCCGTGGGTAGTCTATGACGAGCTGGACTCGTCATGAGCACACGAGCACTGTGTGCCATGACGAGTCCAGCTCGTCATAAGCATGGAAGGGGTTAATATACAGGATATTGTAAATGAAAATAGAGTGGTTCCTGAGCAATTAATATGCTGGCTGTCTGTGATATCTTTAATTTTAGCATGGCGGTTTAGAATCAACCTTAATCTCTTCTTTAGTTCCTATTAAAATATTAACGTGGAACGTTAATGGCCTTAGAGTTTTGAGTAGACAGCGGAAAATATTTCAATATCTGAGTCAATCAAAGTATGACATTATTATTCTCCAAGAAACCCACCTTACTCTTGAAGAATGGGACGCGATTTGTGTTAAGCAGAGATGGATGGAATTTTCTAGCCATACCCCTCAAACCTGTTATAGTAAAGGAGTGGCTTTGGTTATTAAGCACTCAGCTAAAGCAACTCTAGGTGATGTTAAGGCAGACCCCAAGGGGCGATGCATTATTGGTAGTATTAAAATCCAAAATGAATGGTCTACCCTTGTAGGCTACTATGGTCCAAATATAGATGATGAAGGACCACTGAATACTATATATAGTCATCTGATTCTATCTAATTTTCCTATTATTATGGGGGGCGACTTTAATATTCTTTTAAATCCTGTTCTGGATAGATCTAATGGGGGTAGGGTAGTCTCTACAAAGATGGGTTCCTTTGTTAAAGTTCTGATGAAGGACTTAGGCCTGATAGATATCTGGAGGAAGAGGTATAAGGGATCGGGTGGTCCTCTGGATTTTACATTCCATAATAAAAAACATGTGCACTTCTCCCGGATAGACTTCTCCCTGGTAGATATAAGATTTCTGAATTGCACAATTTCTGTAACACAAGTCCCGGAGCACCTCTCTGATCACTCTGCTGTAGTCTTACGGCTACAAAAGCAAAGAGGTATGTCAACTAAAAAGTGGACCTTTGATAGAACCTTACTTTTAGACCCCCTAATAATATCGCAGCTGAAGAAAGATACAGTATCTTTTTTTTAATCTAACAAAGACTCAGCTTCATTGGAGGTAATTTGGGATGCCTATAAGGCTTTTATAAGAGGCTGCGTAATAAGTTTGGCAGCCAAGAAATTTAAGGAGGGTAGAAGGACAATTCAGAAATTGGAAGAAGAAATTTCCAGAGTAAGGAATGAAAGTAAATCCCACAAAGATATGCAATCGGGCGGGGAGGAAAGTAGAGAGGTTTTAGCTAAGAGACAACTGCTAACAGACCACCCAGATGACATCACTAGGAAAAAGTGGGAAGCGAGCAATTTAGCTAATTACGAAAGTGGTGAAGGTTGTGGGAAACTCCTTGCTTGGAAGTCTCGGATAAACCAGACCAGGAATTTAATTAAAGAAGTAATTTTGCTTGACTCTGGTGAGATTTCCTCAGATAATTCCAAAATAGAACAGGCTTTTGAAGGTTTCTTTCAGGACTTATATACAGAAGACCTAGCAGTCTCGGAATCCCAAATTAAAAAATATATTGAGGGTATATCTCTACCATCCCTTTCAGAAAAACAAACCAGTCTGCTGAATCAGAACATTTCCTTGGCAGAACTTAAATCTGTAATGAAACATCTAAAAAAGGGACGGGCAGCGGGCACTGATGGTATTCCTAATGAATTTTATATAGCATTGATAGAGGAGATTGCCCCTGTCTTTGTTATTCTGCTGAATGGGATTTTCTCAGCTAGCTGCTTAGTCCCTAAGTCTTGGGACGAGGCCGCTGTCTCTCTGATCTTAAAACCAAATAAAGACCCAAGAAAATGTGATTCATACAGGCCTATCTCCCTGCTGAATTGCGACTACAAAATCTTTGCGCAAATTCTAGCAGGGATGTTGAACCCGGTAATGAGTTCTCTGATCCACCCTGACCAGAAGGGGTTCATTAGGGGCATTCAACTTCATGATTTAACCCATGAATTGATTGGTGCGATAGACATCGCTTCTACTAATAACTTACCTCTTACGATCTTTGCATTCGATGCCGCGAAGGCATTCGATAGGGTGAACTGGCCTTTTTTAACCTATATGACTCGAAAGTTTGGACTAGGGGATCACTTTGTTAGTGCAATTAGTAATATTTATAAAACCCCCACTGCTCGACTCATTGTTAATGGTAACCTGTCGAAGTCAATTAAGTTGGAGCGGGGGATGAGACAGGGGTGCCCCCTCTCTCCTTTATTGTTTGACTTATATATAGAGCCCTTAGCCTGCAGCATTAGGGCTAGTCATATCCTTGCCCCTTTTGAATGGGAGGGATGGGAAAAAAAAGTCGCCTTATACGCAGACGACTTGATGGTTTTTTCTAGGGATTCCCACACTATCCTGCCTAGCCTGGAGAAAATCTTGACGAATTTTGAAAGGGTCTCTGGTTATTTAATCAATGTTCAAAAAACAGAGATTATGACATGGAACACACCACCTAGTAATGTAACAACTAAACAGCAAATTTGATATTTAGGCATACAAATCTCACATAAGATTTCTGAGTTAGCTCAAGTTAACCTCGATTTAAAAAAGAAAGAGATGACTGCATTACTGAGATCTTGGTGTGTTCTTCCATTGTCCATTTTGGGCCGCTCTAATCTGATTAAAATTCTCCCAAAGTTTACTTTTATTTTTGATTCGATCCCTTTATATTTCAATCACTCTTCTCTGAAAGATCTGCAAGGTCTTATAAATAGCTTTCTTTGGTCTAACAAGGGGGTAAGGATTGCATGGAGGAAGTTGCGATGCGCTAAATTGGAAGGGGGTATTGCCAGACCTGACCTCCGTTTTTACTGTTATGCCTTTCAATTAAAGAATGTAAGGTCCCTCCTGTTTGACGCTTCTTGTTTTTCCCCAATGCTCCAAGCAATGGCCAAAAATACTCCTCAGGGTGGTGATGGTTGTTTATTCAAGTTTGGACACCCCAAATATTTAAAAAAAAAATCAAACTTAAGGTGTTAAGGTCTGCCTGCAAAGTGTGGTATTATATAAGGAAGATCTTAAAAATCCCATATTATAGTTCAGGGGCCCCTATTTGGAACTCTCCAGGGACTCCTGTTTGTCTATGTGTGGTTGGTGACAGCTCCGCCCCTAACAAGTCAGAGAAGGCCCGTTGTTAGAACTGGGGATCTCTAGTTGGCAGAGGTAGGTACCTTTGTCCAAATAGGGACCCTTGCTTCTAGTCAGGGTAAGGGGGTACACTCCTGAAATAACCCCTGCTCACCCTCTTGGTAGCTTGGCACGAGCAGGCAGGCTTAGTTCAGAGGCAGTGTGTAAAGCATTTGTGAACACCTACAGTAATCCAGTGACAACACTACAAATGGACACCACACAGGTTGTATTATAAAAATAAGTATCTTTTATATAGATTTACCACAAGACCATAAACGACAAAAATAATCCACAATACTGTACTTTAAAGATGGTAGAATTAGTTTGAGTCTCTTAAAATGGAAATGCGACACTTTGAGTTCAATGTACCTTAAGATGCGTAACGCAGGGCAATGAAAAGTGTTGCAGGGAAGGTGATGCGGTAGTCCCTTACACACAAGGACGGTGATGCGTTGAAGATCTGGTGCAAAAGAAACAAAGTGGCGTCTTCTCGAGGTTGCGACAACGAAGAGGTGATGCGTGCACGCCCGACGGCCGTGCGGCGATTTCGATGAGTCTCTGGAGCCGCGACAGGCCCTGCGACACGCTTCCCTGGCGATGCGACGGCGTCTGATGCGAGGTCGACGATCTTCTCCTGGGATGCGGGGCGCGCCTCGTGTTGCGATGCGTCGGCGTCTGATGCGAGGTCGATGCTCTGCCCCGGGGATGCGACGGCGTCTGATGCGACGGCGACACTCTTCTCCGGTGCTGCGAGGCGCTTCGAAGGATGCGGCAGCGCTTCTTCGGGGATGCGCCGGCGTCTGATGCGACGGCGACACTCTTCTCCGGCGATGCGAGACTCAGCGGCTGCGGCGACACGCTTCTTTGTATTGAGTCGCGCTTCCAGCTCCCAGAGACACGCAAGTGTGTCAGAAGGTCCAAATTCCCAGCAAGGGAATACAGGGGGAGCTGGTGGATGAAGTCTGTTGTCCCTGAGACTTCAGCAGGAGGCAAGCTCTAAAATCAAGCCCTTGGAGATCCTTCACAAGTTGATGAAAGTACACACAAAGTTCCCTTCTCCTTTCTTTGGCAGTCAGGCAACCACTGCAGGCAGATCCCTCTAGCTTAGGGATAGTCTTCTCCTCAGTTTCTTCTTGGTTCCGCTCCTCAGCAAAGGTTTCTTCTTGTTTCCCAAAAGTGATCTAATTTCCTAGGGGTCTGGGTCCCCTTTTTATACACCTTTTCTCTTTGTTCTCTGAAGGCAGAGAGGCCTTTGCCTAGTCCAAAACCAGTTCTGGTCAGTCCTGGAGCACTTTGTTTACAGGACTCCTTCCTTCCTTTCAGAATGTGGGGCAGAGTGCTCAGCCGCCCGGCAGGAGGTGGAGCCAGCATTGTGGAAGGCAGGCACAGCCCTATTCAGACCCAGGTGCAACTCCTCCCTCCACTCTGGATGCAGATCTCTCTATTCAGCCCTGTGCTGACTCACCCTGTCTCCTGTAGCCACCCCCAGCCCCTGTCACTCAAACTCCAGACAAGGAATACACAACCTAGCAGAGGCAGGCTTGGATAGTTTAGGCAAGAAAATACCTACTTTCTAAAAGTGGTATTTTCAAACACAGAATGTTAAAACCAACTTCACTAAAAGATGTATTTTATCATCCTGAGTTCAGGCATACTAAATTCGTTTTTCTACCATGTTCCCTGGGTCAGTTAGGATTATAAGGTGTAATAATCAAACTGCCCATTCTGGCCTATGGAGAACAGGTAGCCTTGCAATAGTGAAAAACGAAAATGGCTGTAATTCACTATTAGGACATGCCACACACACCAGGGCATGTCCTACCTTATACTTACAATGCACCCTGCCCTAGGGCCTACTTTAGGGGTGACCAACATGCAGTAAAGGGAAGGTTTAGGGCCTGGTAAGTGGGTGCACTCACCAAGTCGACATGGCAGCCCTAGGCTGCACACAGGCTCTGCAATGGCAGGCCTGAGACACATTTTACAAGCTGCTTCTGTGGGTGGCACAACCAGTGCTGCAAGCCCACCAGCAGCATTGGATGTTACAAGCCCTGGGCACACTCAGTGCACTGTACTAGGGACTGACAAGTAAACCAATCATCCAATCATGGAGTCACTAATACATACATCAATTTACAATAGGGAGCACTTGCACTGTGGCACTGAATAGCAGTGGCACAGTGCCCAAAGCATCTAAACCAGCAAAAACAGATCAATAACATTGGAGGCATCATCAAAAAATGGAAGGGAGACCCACGCCAAGGATGCCAGGTCTAACACGTGTCCCCTCCAGCTGAAATGTGGGGAGAACTACCCTACCTCTAGGAGTCCTCTTCACTAAGGCGGAAAAATCTGGACAGACCATCAGCATTGGCGTGTTCTGTACCAGGGCGGTGTTCCACCGTGAAGTCCATCCCCTGTAGGGAAATGGACCACCTCAACAGCTTTGGATTCTCACCCCTCATCTGCATTAACCATCTGAGGGGCCTGTGGTCGGTCTGAACCCGGAAGTGAGTCCCAAACAGGTATGGTCTCAGCTTCTTCAGTGCCCAGACCACAGCAAATGCCTCACGCTCAATAGCACTCCACCTCTGTTCCCGTGGAAGTAACCTCCTGCTAAGGAAGGCTACAGGTTGGTCTAGGCCCTCCTCATTCATCTGTCACAAAACAGCCCCCACACCATGCTCTGAAGTGTCTGTCTGAACGATAAACTCTTTGGAGAAGTTGGGGGCCAGGAGCACGGGCGCCGTGCACATGGCTGTCTTCAAGGTGTCAAAAGCTTGTTGACAGGTGTCAGTCCAAATCACTCTCTTGGGCTGCTTCCTGGAAGTAAGCTCTGTCAAGGGTGCAACCATGCTGCCATACCCCTTGACAAATCTCCTGTAATACCCGGTGAGTCCTAGGAAGGCTCTCACCGCTGTCTGGGTCTTGGGGGGATCCCAAACAAGAATGTTATCTATCTTGCGCTGTAGGGGCGCCACCTGTCCGCTCCCAACCTGGTGTCCCAAGTACACCACGGAACCCTGCCCGATCTGGCACTTACTCGCCTTGATCGTGAGGCCTGCCCTCCGCAGAGCCATCAACACTTCCCAGAGGTGGCGCAGATGTTCTTCCCAACTGGCGCTGAACACTGCGATGTCATCCAGGTAGGCGGCACTGAAGTCCTCCAGTCCAACCAACACCTGGTTGACCAACCTCTGAAAGGTGGCAGGGGCATTCTTCATCCCAAAGGGCATCACCCGGAATTGGTAGTGCCCATCTGGTGTGGAGAATGCTGACCTCTCCTTTGCCCCATCAGTCAAGGCGATCTGCCAGTACCCAGACGTTAAGTCAAACGTACTGAGGTACCGGGCAGCCCCTAACCGATCTATGAGCTCATCAGCTCTGGGGATGGGGTGTGCGTCAGTCCTGGTGACGGAATTGAGTCCTCGGTAGTCCACACAGAACCGGAGTTCGGGTGTGGCACCAGGCGCGGCAGCCTTTGGGACCAAGACCACTGGGCTGGCCCAAGGGCTGTGAGAGGACTCAATTACCCCCAATGCAAACATCTTGGAGACCTCCTCCTTGATGCAAGCTCTCACCCTGTCAGTCACCCTGTAAGCCTTGTGCTTGACAGGAAGACTGTCCCCAGTGTCCACATCATGGACGCACCAGTCAGTGACACTAGGAACCAGGGAGAACAGGTCAGGAAACTGCCCCAACAGTTGGCGACAGTCACCTTGCTGCTCAGGTGTCAGGGAGGTAGAGAGGTTCACACCCTCCACTGATCCATCTTGCTCTTGGGCTGACAGGAGGTCAGGAAGAGGCTCGGTCTCCTCCTCCATCCCAGCATCTGTAGCTAAGAGCATGCCCACTTGGGACCTCTCCAAGTGGGGCTTCAGGCGGTTGACGTGCAGGACCCGCAAGGGGTTCCTGGGAGACCGCATGTCCACCAAGTAGGTAACAGGACTCTTGCGCTCCACCACCTCAAAGGGTCCGGTCCACTTGTCCTGGAGCGCACAGGGCTCCACTGGGGCCATGACCCACACTTTCTGACCAGGTTGAAGCTCAACCAGAGTGGGATTCTGGTCGTACCACCGCTTCATTTCCTCCTGGCTGGCTTCCAGATTTGCCTCAGCAAGTTGCCTGAAACGCCTAGTTTGGTTCCTGAAGGCCAGCATGTAGCTATATACATCCTGGGGAGGTTTCCTGGGAGATTGCTCCCAGCCTTCCTTGACCAAACTCAGAGGTCCTCTCACTGGCTGACCATACAGGAGCTCAAAGGGGCTGAACCCTAGAGACTTCTGTGGCACTTCACGGTATGCAAAAAGAAGGCATGGCAAGAGGACGTCCCACTTACGCCTCATGGGTTCTTCCAGACCCATAATCATGCCCTTCAGGGTCCGGTTGAATCTCTCAACCTACCCATTTCCTTGGGGGTGGTAAGGAGTGGTGAACTTGTAGGTTACACCGCACTCCTGCCACAGGGACTTCATATACTTGGATATAAAGTTAGTACCTCTGTCAGACACCACCTCTTGAGGGAACCCCACACGGGAGAAAATTCCCATCAGTGCCCATCCCACCACGGGGGCCGTCACTGTCCTCAGAGGGATGGCTTCAGGGTACCGGGTGGCATGGTCCACCAAGACCAGGATAAACCTGTTGCCCATGGCTGTCTTGGGGTCCAGTGGCCCCACAATGTCAATACCCACCCGTTCAAAGGGGGTGCTGACTACATGGAATGGCTGGAGAGGAGCCTTCTGCTTCCTCCCACTCTTTCCACTTGCCTGGCAAGTCTGACAGGTCCTGCAGTGAGTGGCGGCACTCCTGCACATCTGGGGCCAAAAGAAATGGGTGACAAGCCTTTCAAAGGTCTTGTCCTGCCCCAGATGTCCTGCTAAAGGCACATCATGAGCCAAACCCAGTAGGAAGGCTCTGAAGCGCTGGGGTACCACCAGCACACGGGCTGACCCAGGCTCAGCAACCTTAGGCTCGCTATACAGGAGACCATTCTCCCAGTAGATCCAATGTGATCCAGACTGATCACCTGCTGCCTGGTCTGTGGCCTGTTGCCTCAGACCCACGAGAGAAGGGCACTTGTTCTGCTCCTCGCAGAACTCCTCCCTGGAGGGTCCTCCATCTTGCTGCCAATGGGTCAGCTCAGGCAGGTCCCCCAGTTCAGCTATCTGTACCCCTATAGGCTCCAGGGCATCCCCCTCAGGGTCCGCCTCCTCCTGGACCGGGTGAACTTTGGGGGCCGGTTTCCTGCGCCCCCTGCCTCTTCTCTCTCCGGCAGGCACCTGGGCCTCCCTCTCAGGCTCCAGGTCCTCTTGAACACCTCTGGCTGCCATGGACCGGGTGGTCACACACGCCCAATCAGGCAAGCCCAACATCTCCAAATGAGCACTCCGCTCCACCTTAGCCCAAGGGGAGCTCTCCAAATCGTTCCCTAACAAACAGTCAACAGGCATGGCTGGCCTCACAGCTACTTGAAGAGTACCAGAGACCCCCCCACTCAAAGGGAACCTGAGCCACCTTGCAGTGGCTCTCTGTGTTGTCAGCGGCAACAACTGGATAGAATGCATCAGGGACCACCTGCTCTTTAGACACCAGGTGACACTTGACAGCTGTCACACTGGCTCCTGTGTCTCTCAGAGCCTCCACCCTATGGCCATTGATGGTCACCCACTGCCTGTACTTCTTAGTGTTCTCAGGCAGTTGGGTCCTAGGGACCATCTCAGAGTCTCCTAATGAGACAAGGGACAATACTACGGGATCCCACCCACCTTGGGCACCCATCTCCTCCCCCAGGGCTACACTAGCCAACTGCCGGGGGACTGCACCAGGGGGTGCTGGCTTTCCAAACAAAGAGCACTGGGGATCATTGGCCCTGTGGCCTAGGGTGCCACACTTGTAGCACACCAGGGGTCCCCTATGAACAGGTGGACCTGTCGGGCCCCGTGCTTATTCTCAGGGGGAGGCTGGGAACCTTTCCCTTGGTTCCCTTGGGGTTTACTTTGGGGCCCTCTCTGGAACTCCCTCTGTTTACCCTTGTCCCCCCCACTCCTCTGCTGGGGACCCTGCCCACCCTTGGCGGAGTCTCCCACGTGACCCTTGTGGACCCGGGTGCTCACCCAGCGGTCCGCCTCCTCAGCAAGCTGCCTAGGGTTAGTCAGCCTACTGTCAATCAGGTGCTGGCGTAGCTCAGGAAAACAATTACTGGACAAGTGCTCCCATGCAATCAAATCAAAGAGCGCCTGAAAATCATTTGCTTTGCTACCCTTTACCCAACCATCCAAGGCTCTGCAAAAAAAGTCACATATTCAACCCAGGTACTGCCTTCAATCTTCTCACAGTTCCTGAACCTCTGCCTATAGAGTTCAGGAGTCAACCCATACCTGGTCATCAATGCATTCTTCATGTGGCTGTAGGAATTATAGACTTCAGAGGGCAAGTCCAACAAAGTATCCCGCCCCTCACTAAGGAACCGACCCCACAACCCCGCTCCCCAATCCTTCTCAGGGACCCGGTGGGAAGTCATGGCTACCTCATAGGCCTTGAACCATTGCCCAATATCATCATTCTTAAAAAACTCCTTAACCACATCTTTAGGAATATACACCCTAGCCTCAACAGGCATTGACGGTGCGCTGCCACCAGAGGGAGTAATCTCTAAGCTCCTAGCTTTCAAATCCAACTCCCTCAAACTTTTCTCATGCTCAAGCTGCATTCTCTTTTCTTCCAGGGCCAACTTCCTAATTTCTAACTGCCCACTCATTTTTGCCAGCTCCAACTCATGCATCCTATTCTTTTGTCTATCCTCCAGCTCTTCTGGGGACAGACCTCTGGCAGAAACATTGCTACCCACGGGGGAAGATGCTCTCCTCTCCCCTGGACCCACTGGCCCATCCAGCTGCTCATTTGCATTGTCAGCCCCCTCCTCATTCTCAGGGGTCTTCCTTGCTTCAACCCAGGCCCTCAGTGCCTTTTGGAAATCATCCTTCTTGGAGATTCCGGTCATAGAAACTTTGAACTTCCTGCAGAAGTGCTTGAGCTGGTTAACGGTGTAGCATTCCAGTTTCTCCTCCTCCCAATCATTATCAACAGATACTATGGATGCTGCTGTATCCATGGTGATTAAACTTGGCAGTTTTTAGCAAAAATAGTAAGTCCCAAAAAAGAATATCTACCAAAAGTATGTGGTTGCGTTTTGGTCTGCACTCACTAGGTAGTGTTCACCAATCACTGTACATAAGTCACAAATGCAAGTCCAGAATCCCCACCGCTGACCACCAATGTTAGAACTGGGGATCTCTAGTTGGCAGAGGTAGGTACCTTTGTCCAAATAGGGACCCTTGCTTCTAGTCAGGGTAAGGGGGTACACTCCTGAAATAACCCCTGCTCACCCTCTTGGTAGCTTGGCACAATCAGACAGGCTTAGTTCAGAGGCAGTGTGTAAAGCATTTGTGAACATATACAGTAATCCAGTGACAACACTACAAATGGACACCACACAGGTTGTATTATAAAAATAAGTATCTTTTATATAGATTTACCACAAGACCATAAACGACAAAAATAATCCACAATACTGTACTTTAAAGATGGTAGAATTAGTTTGAGTCTCTTAAAATGGAAATGCGACACTTTGAGTTCAATGTACCTTAAGATGCGTAACGCAGGGCAACGAAAAGTGTTGCAGGGAAGGTGATGCGGTAGTCCCTTACACGCAAGGACGGTGATGCGTTGAAGATCTGGTGCAAAAGAAACAAAGTGGCGTCTTCTCGAGGTTGCGACAACGAAGAGGTGATGCGTGCACGCCCGACGGCCATGCGGCGATTTCGATGAGTCTCTGGAGCCGCGACAGGCCTTGCGACACGCTTCCCTGGTGATGCGACGGCGTCTGATGCGGGGTCGACGATCTTCTCCTGGGATGCGGGGCGCGCCTCGTGTTGCGATGTGTCGGCGTCTGATGCGAGGTCAATGCTCTGCCCCGGGGATGCGACGGCGTCTGATGCGACGGCGACACTCTTCTCCGGTGCTGCGAGGCGCTTCGAAGGATGCGGCGCGCTTCTTCGGGGATGCGCCGGCGTCTGATGCGACGGCGACACTCTTCTCCGGCGATGCGAGACTCAGCGGCTGCGGCGACACGCTTCTTCGTGTTGAGTCGCGCTTCCAGCTCCCAGAGACACGCAAGTGTGTCAGAAGGTCCAAATTCCCAGCAAGGGAATACAGGGGGAGCTGATGGATGAAGTCTGTTGTCCCTGAGACTTCAGCAGGAGGCAAGCTCTAAAATCAAGCCCTTGGAGATACTTCACAAGTTGATGAAAGTACACACAAAGTTCCCTTCTCCTTTCTTTGGCAGTCAGGCAACCACTGCAGGCAGATCCCTCTAGCTTAGGGATAGTCTTCTCCTCAGTTTCTTCTTGGTTCCGCTCCTCAGCAACGGTTTCTTCTTGTTTCCCAAAAGTGATCTAATTTCCTGGGGGTCTGGGTCCCCTTTTATACACCTTTTCTCTTTGTTCTCTGAAGGCAGAGAGGCCTTTGCCTAGTCCAAAACCAGTTCTGGTCAGTCCTGGAGCACTTTGTTTACAGGACTCCTTCCTTCCTTTCAGAATGTGGGGCAGAGTGCTCAGCTGCCCGGCAGGAGGTGGAGCCAGCATTGTGGAAGGCAGGCACAGCCCTATTCAGACCCAGGTGCAACTCCTCCCTCCACTCTGGATGCAGATCTCTCTATTCAGCCCTGTGCTGACTCACCCTGTCTCCTGTAGCCACCCCCAGCCCCTGTCACTCAAACTCCAGACAAGGAATACACAACCTAGCAGAGGCAGGCTTGGATAGTTTAGGCAAGAAAATACCTACTTTCTAAAAGTGGTATTTTCAAACACAGAATGTTAAAACCAACTTCACTAAAAGATGTATTTTATCATCCTGAGTTCAGGCATACTAAATTCGTTTTTCTACCATGTTCCCTGGGTCAGTTAGGATTATAAGGTGTAATAATCAAACTGCCCATTCTGGCCTATGGAGAACAGGTAGCCTTGCAATAGTGAAAACGAAAATGGCTGTAATTCACTATTAGGACATGCCACACACACCAAGGCATGTCCTACCTTATACTTACAATGCACCCTGCCCTAGGGCCTACTTTAGGGGTGACCAACATGCAGTAAAGGGAAGGTTTAGGGCCTGGTAAGTGGGTGCACTCACCAAGTCGACATGGCAGCCCTAGGCTGCACACAGGCTCTGCAATGGCAGGCCTGAGACACATTTTACAAGCTGCTTCTGTGGGTGGCACAACCAGTGCTGCAAGCCCACCAGCAGCATTGGAGTTACAAGCCCTGGGCACACTCAGTGCACTGTACTAGGGACTGACAAGTAAACCAATCATCCAATCATGGAGTCACTAATACATACATCAATTTACAATAGGGAGCACTTGCACTGTGGCACTGAATAGCAGTGGCACAGTGCCCAAAGCATCTAAACCAGCAAAAACAGATCAATAACATTGGAGGCATCATCAAAAAATGGAAGGGAGACCCACGCCAAGGATGCCAGGTCTAACACCTGTCCTGCCAACACCAATTCTTCCTTTGTCTCACTGCCTAGGAGCAATACACAAAGGCCAACTGACAGCTACACCTAGTCATGTGCCCCAGGATACAGGCTGCAGGCACCAAATGGTTAGGACAAGAAAATGCCAACTTTCTAAAAGTATTTATATATAGAAATGGGTGACCCAGTATACCCCTGTGGGCTTGAGTGAATAAGTGTCATGTAATAATGCCTACAAGGGATGTATTTGGAAGTATATTTAGGTAGAATTCTGCAATGACTCACAAGATGTCCAGTCATGACATCAAAAAACCAATTAAAAGCACAATGGTCTGTATTATTAAAAAAAAATAAAGAGAAATCAATCAATGAAACCGGGTGTATTTCTTAATTCATTATATTTCACTCATAGAATTATGGTTTCATTAGTGGTTCAAAACAAAAAGGTACTTCAACGGCATTGATAACAAAACTGACAAATCCTTCACAGTTAGGTCTTGCTAGTTATCAATGAAAAATAACCCATTTCCAATAGTGTACAGTTTAGAAACTGTCCTAGACATTTGGAACAAAATCTCCCATATTCATTCTTAACAGATACTAAAAGGAAAATGGGTTAGGGCGTCGATGTTTCGGTCTATTCTGAAGTAAATTTATGAGACCATCTTCAGGACAGAGTGTTTCATGGAAAGATCTAAGCCCCCCTTGATCCGAGAGTCAAAACAGTTCAAAAGAAGAAATTCTTGCAGTTAAGTCGCGGAATTTGTATACTGAGTGGTGGTGGCGTCTTCTAGCAACACACGATTTAGTATGATAACACTTTGTGGAAAGCACAGGGAGACTGCCGACAGATGCTGCGGCGCTGCCTTATTAAATAACGTAGTGTGTTGTTTCGAGGTCAAGAGGTGCAATCAAAGTGCCACTATCCTTTGGAGAGTGACTACTCTACTCTCACTGCGCTGAGAGAGATGGGCATTTGCAATTGCATTTATTCTAGCGGAAGGGATCAATCCTTTTTTCCTGTCACCTCAATGGGAGGGATGCATATAGACTTTAACTATTAAAAGTTCTGTTATTCTCCATCTGTGTTGGACATAAGTGGAGAGTCTGAGTTCACTGTGCATCATGTATGAGGTAGAGTGAGTATGGAGTGTCTGTGTGTGCTTTACTTTCTGAGCACAGAAATTCACCATTGGATTCTTTTGTGTGGATGGCTACATATAATTGTCGTGTAGTTCCTATAGTACCCATGCAGGACCTGCGCGTTTGGATAACATAAACTGTGGGCTTGGTGGCAGACTGATTCTGTACACCCTCACCGAGAAATGTTAGCCGGTTTGCAAAAGCTAGCTCACAGTGCCACTAGTGTCTCCTTTTATCGGGGAAAGATTCGTTTCTGGCAACCTCAGAACATGACAACCCTGATCCCTCAAGATCGTGGAAACAATGTACTACTTTTCGCTCAGTCACTCGTGCTCATTTAGTTTATCTCAGAGGTACACAGAATAAACAGTCTGGGCGTTTCAATAAGGATTTATTGAACAGTTGTTATTCTCGTGTAAAGTATATGAGCTAAAACAACCATTAGACAGTAGCAGAGATATATGATTAGCAGTACTATGAATATAATAGGATAGTACAGTTCTATCATCTTGCAATAAGCATGAATAAATACATGCATATAAAATGCATTGATAAAAGAGAGTGCATACTCCTACGATGCCTATCTAGATGTACCTAAGAGTACCTAGCATGTGAGTAGGTGTACAGCCAAGAATCCCTCTAGGATTTAATCGAACCCCATTACCTGAAGTGAGAATGTAGGAGCCCCTCTTGGTCTTGAGCTGGACACCCCGCAAGGGATGTGTTAGACCACTGTCAGCTGGAGCGTCTGCATGCAGGAGCCTCAGCGTCTCTGGTCAGCGTGTCGGCCCGGAAGTCTCGGTTCCCTCTAACTACTGCTAGCAAGAGGTGCTGTATTTATACAGAAAAGTATATAGAGTCCCTTTGTCCCTTGTTCTTGTGTTTAACCATTGTTGGGTATGAGGATGATGTATGGGATGAACCTTGTGCGTAGATGTTAGGAAAGTGGTGTATAGCCCCTGCCTGGTTTCCAAGTAGCCTCATGAATATTCTATTCATGCAGTGTCAGTCTAAAGATGAAGTCATAGAACACTATTGTTCGGGAAAACCCTCCTTCTACACCCAGGCCTAAAACTAGGTAAAAGGTTCCGTCCATAAAAGGCATTCAATCCTTAAAAGGCTCGTTAGTGTGTAATGTAGGGGAGGTGATGTAGGTGAAAGGGTATGATGTTACCCAGGCCTATATTATGGTACCTATATGAAACATAACATAATGAATGGCTTAATTAAGGCTACTCTGGTCCCTCTGTTTGACAAGAGCAGCAGGCCCCACAAGATTCCTGAACCTTCCTTCAGAGGAGTTTGCTGCAGCTAGACTCTGCTGGATGGTGGATGACATACTTTTCTTTGTCTCACTTCAGAGTCATCCCTGGAGCCTTCTTGCGCCTTCCGCTGGACCCAATGTAGTCACGCATTAGTAGCAGTGAGTTGGAATGCCTTTCCTTCATTTAAAATGTAGGCGCATATTTATGAGAGGTTTGTGTCATGCTTGCACCATGCAACATTATACATGCATGACGCAAACCTCTAAGTCAGATTTATGAAGCCACTCAAAGCCTCTTTGCCTGGCTTTAAATGGCTTCATAAATCTTGGGTAATGCAACGCAGCGCAAGTCACTGCATTGCATTACTCTGTGCAAGAGAGGTGTTCCTTGGTTGCTGCTTGGGTGTTCCCATGCACCTCCCATGTTTTTTGATGCATTTCTAGAGTTACCTAACCTGGTAAACCTGGGAATGCGCCAAAAAGATACGCTTCCCCAGGAGAGGCGTAACAAGGAGAAATATCTTTATTTCTCCTTGTTAATTTCTCTTTCTATGTGTGCTGCATTCTGCCGCACACATACAAAGAGGAATATGCTTCAGGTGATTGGGATTGTTTTGTTCCTGCACAAAAACAATCCTGCATGCAACGTAGGCACCTTTGCACCATGGTGCCTGCGTTGGTGCTAGGCAGCCCACTGTGCGCCGCTGCTGGGGAAAAGGCAGGAATATGTTGTATTGCAGTGGCGGTGCGTCCATTAGGGCGCTGGGGCGTTGACCCACAAGCCGCCCACGCCCGCAGCTCCCTCGGCGGCTCTGACTGAAGTAAACTGACAATGCATGAGACTTTCGTGCCTCCGGTCAGTTTTGGTGGGTGCGCGCAGTCCTTTTGCTTATATCTTGTGTATTTGGCGGGTCCTGCCTCTGAAAGGTGAAAGCACTAAATATATCTGATTTCAAAAGACAGCAAAACCTCCACAGTTTAACTGTGTACGTTGAGGTGTGTGTGATTGTGTATTGTAGGGGTGCGTGAATGAGTATGTGTAATGATGCTCAGTGTGTCCTGTGGTTAGTGCGGTGCTGTTTTCGGGAGTATGTGCGTTTTTTATGAGGCGTTCCTGTGGTAATCAGGGGTACTTTGAGTGTTACATTTTGCATGTTTTTAGCGGCATTTGGTGCATTTTTCCGGACGTGGAGCCGTGGGTGTTTGCTGGTAGTGCTGACGTGTGTGGCCGCCTCTATGTTTATGTATGCATTTATCGCTGTTTCTGGATTGGAATTTACAAATCAGCAGCGGGCCGACAGTTTGTCGGCATCTAAGTGCATTTATGTGTACCACCAAGTGACGTATATCATAACAACTAGTTTAAATGTACCCTATATGTCTATCTGAAGGTATGTTTTTCTATATGTAGCTATGAGGTGTGTGTGGAGGGTTCTGTTAGAGTGGCAATGTGTGGGGCGTGAAGCGTGCATTCATACACGTGTGGCAGCTGACTGTTTACCAGGGATGTATCGGTTAGCATAACTCCAGGAGTTTAGCTACCAATGGTGCAGCAGGTGCAGTGGCACCGGGGCCCATTGAACCCTGGCAATTGCTGTATTTTAAGGTAAGGTATTCCATGTCAGTGATTTAATTCCCGTTTATGTTTGAAATGTTTTGCGTAATCCTACACTTAATCTAACAATCCCTAAGAGCGTTAGCTATGTCCAGGATGCTGTGTTTCTGTATTTTTTTCATGTAGCATATTACTCTTGTATATGCATACTTTAAACTTAGTCTAACACAGGGTGAACATAACAGGAATGATTGAGACATTTGCAATATTAATTATTTACTACAAAATCAATACTGGCAAAGCCAATAGTCCTTGCTGGACAGAACTCTATATAGTAGCCATATGTATGTATATAACATTGACCAATTGTACGCACAGTTCATACATTGTGGTGACAAGTCTTAGATGGCTGCTAGAATATTTATATGGCCAGGACAATTGTTACACGGTGGGACATTTCTTAAGTCTTGCCAGTTCATACATGAAGGGAAGAGCTCATATAAGGCGGGAAAAGTCCTTATACTGTCTGGATAGTTTTTAAATACCACGGGCAGTTTATACCTGGCATGAGAGTTCTTATTTGACATGCAGAGTGCGTGAATGTATAGGCAGTGCTTATATGGCAATGGCATGGAGGATGCTAGTATGTATAGGAAGTTCTAACGAGATGGAGAATACAAGTATGTACAGGGAGTGGTTAAGTGGCACGGGGAATGCTTGTAGTTCTGTAGAGGTGGTTATTATATGCCAAGGAAAACGCTTGCAGGTATAGGGAGTTCTTACGTGGTATGAAGAATATTGTATCTATGGGGAATTGTTATATGGCAAGGAGAATGTCTGTATGCATAGGGAGTTCTTATACTGTACAATCAGCGAGTGCATGGTGTAGAGAATTCTTCTATGAGAGCGCACTTGTGCGGCACCGGCTCTTCTGAGGAGCGGAGACAGTGTTTACATGGCATGGATACTTCTTATGTGATAAAGAGCGTTTTTATGTGGTGTGGACAATGTTGGGGGAGGGGTTGCTGCTACTCTGCCATCTAAGTGTAATCTGTGCTATGGCGAATCTCTTTTTATGTTCACGAGCGAACAGTGACTAGTGTGGCTGGTTTATACCTGGTCCACCATAAACGACCCGACGCTCACATTTCGGTCCACTTTCTAGAAACACCATCACATTCAAAAACATTCACAGAATATGCCGTAAGATGTTAAAGCTGGGCAGGACAGCAGAGACGTTCCGGTGCAGGCATGGTCTAACTCTAGTTGCAATTGATATGTGCATAGAAGCAGACTTTGTGTAGATCTGTGGGATGTGGCGCAAGCGGCTAATGGTGCAGGCAGCTGTGGTGTAGCATGCAGTGGGTGCCGGCACAGGCAGTAATGATGCAACAGTTTGCTGCACAGCCATGCGGTGGGTGCAGGCAGATTTGAAACAAGCTGTCATGGTTCAGAAAGTCATGGATGGGGGCAGATGTTCTAAGTGCTCGTATTGCTCTATTAACCTTCCTGCTTCCTCAAATTTGCTTCAAAATGCACCATTTATCCACTCTTTTTTCAAACTTTTCGGGGGAGAACCCCCGAAACCCCCATAGGTTGTTCGGGCTCGCTCGCTGCGCTCGCTTGCCGCGGTGCAGTACGCCAATAATTTTACGCCTCACCACTTTCAAATGTCACCAGCCACCACTGTTGTATTGTGTTAACTACGGTGCATTCCTGCCCTTTCCCTATAGTGCAGCAAGGGGACTTGCTGAACTCCGTTGCTTTTTAATAAATAGGCCCCTAAATAATTAGCAGAACTCTACTCAGTGTGCCAGGATTTGCATTGGTCATTGCCAGACCTTCACACCAGTGCTTGGGAGAATTACGTGAACTTGACTGCTAGGATCTTTAGTAGTGCCTCTTTCAGGTTGGGGGGGGCAAATCTGTGCAAGGACAACTGCAAATTTCCAGGAGAAGGGGGAGCTGCCTGAAAGAGAAGGCTGATTGCAGCAATGCATCCCCCAGAGGAAAGCGTTCCTTGTGAAGCCATAGGGCCATCTTCCTGGTACCTTGGATCTGTGAAAGGGATTTCATTTCTTAACCCTGCTGGAGGTGCCTCATCTGCCTTGTGGGACGAAGCCAACTCCTGTTGAATGGGTTACTGGATGTGTGCCCCTGCCGGAGGATGTTATCTAAAAGTGAAGACCACTGGTGTGCAGGATTGACAAAGATCAAGGATTTGTGGGGAAAGGGAGGGGAGGATAAGCTTTGCAGAAATCCTTGGCAGAGATCCGTTTCCATGTGGTTAATTTGTAAAAAAATTAGTGCTGGGGCTCTCGTCAGGTGGCAGCTTGCACCAGCCCATTTCTCCTGTTAGCGCTGCCTAAAACAGAACCACCTACTTACTAACCAGGAAAGTGGGGGAGGGTGTGGCGTAAGGGCCAGAGTTGGGGAACCAGGTTTGAGTCTCGGTGTCAGCTCAACATCCTGTGATTCTGGGAAAATCACTTAATCTCTCCGTGCCTACCAAAAATGTCCTTAACTGGTGCTCATGAAAAGCACAGGTGTTGATGATTAAGTGCTGGTGCTGAGCACCGGAAACCACCGGCTCTGACCATGACACCTTGCATCCAAGTAGCCCCAAGAGGACTCTGAACATGACAGGTATTGGTCCGCATTCCTGACTTAAAAGTTGTCAGTGGGGTTTGCCAAGTGAGGTAAACTGAACAGGTCCCCAAAACTGTTTAAAAATCCAATCAATGGTTGTGTAGATACCTGCTTATAAAGCTTCACTTTGTGAGAGACTTTGTTGCGGTCACCGCTCTCACAGAGGCATTGTGACAGGCCCAGGAATGGGAAAAGTTAACCTTGTTTGGTGGACTTTAAATTAAGGCTCCCAATAGTGTGCCTCAATGGGAAACCTGAACTTCCTTCTGCAGTTTTATATATAGACTTTTGAAGTATGGCAGCTTTCAAATATCTTCACCTCACTGAGCAGTTTCAAAAATATCACACTTTAAAGAGAGGAGCCCTTTGAAGAGAGTGACATTGGAAATTCCGAAAAGGCATTCAGTGGTGTCAGAAGCAGTAATGCGTGCTTATTTAACCAGCTGCCCCATTTTCACCTTCGTGACCTAGGAATTCCAGTGCACAGGCACTAGACACAACATTGGGCCTCTCACTGGACTGCAGCTTTTTAGGTCAAGCCTGGGCAGCGCATGCGCTGCTCTGCGGCATGCTGTATTGGAGTATGGAATAGAAGCCCCGCCCACTCTCTGCCCATATTTGTGATTGGCTTGTGTCATTGCCCTTCGTAAATGCTGGCTTCTGATTCGTTCTTAAGCCTGTTAGTCCCTCCTTAATACCGCCTTGCCTTCATTTGTAACCTCCCATGAGGACTGGCCCTTTTACTTCGGTTGTTACATGGTACGTCTTTTTTAGTCTGTAAGCACTATTTTCTTTCGCGAGTTTCTCCTACAGCAAGCACGACATGCTTTTCTGCAGCATTCAGCGCGCCATGCCTGCTTTCACTTTCCGAACTGCCCGAAACAATGGCAGCTGCTTCTTTGAATAGGTCTCGCATTTACAAGAGTTTGAGCTATTGGCATTGTAAATGACAATGCCTTTTATTTATGTGTTAATTAGCAAAACAGATAAATAAAAAGCATTGTTATTTACAATGCCAATAGCTTAGACTCTCGCAGTATGTTGACCCGCCTTTTGCCTTTGAAAAGTTGTGGCTGTTTGTAGGCAACAGGACACAGTTTTGTTTAGGAGGGGATTGTGACCAGGCCCGGCGAAGACGGAAAGGCACTACTACAGGAGAGCAGGGGAGCCTGACGAGGCAGGCGTGACATCCCTCCCAGAAGTACAACAGCTTCAGACCACATTCCTGTCTACGGCAATAGCTACTCTGTTGATGTACCTTGAGTGACGATGGGACCATGGACTGGCATTCAGGGGCGTAGCTGCCATTGGTGCAGCTGGTGCAGTGGCACAGGGGCCCAGAGGCCTGAGGGGCCTACTCAACCCTGATTATTGCTGTAATTTGTAATTCAAACAGCAGCCAGGTGGCCCCTTTCCATCCTTTCACTAGGGCCCCAGACACACTGGCTATGCTACTGCTGGCATCAGGAAGGCTGCACTGCTTGCTAGCTCCTTTTCAAGCTAAGACAAAATATTTTATCATCAAGTGGAGCCTGTGAGTGGGTGACCTTGATCCTTTCTTCACAAGTCTCTCCGGGTACTTTTTAGAAGGCCTAGCAGCACACTTAAACCATTTTCAAAGGCAATACACGCTGGGTTTGGTTCAGTGATCACCCTGTGACAAACACATTAGGCATGGTCTCTTGATTGTGAAGACCACTTTATTAAAGCAAATAGGTGTGGGTCTGTATATGGTGAAAAGCATTTTGATAAATGTAGTAGGAAGAAATGTTATTTAAAGCAAAGTCTGTTTCAACGTTGCTTGTTGTTTCTCTACATGCATTTGCACTGTCATATGAAGAACTGAGCATTGTGTACAATAAAGCACTCTTTCTCTTTAAAATACTAGCGCTGGCTGGGCCTTTAGGGTAATTGAGTGTTATAGTTATGCCAGAGGTGTTCTGAGCTTGCAAACCACACCACCTCCATGAATAAGTCCTGCACTGCTCTGCCTCACCATCTTGAGGGTCAAGTGCTAAAAAGGTGTACTTAGCTCAGTTTCGGGTCCAGTAGTGAGGTGTGTCCAGTACTCTATAGCTACAAGGCTCTAGTTGACACAATGGAGCCTAGTAACGCATGGTTGTCCTGGGACCCCCTTAGAACTCCAAGCCAAGGCCCACAGTGTATCACTGCTGTGTTTTGCCTCTCCACCTCAGGCAATCCCCGTCGCTGACCCAGTTCAGGAAGGATCTCAAGACCTGGCTTTTCGACTGAACCCCAGGGCCCAGATGGGTCCGCCACCAACCCGTCCCTTCTCAGCGCCTTGAGACCCTCACGGGTGAGTAGCCGTGCTATACAAACCCGTTTGATTGATTGATTGATTTTGAGATGTAGTCAACCATGATGACTGTGAGTCTTGTACTTGTTTCTGCTTTGATATATCCTCAAAGTACTGGTTTTGATGAGGTTTCTGCATTGCTCCCATCCTCCAGAGCAATCTGTATCTTTCATTGATTTTTGTGCTCTTTAAGTGCTTTATATATGCCTTCATGGGTGTGGATAATGTATAGGAATTCCTGTAATAGTCTAAAATTACAATTATTGTTAAAAACCGGGATGGTTGCCTGACATCTAAGCAAGATTTCACCCTTCTAGACTTAGGACTTTGATAAGTTAGAGTATGACTCACAACAATGATGATAAAATATATTTGATCTCTACATCCACCATTGCCATGCACAGCCAGAAGAGCACCCCATCATACATTAGTTACCAAGTTATCACAGTGTATCATATATATTCTTAGAAATTTTAGAGAAAGTACACTCAGCACGAAATGAGGCAGGAGTTACAGGGCAATTGTATCAATACATGCTCACTGGTTATGTTTGAACAGTACCACCTCATCTTTTTTAGGTCTGGCATTTGCCAAGACTTATTAATATTACTAAAATTGCATATATAATCTACTTACTGACAGTCATACTTCTTTATTCATTGGTCTGTTGCTGTTTCATTTGCCCTTATCTTCAGCCCACTATAGCATGGGGCAATGGGTTAGACCTTTTCAGCCATTACCTAACTTCAATGTGAGTGATGGCATTCTGCCCTTTCGCAAAGAACAAACTTGCACACAAAGGGCCAGATTTATGAAATATTCCCGCAGTGCAGCAAGTCACCTCACTGCCCTGCCCTGCATGACAGGGAATGGGCAGGAATGCTCCATGTTTAAGGCAATATGGCTCATTCCTGCCTTTTCCCCTGAGCTGGCACCCTTTTGGCTGACCAAAGCCAATGCAGGCACCCTTGCACCATGATGCAAGGTGCCTGTGTGTCATGCAGGATTGTTTTTGGGCAGGAAAAGGCACCTTCCTGCACAAAAACAATCCTGAGAGGCAAATTCCTGCAGCACACATAGAAGGAGGAAGTAACATGGAGAAATGAAGATATTTCTCCTTATTACGCTTGTCTGGGAAGGCGTACCTTTTTGGCGCATTCCCAGGTTTACCAGTTCTAGTAAATCTGGGAATGCGTCAAAAACCTTGGGAAGTACGTGGGAGCACCCACGCAAGGCCCATGGAACACCTCCCTTGCTCAAAGTAAGGCAACGCAGCGATTTGTGCTGCGTTGCTTTACTCCAGATTCATTGAGACACTCAGAGCCACACAAAGTGGCCTTGCATGGCTTCATAACTCTCATTTAGGATTTGCATTGCTCTTGCGCCACCTTGCGTGGTGCAAGAGCTACGCAACTCCGCTTGTAAATATGCCCCCAAGTATTTCCATTCTGTGCCAAGTAGTAGCGTGTACTTTCTGAGACCAAAAATGTTTTGATTTTAGCCATTGTTTTGTTTTTTTATATTGTTGAGGGTCCAGCAGCTCCCCCAACAATAAAGTTTTTACAAAAACCAAAACAAAGCAAAACAAGAATCGACAAAGCCAAAAGGCTGGCAGTCAAAACCTGGTTTCTTGTGCACTTGGCCTGTTTGTTTGACAAATGGAACATTGCAGACAAATCCTCCCTGTAGCATGTGCATGGCATTTGAATATTTGAAAGTGTAATGTCATCATTTACACAGAGCTCTTCTATCCTGCGACTGTTCAATGAAAATGATTGTGGGATGTAGTTCACACAGAGTTCTACTGTGCCTCTACTATTAGAATGTTTGGACATATTATGTCAGGATGAACACATACTCAGTGTCCTTCAATTTCATTTAATTGACGTTGATCTAGGAGGCGCCCATATGATTGGTAAAATATGGTCTGAATTTTTATATCTTGGGGTTCAAAGGTTACTGCCCGTCTGTAAATTGAGCATAGTTTTCTCAAAATTGTAAAATCTGTACTATCTTCCGGACCTATGTGAACTCCAGAGTCAGACTTGTCTATAGGGCAAACAGGGAGTTCTTGAAGGACTGGTCCCACAAATTAGTGTACGGGCTGTTTTTTGTCTGCTTGTGGGCCTGTTTTGTAGTATGGCAGGCCGGTTTTTACTGTTGAATTCTCTGCTATTACGACAAACTTTGCCTGCAGTAAGCACACACCTATGCATTTTCCCATACCTTGCAAAACACCTTTACAGCAGGTCTTTACAAGTTACTGCCCCACAAGGATGACAGAAACCAGTAGATTTGTAAACCATAAAGTTTTGTTAACAGATTAGCTCAAATCATTAGTCATAAATCAATAATCACATTATACAGTAGGTTGGTATAATTCAAAGGAAGCCAAAATAACAATTACAAAGACAAGTTAGTTATTGATTATGATAGGTAAACCATGAAAGATTCAGTTCCACTGAATGGAAATTCCCTAATGGTAAGCTAAATTTTCCAATGAGTTCGGACATGTAAGAAGCACACATCAGCAAGTAAAGCATCTAAGGCAGAACCAAATAACCAACTAAGCAAATAATGTTTCAGTCAGACAAGGAAGGGTAGATTTGCTTGAGAGTTTAACTCTATGAACATCAATAAAATAAACCACTCAAGAGAGTGAAAAGGAGCATCTGCTCTCCAGAGAATAGATTGGTGCATCTGAATTCAAATGTGGACAGGAGCAATCTGAATCTTACTAACTCAGCAAAGCATAGTTAAACATAAAATTTGTAAGGTGAAGTACAACTCCCTATCTTTACCCAGAGACAGGAACCAATCAAAATCTAGCATTTGATGATAAGATGTCCACATTCTCCTTCCCAGGCATTACTCAAAGGAAACACGGCTCCATGGCTTTCAGAAGATATCTCGTACTGACTGAAACATCATGGTCAGACCGTACTGGGCACAGGTGCACAAACCAATTATTATGTTACAGTGAAACTAACTATAATACATTTTCTCATACAGATTAAAACAATTGCAATCAATCATTATTCAAAATACTGCAGTTAGATGGCTCCTGAAATGAGAACAAAGAGTGAGATAACACTAGGACTGGGCGTGAAATTCCGCTCGCGGAGTTTGCAGAGTTTTCCCCCACTCCATGCTCTGCGTAGCACACGGAGTTCTAAAAAACTTCACGGAGTGGAATTTTTTCCTCATTGGCGAGTGAGGAAAATCTTACTCCAGACCACCTCCCAGCAAGATTTCTCAGCGTGGGCGGTCGCGGATGGTCGGCACCGCTTGTGTTGAGAAATCTTCCGTTCATGTTGAGGATGTAATGACCACAGATACTCCTCAGGGTCCGGGCGATGCACAAAGGGGTCCACCTCCTGACATCCCCAACTCTGAAGTATCATACACAGAGTATTGAGGTGATCAAGCGGGGGAAAGGAATTAGGGTAGGAACAGCGGGGGAATGGGATACCTGTAAACAGAAAACACAGGATTACTACAGAGCAAACAACAAGACTACTCTCATTTCGTCTCACTACCGTCTCTGTTACCAGGAACACTAACAGCTACTGTTGCGTCCCTATCTTCTTTTCCAGGCAAGATGCGTCTCTCAACCTGGAAGAGTGGGTACCTATAATAACAAAACAAAACTCAGTGTCATCCATTCCCACTTCCTACTTTCCTACTGTAGGAAATAAACAGAACTCGTACATACCCATCCAGCATTGCCCCTTTCTGTAGAAGAAAACCAGTAAAAAGAAAGAAGTAAAAAGATTCCCCAGCTGGTGCCTTTAACACAATAATAAAGAAAAACGATGGGCCAGGTCAATAGTTCCTCTTAACTCTAATGCCTTTTCTTGACATCAAATATCTCCTTTGATAAACGTCGGCAGGAGTCCATTCACTGGAACGAAATACAGTCTAATAATGTAGCAAGCCAGACACAGCATCCTCCTCAAACTACAGTACCTGAAAGAGGACTACCTGAGTAGGTAAGGGTTCAGCAAAACGAGCCACCAGAAAGCAGAGAAGCAGTAACAACAAACGGCCCAGATAAAGGGGAGAGAGATCAACCAAGTTCTCTATACCTTTCCAGGCTGGTTGAGGTTCATGTGAGGAACAAGAGAATTCCTCTCGCACAGGCAAGACGGAGGGTAGACAGCCGTCTACGAGGCCGAGAGAGACGTCCGTGACTCCGGTCCTCCGCGGTCACTGATGTGCTTCCTCCAGTGGGTCTCCTCCCCTGTATCCGCCAACAGCACCAAAACGAGCAGCGCGGCGGCGCTGCTTCCCACAAGACAGATCTCTTCGAAAGAATTACGCGCACTGTTTGACGCGCGTCTCGTCCGTATATTGACGTTGGCCCCTCCCAGAAGGACGGCCCTCTGGGACTTGTAGTATGCGGGCCTTGCCACGTAATCTCCACGCAATGCAGGCGCCGTTGGTCAGTGCCTGACAGTACGCCCTCCTCCCATGCGCCTCCTAGAGCCGGGCTTGTCTGGGTTACGGGAATGGAACATCCGAACGGCAAGCGGGGCGTGGACATTCGCACATGGCTCCCAGGAGTCGTCTTCCGATGGGTATCCTTTCCAGGAAACCAGGTAGGTACCACAGCCCCCCTCTCCGGTACCTGGAATCCAAGATGCGCCGCACTTCGTATTCCAGCTGACCATCCCTGACCACGGGAGGTACTGTCCTGCGTCTGGCACCCACCGCTGGTTTCAACAGGCTACAGTGGAACACCGGATGGATTCGTAGAGACGCTGGCAGCCGTAGCCTGTACGCCACAGGGTTGATCTTACGAAGGACAGTATACGGCCCTATGAACTTAGGGTGGAACACACTGCGTACTCTGAAACTGATGTTTTTCGTGGAAAGCCATACCCTGTCGCCTGGCTGATAACTGGGATTCTCTAGGCGGTGTCGATCCTCCCACTTCTGGTAGGTCATCTTGGCCCGTTTCAGGTTGCCTTGCACCTTCCTGTGCATGGCTTGCAGGTTCCGTATCTGGGACAGGACCGTAGGTTGGTTTTCTACCTCACGGGGAATGAATAGAGGCAATGTTTTAGCATGAAACCCCATATTGGCTCTGAACGGAGTTTCTTTTATGGAACTGTGCCAGGCGTTGTTGTATGACAGTTCCGCTAGCCACAACAGAGACACCCAGGAATCCGTTGCTTCTTTGGAGTAACACCGTAGATACTGCTTGAGAGTCTGGTTCAACCGCTCCGTTTGACCGTCGGTCTGTGGATGGAAGCTAGTAGACAAGGCCCCCTCTATTTGAAGGGCTTTACACCACATGCGCCAGAACCTAGCGATGAATTGAGGACCTCTGTCTGACACGATGACCCTAGGGAAGCCATGTAAACGAACTACCTGGGACAGAAGCAACTGGGCAGTTTGCCCTGCAGTAGGTAGGTTCTTGCAGGGGATAAAATGACCCATCTTAGTGAGGCTATCTATAACAACCAAAATGGCGTTGTATCCCTGGTCCACTGGCAGTCCTACAACGAAGTCCATGCTGATCGTTTGCCATGGTTGTGAGGGTGTGGGCATTGGCATCAGTTTGCCCTTAGCTTTGGTATGTTCCCCTTTTGCCCGTGCACACGTCTCACATTGAGATACCCATTGGTTAACATCCTTAGCCGCGTCTTCCCACCAGAATTGTCGCTGCACCAAGTGTAAGGTCTTTTTACTACCTGGGTGGCCCGCCAGCAGAGCATTATGACACCAATTAAACGCCTTCAGCCTAAGTTCTTGTGAAGGTAGATATAATCGGTTCTTGTGCAGTGGTACACCATGTTTGAGCGTTCGATGTTTACTCTGTTCTGCCCATGTCTGCCACCGAGCAAAGGATTGGTGTTTTATGACAGCGTCCAGGAAATGTTCCACTGTTATGACGCATAGCACCCTCTCAGGACTGATAATCGCCTCGGTGATCCCCTGCCGTGGTGTAGTCACATCCTCTTGGCGAGACAACGAATCTGCTTTTCTATTTTCTGACCCAGGACGGAAGGTGACCACGAAGTCGTATTCGGCAAAAAACAACATCCACCGCATTTGTCTCTGGGTGAGTTGTCTCGCTGTCTTCATATATTGGAGGTTTCGGTGGTAGGTGTAGACTGTGACCGGATGGTGAGCCCCCCATAGATAGTGTCTCCACTCTTGAAAAGCCTTCTTGATGGCCAAAAGCTCCTTTTCGGCCACGGTATAGTTGAGTTCCGCTGTGTTCAGTTTCCGGGACAAGTAGGCCACTGGATGTAGTTGTCCCGTTTGTTCATCACGTTGAGACAACACAGCTCCTACCGCTATATCCGATGCATCGGCCTCCACGATGAATGGAATACCTGTCTCCAGGATGTTTTAAGATTGGTGCAGTACAGAACGCCTTCTTCAGTTGGATGAAGGCATTCATGGCCTCTGTGTTCCACAGAAAGGGCACCCCCTTCCTCAAAAGGCGTGTCAAGGGAGAGACCAGCTGGGAAAAGTGAGAAATAAATCTCCTGTAGTAGTTGGAGAAACCCAGAAAACACTGCACATCCCTCACACTCTTGGGAACAGGCCACTCCTGAACTGCTTGTACCTTTCTCCACGCCATACATAGACCCCTGGGACTCAGCATAACTCCCAGGAACTCGACCTCCGTAACGCTAAACTCGCATTTGCTCAGCTTGCAAAACAAGCTGTGCTCCTGTAATCTCTGCAGTATCAAGGTGACGTGTTGCACATGCCTCTCCCGGTCAGGGGAATAAATCAGGATGTCGTCGATATAAACGACCACAAATCGGTCCACATACTCCTTGAGCACGTCATTGAGGAAGTACTGAAAGGCTGCTGGGGCGTTACACAGCCCGAAGGGCATAACCAAGTACTCAAACAACCCGTAACGCGTCTTGAAAGCCGTCTTCCACTCATCCCCTTCCCGGATCCGAACCAGATGATAGGCCCCCTGAGGTCTAGTCTGGTGTACACGTTGGCCTCCCTCACCTGATCCAATAATACCGGGATGAGCGGAAGAGGGTATCGATTTCTAACGGTGTTCTTGTTTAACACGCGGTAATCTATACACGTTCTGAGCTCCCCATTGGCTTTCGCTATGAAAAAAAGTGGAGAGGCGGCCGGGGAGCGAGAGGGTCTTATAAAGCCTATGTCCACAAAATGTTCCAGGTATTCTCGCAGGTGTTTAGTCTCCGGTTCGGACAAGGCATAGACCCTACAGGACGGGACAGTAGCTCCCGCAATTAGGTCTATCTGGCAGTCGTAGCTGCGGTGAGGAGGTAGGACTTCTGCTTTGGCCTCACAAAAACCCCCTATAGAGGGCATACTCAGAGGGAAGCACTGTTTCTTTTCCGCAGCGGTGGCGATGTGGAAAGCATGGGTGAGAGCTATAGTCTGGGGGCAAGAAGCACGCATGCACCTGGCTTGGCACTCTTCAGACTGGAAAACCACAGTTTTCATTTTCCAATCGATGGTGGGGTTATGCTGCCATAACCAAGGCATGCCCAATATGACCTCATACTGAGGTGCCTCAATAATATTCAAAGTTAGGTCTTCTATATGGTCCTGAACGCCCCCTTTTAAGGTAAGCCCCACTTTCTCAGTGTGTTCCGTGATGGGTCCAGATTTAAGGGGTGTACCATCCACGGCCAACACTCTTTCAGGTTTCTCCCTGGCAATGCTTTGTAAGCCTAATCGTCGTACTAATCCATAGTCGATAAAGTTTCCAGTCGCACCGGAATCAATCATCACCCAAACGTGATGGTTTTGTTGCCCCGTTGTAAGAAGCATTGACAACACGATATGCGATTCCGTGCTCTTTAGCTCGGTGACAGACAATGAAGGCAAATTTAGGCCCACTAACTGGGGTTTTCTTTGGCCAGACTTAACTCAGGTGACACCTCCTCGTCTCCTGTGTTATGAACTGCCACTACTGCCACCTTTTTGTTAGAATAAAAGGGGCTTTTTCTCTTGGGCTTAAGTGAGCATTCCCGCACATAATGGCCTTTCTTTCCGCAGTACATGCAGAGACCCAGTGCCCTGCGGTCTCTCTCTCTGCTTTCGTCAGTGGCGCTCTGATAGCCCCTACATCCATGGGTTCGGTCCCTGACTCACTGACTTGAGAGGCTGGCCTAGTATCCTTCTCTGAATGAGCATAGGTTTTTTCACCCCTCCTACGCTCTCCTCCTCTTCTCTCTGCTATCCGATGGTCTAAACGTAACGTGAGATTCATTAAGCCGGTATATGTGGTGGGCTGAGGGTCGATTTGTGCCAATACGTCCTTCATCTCCTCACTCAGTCCCTGGTAGTATAATGACATCCTCTTCTCCTCGGGCCAAGCTGTTTCTGCGATCAATCTATTAAACGAGGTCAAATACGTGATCAAGTCATTCTTTCCCTGGCTTAGCTCCAACAACTCCCTATCAGCGCTAAACGTGGTAGCTCGGCGATCAAACACCCTTTCGAATTCTCGGCGGAAAGCATTCCAATCCGAGAGTATAGGGTCGTCGTATTTCACCAATGGTACGGCCCAGTTTGCCGCATCTCCTGTGAGATATGAAATGGCAAAAGCCACCCTAGAATGGTTGTTGGGAAAGGAAGCCGGCTTACATGAGAAGTGCAACATGATCTGAGTCAAAAAGGTCTGTATTTTCAGGGGTCCCCTGAGTACCTCTCAGGGCTAGCTAGAGGAATAGGAGGGGGCACGTTCACCTGTATCTGCGACGTAGCTGCGTCGAATGGGTTCCTCGCCTGTCTATCGACTCTCTCCCTAAGCGCAGCTGTTTCTGCTCTTGATGCTGCTAATTCTTGCTGGACTGCTACCAGCGCTTGCAGCACTTCATCCAAGGACGCCATCTCCGTGAATCACCCCAACCGGGAGGAGTTAAATTCGTGGGCGCGTAATTCTGTAATGACCACAGATACTCCTCAGGGTCCGGGCGATGCACAAAGGGGTCCACCTCCTGACATCCCCAACTCTGAAGTATCATACACAGAGTATTGAGGTGATCAAGCGGGGGAAAGGAATTAGGGTAGGAACAGCGGGGAATGGGATACCTGTAAACAGAAAACACAGGATTACTACAGAGCAAACAACAAGACTACTCTCATTTCGTCTCACTACCGTCTCTGTTACCTGGAACACTAACAGCTACTGTTGCGTCCCTATCTTCTTTTCCAGGCAAGATGCGTCTCTCAACCTGGAAGAGTGGGTACCTATAATAACAAAACAAAACTCAGTGTCATCCATTCCCACTTCCTACTTTCCTACTGTAGAAAATAAACAGAACTCGTACATACCCATCCAGCATTCCCCCTTTCTGTAGAAGAAAACCACTAAAAAGAAAGAAGTAAAAAGATTCCCCAGCTGGTGCCTTTAACACAATAATAAAGAAAAACGATGGGCCAGGTCAATAGTTCCTCTTAACTCTAATGCCTTTTCTTGACATCAAATATCTCCTTTGATAAACGTCGGCAGGAGTCCATTCACTGGAACGAAATACAGTCTAATAATGTAGCAAGCCAGACACAGCATCCTCCTCAAACTACAGTACCTGAAAGAGGACTACCTGAGTAGGTAAGGGTTCAGCAAAACGAGCCACCAGAAAGCAGAGAAGCAGTCACAACAAACGGCCCAGATAAAGGGGAGAGAGATCAACCAAGTTCTCTATACCTTTCCAGGCTGGTTGAGGTTCATGTGAAGAACAAGAGAATTCCTCTCGCACAGGCAAGACGGAGGGTAGACAGCCGTCTACGAGGCCGAGAGAGACGTCCGTGACTCCGGTCCTCCGCGGTCACTGATGTGCTTCCTCCAGTGGGTCTCCTCCACTGTATCCGCCAACAGCACCAAAACGAGCAGCGCGGCGGCGCTGCTTCCCACAAGACAGATCTCTTCGAAAGAATTACGCGCACTGTTTGACGCGCGTCTCGTCCGTATATTGACGTTGGCCCCTCCCAGAAGGACGGCCCTCTGGGACTTGTAGTATGCGGGCCTTGCCACGTAATCTCCACGCAATGCAGGCGCCGTTGGTCAGTGCCTGACAGAGGAAGCTGCCGCTCGAGTAGAACATCTACTCGAGTGGCAGAAAGAAGCAGCGCTCTCTTGCGCTGCGTGTGGTGTTGTTCGCACTGATTTTACAGCGTGGGACAAAAACCCAGCGCTAAAAATCAGCATGAACAGCGCAAGCTAATGAACTCCGCTGCTCGCAGAGTTCTGCATAGCGCTGCAGAGTATTTTGATCACTTCACAGAGTTCTGCGAAGTGGAACTTCATGAACTCTGCCTAGGCCTAGATAACACACAACAGTCAAAAGCACAGTTTCGATGTTAGCAAGAATTTTTATACTGAGCATTAGTGGCTTGTGACAGGGCGGAGCGGTGGGGTGGGCGAGGGATGGCAGGGCTGGACGACAAGAAAATACCCCAAAAATACACCATCAAAAAGAACTTATTTGCCGCCCGCCGTATTGCCGCTCTTCTGCTCCTCTCTGGCTCCACTGCAGCACAGGCTCCCAGACTCCCCTGCGGCCAATCCAGGGGCTGTTCTCATGCTGCTGGCAAAAGACACACAATTGATGGACGGAATGCAGAACAAATCAAACATTCACCCCCAGTCAAGAGATCTGGGTCAAGACTGATTTGCGTATGGCTGGGTCTAAACTGATGTGGCATGGTGAGCACAAGAACAATGGATTTAACCTAGATCTCTTGACTGGGGGGTGAATGTTTGATTTGTTCCGCATTCCGTCCATCATTTGTGTGTCTACTCTTTTGCTTTCTCCCTCATGCTGCTGGCGGCATGAGAGCAGCGTCAGGATTGGCCTGAGCGCCCTGGATTTGTGCTCCCAGAGAGGGTGGGATCCTGTACCTACTGTCTCCAACCCACCAACGTAGCTGGGTTTGGAGACATCTCAGTGCGCATGTCGGTTTGGCCGTCCTAAGAGGGCCGGCCACACCCATATGCGCACTGACAGCAGTGCCCACCACTCCCCCTCGGTGACTGCCCCCGTGATGGCCCTGCCCCCAAGACTCAGCCCTTAGAACTTGAAAAATAGAACAATAATAAACCTGTTTTATTATTGTTTTATTTTTCAAGTTTTGAGTCTGCTGGCAGGGGGAGAGCGATGCTCCTCCGCCATAGCGGATGAGCCGGCGATGATTCTGAGCCCAAATTAACTATGGCTAAGTTAACGTGAACACACTTTAACTATGATCGTCTATAACGTGAGAATCAGAGAATGATCAGTCTTAACATAAAATCGCACTTAGATATAAGTATATAAAGGTTATATACATATAATGTGCATTAGCATGTTGCTAGGCAAAAAATAAAAAATAGTAACAGCACATCTGTCCCACCTGTCAAATGAACGGTCAAAACACGATCACACCATGGATGTTAATATATGAAAGAACTATATGTATCAGTGTTTTCTGAGTGAAAGGAAACTGCAAACAGCTTTTTCTGAACATGTGTTGTTTTCCTGGACCACGTCTTCTGTATTCTTTCGTTTCCCTGATTTTAAAACCACACAGAAGCAGTACAATGTCCATTTTTTGATGTTTCCATCGATGGCCTCTGTTCAGAACAATATTATCTACCTCTTAAATCATTCCTGTCTGTTATGACCTGTATATCATAAGAATGATGTATTCCTGGTGCTGGGCTGGCAATTACTATTACAAGCTGAGCCTTCCCGCCGAGCACTGTGACTCGGAGCTTCAGCCGATCCCTCGCCCAGGAGACTTCCCTCTGCTGCCGCACAAGGGTGTTCTGGGCGCGCCCTTATGTAAAGCTGTCCTATTCACAGGGAGAGAGTCTAAAAAGAATGAGTTTTGACACTGCACTAAAGAAATGTAATCTTATCGTTGACAGAGCAAGTTTCGCCTTTCTCAAGTCAGGGAAATCGGTAATAACATTTATCAGAAATCTGTCTCGGAGCCAGTCGAGGAAGCAGACGCTAATTCGGGAGCTGGTAGCGGAGAAAGAACGCGGCAGCAATGGTGTCGCCTGGGAGGTTCCAATACAGATCAATCACTCTGATTAGCTGGACCAGTTTACAGCCTGCGTGCCAGCCGAGGAGGCTTCTGGGAGCGCAGGTGTCAGGGGATAGGTACAGGGCTGGCTTTAGCGTTTGTGGCCCCCGGTGCGACAATATTTGTTAGCGCCACCCAATGACCTCCTTCTTCACCGATTTCCTCACAAACAGATCAAGGGCGCCCCTCGTCTCTCCATACTCGCCTCATATATATTTAATTTCTTTTATTGCACGACTCATCCCACTGTAGAGTGTCAGAGTGCTCTGTGTCTCACATGCATTATACAGAGACAATGATCAAACAAGTGTGTAAATAAACATTTAGGAAATATTACATAAGACAAAGGGGCATATTTACAATAGAATGGCGGATTCAGCGTTAATCTAAAATTGCTAACGCCGCGCTTTGCCATTATGAAAACGCAGGGATGCGCTGTATTTACAATGATTCGACGCACCCCTGCATTTTCGCTGGCGCTAAATTCAGCTGCCTAGTGCCAGCGCAGCCACCGTTGCACCATAGTGCAAGGGTGCCTGCGTTGAGGGAATGATTGTTTATGTGCAGGAAGGTGTCCCTTCCTGCACATAAACAATCACTAATGGTGATTTGTAAGTCCAATGTGTGTGCATTGTGCAGCACACGTAGAAGTTGCAAATCATAATTTTTTTAATGATTGTTTATGTGCAGGAAGGGACACCTTCCTGCACATGGACAATTATTCATGGTGATTTGCTGTTTCTATGTGTGCTGCACAATGCAGCACACACAGAAACAGCAAAAAACGAGGAGAAATTAATAATTTCTCCTCGTTTCGCCATGTTAAGACCAGGTTATTTTTGGTCTTAATTTTGGTGCTGCCCAATATTTACGCCACCCCTGTAAATAGGGTGCAGCGTCAAAATAAATGGGTGTTGTGGCGGAACGTCCACTGCAACATCCATTGCCCGCCCCTTTCACACTAAGGGGTCGATTATGATGTCGTTTGGAAAGGCTTCGAATCGGATTCGGGTCTGCCGAATTCGATTCGGAACCCGTCTTTCCGACCGATTCGGAAAGCTTTCCGAACAACCTATTACGATGTGCGGTAAGCGTTCAGACTTTCCGAGTCGGTTCCGAATGGCATTCGGAGGAACCGAGTCGTTCGGAGCCGACTTGTACAGGTCTACGGTCCGCAATTCCGACCGAACGATTACGTTGTCAGATTCGGACAGCCTTTCCGAATCGGTTGTTCCGACATGGATTGGCTGTCAGAATCTAACTTTGGGGGCCCGTAGCAGGCCCCCCTTCACCCAGAGCCTTCCGAATGGGGCCCGTGGGGGTACCCAAGGACCCCTCTTTACAACCATGCAGTGTGGCAGGCCCCATAGGGTGCCCGCCACAGGTTGCACGATTTTCCCCACCCACCCTTTTCTTCAATGGAAGCCTGTGTATTCGGTCAGAACACAGGCTCCCGTTGAAGTCAATGTGAGTCCAACCGAACGATGTTGGGAAGCATCGTAATCTGTCGGTCGGACTCGCAGAACCCGATTCGGTCGGAAACGACTCCGAAACCGATTTGGTCGGAAGAGTTTCCTACTGAAATCGTAATCCGCCCCTAAGTGTAGCGGGAAAGTGGGCCTTATTTACAAGGCGGCGTTAAGCCACGTTAAGTGGCTTAATGCTACCTTGTAAATAAGGCAAAGGGTTTATCGCCACAGGAACGTCATAAAAAGAGATGGTCCTGAGGCGATAAGCCCTTGTAAATATACCCCCAAGAGGGGTACAAGGTGTGGCACTTAAATCTCATCTACACTGGTGGCCTAATATGAATGCTTGGTTTGGAGAAACAAACACAGGAATTAAAAGGTAAAATAATGTATTACTTCCCAAAATAACCCTTTTTTTTAGCAACCTAAGAGTGAGGAAGATTTAAAAATAAAATAGCTCTAAACCTGTGCCTTGCAGTTTGCATGCAGTTCTTTGTTGCCAGTTCATAGGTCACTGTGCTATATTAGGATTGTAATTTATGAACATCAAATAACAAAAGAATATCTGTGACAAAAGCAGTAACCCAGTGAGCTATCTACATAAAATACAAATCTGTGATCTGCATGTTGCACATTCTGCTTTGCAGCAGCCACGTTAACCCAGTGTGCTACTTTATGATGAGTGAGAACTGTGGCTAGACAAAACACAGATCCCTCGAGCAATCACTGAGGAGAGAGTGATCAAATAAGAGTGGCACCAAAGAAAGGGTGGGGGCTGGAGAAGCAGCGAGGAAGGTGGATGCATGTGAAGAGAAATCCGTAGAGGGTCACACAAGTACTTCTGCTACTCACGATAAGCATTGTCTTTTGTGTTTACGTGAGCATTTATGAAATACTTGTGTAACTTTGGGGTCTGAAGAGAAGACTCCTGTACAGTAGTCAAGGGCTTTAATTCTCTGATAGGTGACAACTGAGCTTCTGTGACTGCTTCACAATCATATCCATGAAATGAAAAATGACACATGTTGTCTCATTATATTTGCTCACAGTAATAAATGCAATCACAAAACGTGAGAAAGTACAATTTGTGCTTGGTTCTGAATTGGTAATAGTGAAAATGTGTGCAAAAATAGGTTCCGCCCATATTGCACGTCTGGAGTATGGTTACTCATAGGATTGTGATCACATCTACATGAAGCTGCTCACAACCTGCGGTTGGACCATCAACTACACCATGGAGGCAGTCATGGGGCAGTTCACCCTCAGCCTGTTGAAAGGGCAGGTAAGGTCAAGGGAGTAGGAGAAAAAAGCACTGTGGCACCACACGCTGAGCTGCCACCTGCGCTGCTATAGTCTGATGAAGGGGTAGTTCAGTACTTGGGTAAATATTAGGTCCAAGCGAAATTTACATTATGCTGGCATACTCTTGTGTAATTTTAGTAATTTTACGTAACACTTGTTACGTAAAATTCCTGAAGTTATGCTATTATGGCACATTGCGTAATTACATGCCGATCACAGTAAAAATTAAGCACAAGTGCACAGGAACAACATGAACAACAAAAACTCAAGTGGCTACTGTTTTGAGCATTTATGCTTGGGCTGTCACTCCACTGTTGTCTGGACAGACAGGGGAAGAGTAGAGGTGCACAGAAGCTGGCCTTGTGGCTCTATTGCCCCAGACTGCTATAGGTCAGTGGTGGAACAGACAAGGAATGATAAAAGGCAAACAGTCCAGTGATCCCCTGTGTTGTAGACTAGGGCAATCGAGTCAAACAGCACCACACACAGTGGACTTTGCAAGAAAATAAATTCCATTTTATTCAGGTTGCATCCTAGAGCTGCTTATCATGACACTATTGATTTGTTATTACTGTCTTTTTGGTTTTGATTAGTTTCATCTGGTGATTTCAGTTGACAAGCAGGGACTTTAATGGTTTTTCCACTGTTCGTACATATTCCAATGGCAAAAAGTTTTTTCTCAGCTGTATCCAGTTCAACCGGTTAACTGCTACTTTCACCAGGTGAACCTCTTAAAGCTGCTGAAGCCTGGTGACACAATAAGTATACAAAACAGTGATGGATGGAATGCTTAAATTAATCTCAGCCACTGGTAATCACTCGTGCCGCATCCCAAATCCACTGTTATTTTGCACACCAGGCTACCTCAGTTTGGACCCAGCTATATGCAAATCATTCTTAACACTGCTCCAATAGGAACAGCCCAGCCAGGTCCTCCCTGAACCGAAACACAAGCAACCCAGGACTGGTTTTGCCCTAGGCTCATCAGCCAGGTACAGTTTGGTTCCAGTGTGCATGGGACCCATGTCTGGGCATACCCGTCCCACTTATGGTGACACAATAAGTATAAGCAGTGATAGATAGAATGCTTAAAATGTATCTCAACCACTGGTAATCACTCGGACCACATCCAAAGCCATAAGTTTTTTGCACTCCATGTTAGCTGCCATGCCCTCACAGTCTGATCACCCACATGCCTTTCAGCACTGCAATTGATGTCAGATTTGCCTCTGGGACAAAACCTCTAAACCTCACCCACTGTGAATGAGATAATCTGTCAGCCACTTCATTTTGGTCTGATGTTCTCAGACCATGTATTTACTATGTACACTACTGAATCATTATCCACCACAAAGATCACGTTCTAGTTCAGTAGTTCCACACCACTCAATCTCCCAGCCAATACTAGCAAAAGATTTCCAATAAGGCAAAAAAATGCAGTTATCTTTTTCCAGTCTTCTACCACTGTTTGGTACAACACCCTTTTTAGTACAACCCAATGCCAAAGCACCTCATATGTAACAAAATAATTCCACTATTCCAGGCCCTGGGTCCACTCTCAAGTACAAACCCACACCATTATACTTTTTTAAGTATGTCAACTAGAACTTCGTGAGCTCTGTAGTCTCTCTGTGTACTCTGATCCTGTAGTGAGTTAACACCCCTCTCGTCACAAATGCCACCTGCCTGCAGGAAGCCCTGCTGTAGTCACTGCCATACATGCACAGTTCAAACGGCAGATTATTTGCTGCCTGTTAGACCTGGCTTGTCCAGCGAGTTTATCCCCAGAGTTTATCCCCAGACTTTTTGCTTTTTGGCCTCCTGTTTTGGACCTGTTTTGTTGGTTTTACGACTCTGGGCACTTTACCACTGCTGATCAGTGCTAAAGTGCATATGCTCTCCCTGTAAATTGTTATGATGGATTGGTGATTCCATGATTGGCATATTTGATTTACTGGTAAGTCCCCAGTACAGTGCACTGTGTGTGCCCAGGGCCTGTAAATCAAATGCTGCTAGTGGGCCAGCAGCACTGATTGTGCCACCCACATGAGCAGCCTGTAAATGTAACTCAGACCTGCCACTGCAGTGTCTGTGCGCAGTTTGGTACTGCCATGTCGACCTAGCAAGTGCACCCACTTGCCAGGCCCTAACCTTTCCTTTTCTTCCATTGAGTCACCCCTAAGGTAGGCCCAAGGTACCCCTGTGTTCAGGGTGCAGTGTTTGTGAAAGGTGGGACATGCCCTGATGTGTGTGGCATGTCCTGATAGTGAAATACTGCCAATTTCGTTTTTCACTATTGAAAGGCTATCTGTCCCATAGGATAGAATGGGAGTTTATTTATAACACCTTATAAATTTAACTTTACATTGGGACAAGATAGAAAGCTGGAGTTTAGTATGCCTGAACTCAGAATACAAAAATGCATCTTTTAGTAAAGATGATTTTTATATTGTGTGTTTGAAAATACCACTTTTAGAAAGTGGGTATTTTCTTGCTTAGCCATCCTGTGTGCCTCTGCTGGTTTGTGTATTGACTGCAGCCGCGGTCCGTGCAGGTAACAGCGGTGGGGCGGTGCGGCCGTGTAAAGGGGGATTTCGAGGGAAAATTAAATAAATAATTTATTTTCCCTCTGCATCGTCCCTCGAAATCCCCCCTTACACAGCCCCATGGCCCCACCGCTGTTACCTGCATGGACCGCGGCTGATTGACTGTCTGGCTTTAGAGTGACAGGGGCTGGGGATGTGCATTCTCTCAGACAGCCACCCGGGGGGGTGATGTGTGTCCTGCCTTTCCTGAATAAGTCAGAGCACCTGAAGAGGCCCAGTCTGCATTTAGAATGGTGGGAGGAGATTTCCCTTGCACCTGAATATGCCCTGTCTGCTTTACACAATGCTGTCTCCACCTTCTGCCGGGCAGCTGCACCAGAGAGGACAGAACTGGTTTTGGCTGGGCAAAGAGCTTCTCTGCCACCAAAGAACAAAGGAATTTGTGCTATAAAAAGTAGGGCCGGGTCCCCTGAACGTTATATTACTGCTGAGCTAAGGAGCCTGCCACGAAGAAGAACCTGGAAAGCTGGAGGAGGAGTACTGCCCCTGTGCTGTGTGCTGTTGAGGTTGGCCTGCAGTGGTTGCTTCTGTCTTGGGCAGGGAAAGGACTGGACTGTGCTTTCATCATTTAGCTGTTAGAGTTTTCTCCAAGGGCTTGAAGTACAGCTTGCCTCCTGTTGGAAGTCTCAGGGATAGAAAAGACTTCAAGGATCACTTCTGGGAATCAAGAGGAACCTTTGGCAAGGAGAAGAGCTAGAGAAACTGAGGAGGAATACTGCCCCTGTGCTGTGTGCTGTCTGGGGTTGGCAGTGGCTACTTTCTGCCAAGGAAAGGGAAAAGGACTTTGCTGTGTGCTGTGTCCCCTGCTTGAGGAAGATCTCCAAGGGCTTGAAGAAGTGCTTGCCTCCTGTTCTGAAGTCTTAGGGACACAAAGACTTCACCCCCAGCTCCCCTGAACTACCTTGCTGGGAGGTCTGACCTGTCAAGAGGTGCCTGTAGCTGTTCTGGGCCTCTGGAGGTTGTTCTGGCTGTTGAGAGCAGGAAAAGCAACGCAACGACGAGAAGCACGACACATCCACACCTGTTTCCGACGCATCGCCGAAGAAACCGAGGCAGCGCCTGCCCGCGGCTCTAGAAATAGCCGAACGCCACATCGGGTGCACTGATCTCCGGAGTCTGAGATCACTGCACCGATTCCGATGCAAGCCCTGCTGTGCAGCTGCAAGAACCCACGCATCGTCCTGTATTGTCACGCATCGCGTCAAGGTGCCAGGTCTGTTGCATCGTTGGGGGATGCAGTAAGAAACCGACGCATCACCTCCTCTCCGGTAAGGAACCGAAGCATCACCTCCCCTGCGCAGCAGTAAGGAACCGACGCATCACCTCCCCCGAAGCAAGGAACCGACGCATCACCTTCCCTGCGTGTAAGGAACTGACGCATCACCTTACCTGCGACCCTTTTTGTTTGTGTGGGCGACGCATCCAAGGTACTTTGTGTGAAAAGTGTAGCATCTGCAATTTGCTTTGAACAGAACTATTTCTACCATTTGAAAGTCATATTTTTATTACTGTATTGTGGATTTTTTGTCGTTTTGATCTTGTTTTGGTTTAGATAAAGATTACTTGTTTTTCTAAACTGGTGTGGTGATCATTTGTAGTGTTTTCACTGTATTACTGTATGTGTTCACAAATGCTTTACACACTGCCTCTGAGATAAGCCTATCTGCTCGTGCCAAGCTACCAAGGGGGTGAGGAGGGGTTAGTTTAGGAGTGTATCCCCCTTACCCTGACTAGGAAGAAGGGTCCCTACTTGGACAACGGTGCAAATCATTGACAACTAGAGACCCCCATTTCTAACACTGCCTAAAAAACAATTCACATTCCTCATTACTCACTGCTTTCAACAATGCTTTAGGTTCGATCAGTTTCTAGGCTTGCAGGTGTGAAACCATTGCCACTGAGCCCAGTTTTGTGACTAGGAAAGTCAGGTAATTACAGGGCCCATCCACCATTTGGATGCTAATGGGATATCAAAGAACCAAGTCACTTCCCAGAATGTCAAGATTAGCCTCTTAAGATCTTCTGTTACTCCTGCCCTGCCCGCCTTCAAGAAGTCTTCCATTAGTGCAGCATTTTCTTAGACCTTCTCTTGACTATCTACTCCGGTGAAAGTACTGAATATTTAAAAACTGAACAAAGCGTAGAACAACCGATGGGCATTGCCTTTTCTACCATGACGTGTCACTGAAATTATAGGCATAGTAAATGTCAAACTTCTGTGTCCAGAATGCCGACTTTAAGTTGGCCTTTCCCATTTCAGCACCTTTGCCACACTTCCTCACCGACTGAATTGCCTTGTTGATACTGGAATATGAAACAGAAAAAAAATCTCTAATAAAAAAAACAAGCATTCACACAATGGTTCTGGCCATGACAATTAGTAAATCAAATGGAATTCGCTCTTTACTTTCTTTCGCACAACTCTTAGTAGTGAAACCATCAAATCCTCTTTAGGCGGGTGATAAATGGACCTGCCAAAGGTATGCACTTTATTTATTTTAGCAGTGTGTTCTTCACTACCAAATCTTTACCTCTTGGAAACCTGACATTCTTGACCCACCTACTTACCCGAGGGACTGATTATCGAATCGTGAAACCCTCTGCAAAACTGTGCCTCAAAATCTCAGCTGCTGCTTTGTCAGGCCCCTCCATCCTGTCTACCTTAACTGTAGTAAATGAGTTTTACACCACTCCACACCACATCACTCCCCTACCCTCACCTCTGCTACCTGGCTGTAGGTTCCCAAATCAATGGATAACAGGATTCTTCTCTTCACGTTTTGGGCCATCTTGCATGGAAGGGTATCTATATCAACATCCCGTTTTTGAAATTCCAAAAGGCTCCAACAGTACTCAGCCTGCCAGCCTTACCCAACCTATCCCCAGTGGGACATCCTGTAAAAGGTGAAACCGCTAACAGTAACCATCTTGCTGTGCAGAGCATAAGCGTAGGTGGTGTGGAAGTCATGAAATGTAACCAGAGCTCATTATCCAGATTGCCTCATGACTTCTTTGTGTTCAGATTCCTCCTCGAGCTAGGTGTCAGATGTACAAAGTGTTTGCGAATCGCTAAGCAGTCGCAAACTGCTTATCGACCATAAGAAAGGCATTTTCCTGTGTACAAAAGGCATTTGCAGCGTTTTTTTAGCAAAACGATTATTTAGTGATTTGATATTTAGTCAGTCATATAATAGCAAGTTGCAAAAAGATAATCGATATTAGTTATCCGCAATACCAATGTTATAGAAAGACGCAAATTGCGAATAGTCACAAAATTAGCATTTAGCACATGCAATTCACCACCAACTCGGATTATGTGGTAACCATGTGCAAACTATAAAAGTAGCCCCAGAATGCATCAGTGGCTTCAACAATGGCGGCGTTATGTGCGATGGCAAGAAGAATGCCTAAACTGACTGGATTGCTGAGAAGAAGGAGGAGACTGGAGAGGATTTTTAGACTCAGAATAACTATTCCAACAAATTGATGAATAAATCAATGAAAAGTACAGGCTAAGTAGCATTGTAATTTTGGAACTCATAGTTAACTTAAACCCCAGCTCGATAGTAATACTATGCGTAGTAATTCTAACTCAATGCATATTTAGGTTTTATGTTCTTTGCACCTCTTAGCGTCAGGTAGTTGCAATGGTGTGGGGTTTCACAGAGTGCCCTTTCTCGATATTTTTGGGCATTTCTGGATGCTATGTTAATGCACATAAGTGGTCATATTTACTTTCCTCGGAATTGCACAGGAATTACTGAATACAAAATTGAATTTAAATAGGATTGCCAATTTTCCACACCTGATTGTCTGTATAGATGGTACAGGTGTCAATCTGTCCACCATCTGCCATTGAGTATTTATTCTGCAACCAGAAAAATACACATTCATTAAACATACAAGTGGTGTGTGTGATGCTAAAATATGATTACAGATATACTGGCACGGTTTCCAGGGAGCGCACATTATTCCTTTATGCCTCGACACAGTACTATTTACACAAGGTTACAAAGAGGAGATTATGAAGATGGATATATCTGGGGTAAATTGCCTTTAAGTATTTTGTACCACATATATTTAGAGTATGATGTCCTAATATGTACATTGATGTTGTATGTGATAGTGCTTATGCCCTATGCCCTGGATAATGACTCCTTATCTGAACCCTTCTACTTGGAAGAAGCGTCGTTATAATGTTGCACATAGAGGTATCATAGCGCCTACCTTTGGACTTTTAAAAAGTAGATTCCAGTGTCTCCGTAGGAGTGATGGTGCCCTACAATATTATCCAGAAACCAGCAACTTGTGTAATTCTACACAATATGGCAACTCGGAAAGGATGGAAGGTAAGATATTAGGGTTAGAGCTTGAGGGGAGGAAGAAGAGCTACCAGCACCACTACAACATGATGACTCCAGAGCAGCAGACGGCCGAGGACGACCTGCTAACACTACTAATAATTATATTCAGGGTAAGTTTAATTTTTACAGAATCATTTCAACATGATAATAATAATGAAAATAATTAAAATAAAACTAATCATAAATAATAACAATGCTTTGCAGTTGGTAAACCATAATCTACCTTTATTTTCAGGTAGGGTGATACATGTAAGCAAAGTAATGTAACATTACTCGATGTTACATATGTAAAACAAAAGGTATAGCATGTGTTTTTAACCTAAACACACCAAAAATAGCAAATGACATATAAAGTCCCTAAGTCTTGCATTTGCCACTAGCACAAGTTGTAGCTCCTATATTCCCCCCAACAGCATCGCAATGCCTGGTTTCATGAAGAGTCATGCTATCTGTGGCAGATATGCTGCTGACACTGTACTGATCCTCACTTTCAGTTTTTATACTTGAGCGCTGGTTTCAATTTGTGAAGTTTGAAAATTGAATGAGTTCAACCTGCACTCCAAATGACTCAATATTTTACAAAGCTATAACAGACGTTTTCAATTGTGTGCTGCTTTGAGCCAGGACCTGCTCGTGTCCGAGTGAACAATGACCGATAGAGGTGTACATAACATGTACACTCTTCACAAAGCGCACTACTCGTAGACCACTAGGGTTCCAACAATATTATATACCAATATGTGCTGTGCCATAACATAACTTTTGACCAAAAATGAATTCAAGATAGACAACCACAAGTGCTTATAAATCCTTTTCCATAAATCGCTCTTTTATGTTGTATTAAATAAAAATGTATATGCCAAACAATGTTACATCACATCATTATACTAATAATGTCCACATACCAATGATGTCACAAGACTTTGCTTCTTTGCTTCTGCGGTTTCCCAATGCATTTCGGGTTTTCCGAAACCCTGCCTCAGGGGAACTGTGAAATAACATATACATATTTATACAATCTCATTCACCACCGCCACAAATTTGTGAGGTTTGCAATGTTTCCTCAGCATTTGTAATTTGAATGAGGCCTCGAGCTACATCTCCGCCGTAGTGGCTTACTTCAACTTGGAGGCTAACAGTACGCGGTGACATGTGCAAGGTGATCAATTGACCTTCTTAAGCCATCAATACGTGCAGAGTGTTGACGTTCCCTACACTCTTTGACTCATATTATCCTGATATAATCCAATACATAGAGTCTTCACTGCATCTGTCAAACTATCTTTCATTCATGGCAATCTGGTTTTCAGCAAGGTTATTTGCAAGTCTTTGAAAACCAAATGTAATGATTTTCTCCATGTTTGTCAGGTTCGGATTGACAAGCTTGATTTCATTTTGCTGCAGGTGCTGAACTTTAAGCATTGATGCCTCTAAGCCTTGAAAGAGTTGCACATTTTCAGCATTTTGACCAGTTCCCAGATTTTCCCAGATTTTGTTGGGATTGTGTGTTGGCAACATGGCCAGTGCGAGCTCCACCTCTTCTCCGCAGTTGTTTGGGCCTCACTCCAGGTTCTTGGGTAACACTCTATGTGCTTCTTCCACAAACGCCTTGCATTGACCTTATGCTCTTCTTTGGGGGATTCGACGATTCTTCCAGGAGCAAGACCTTAAAACCCTGGTCCAATCGCTGGTTCTCTCTAGATTGGACTACTGCAATTCTCTTCTTACTGGCCTCCCCAAATCCCACCTTTCCCCTCTTAAATCCATTCTCCATTCAGCGGCTCGTTTTATAGTTGGGGCCAAAAGAAGTGATCACATCACACCCATTTTGTCTTCCCTCCGTTGGCTTCCCATCGAGGCAAGATCAATCTACAAGACGGCTTGTATCACCCACAAAGCCTTGCACACTTCCTCCCCTCGCTACCTGGCGAATAAACTGAAAATCTCTGGAGGCTCTAGACCATCTCGTAATGCGGAAAAATTACTGCTTGAGCCTCCCACTTTCAAAAGGGAAAGATCGATGGCTCAATCCTTCTCAGGCAATGCGGTGAGAATCTGGAACTCGCTCTCCGGCGCAGCTCCGCACCACCACCTCTACCTGGACTTTCAAAACTGACCTCAAATCTCTTCTCTTCCAAAGACACTTCCAGAACTAATACACGCCCTTTCAAGTCCCTCAAGGAAGTTCTTTTCACTATTGTAAATTTTGTATTCTATGCCTGTACAAGTGTCATCCCAGTGTGTTTTTGAGTGACTGTCTTCTATTGCTGTTTTATACCTCTTCTTGTATTTCATTTGCTTCTGTAACATGTACATTTGTAACATTCTCCTCATGTAACGTAACTGGTCCTATTGTGAAGCGCTCTGACACCTTTGGGTAAAGTCTGCGCTATATAAAAATGCATAAATAAATAAATAAATATGCTCTGTGACTCTGGAACGCATAGATGCAACTTGGGGGTGCTGTGTCCAGGCCGTCAAGATAAATTGGTTCATCAAAGTGCATGTGGGATTCCTCATGTCCCTTTGTCTTCTGACATCACTGACCTCATTTCCCTGAGCATGGAATCTGTTAGAAAACTTATTCATGACTAATGTTTGGACTATAGTTGAATTGAGTTAATTATGATTTTCTTTGTAGCCACAAATACATTTGTTTTACTTAACCTCAAGCTAATGGTTTTGCACAACATCTAACATGAAACATGATGCACTATGAAAATGCACTGCGGTCTTATGTTACACAAATATACTGATTCTTTTGTATAATTATATATACACAAGCCGTGTAAAGGTTTTATAAATGTATATGTGTTTTGACAAAGCCTAGCCACATTCATTTTTTTAAAGTTACAATCCTATACTACACTTACCTTGAGAGGTTCCTAGAGTGTCAGATGTATCAGTTGTATTCAGCCCAATGACTCATTCTGACTCCCTCCAGAGTAGTTTCTAATATTTCTTATAATGCAGTTGGTGGAAGGACAGTTGGAGAATCTCCTACAGTGGCTCTGGCCTCACTTAACCAGTTTGCAACCTTCTCTTTTGTTTGTGATCTGAGATGATTGCATTGTTTTCTGATTTTCTCAATGGATCTCTGCGTCACTCCAACAGAGTTGATTTCCTCCTCATTGATTTACATATTATCTTTTTTGGGCTTCAGGCACTGTGAGGGATGATTTCCCAAAGAGTTTGTCATGGTGACCAACACACTCCTTTGTTGATATTTCCAGTTCTTTTTCACAAAATGTAATTTTGTGTTTCCAGGGTCCAGCCTCCTTCTCTGTGACCTTTCTTGACATTTTTTATGTCTTTTTGGATGGATGGCACACACGCAGGTAGATATTTGGCTTCTGTCTGTAATCTGCTGTATTTACACTCTACTCTTTCCTACTGAACAACATTTCCTGGTTGAGATGTCTTCAGGCAATGCTAAATTGCAACAGTAGCTAATTGTGACTGGATTCACTTTTTAGGAAATCACAGAATCCAATTACCTGAACAGCGCACCAACCAAACAATGATTCGCTATGTAACCCGGAACTACTATTATAAACTCGGAATAATGATTTCCTCAATGAGATTCACAATTTCTCACAAAGTAGGAATCAGATGCTTCATACATCTGTCTCTGAATTTTTCAAGGTAGCATAACAATGCTACTGCACCACAACTGATGCTTACTATCCTTATCATGTCTACGTTTGTAAATACTGTACACTACAATCTGGCAATCTCTCCCTGCAGCTAGTCTCTGTATAATCTTTTGAACATATCAATATATTTGTTTGCCCAAATCTTCTCTTTGGAATTCAAAAGCAAATGCCCCCTAGCAGGTCTGCCACCCCGAATCACTGACAGAATATCGACGACCACAATATCGAGGTCCCAAAATATCAGGACCTAAATATCGATGTCAAGAATATCGACATCCTATCTACATCATGGTAAGTACAAAAATATTGAAAGAAAAATATTGTAAAAAATATTGTTGTTAAAAATATCGTTTTTTTAAATGTTTAAAAAATAATATAAAATAAAGTAAATAATACATATAATTAAAAATAAAGATAGTTATAATTATTATAAAATGTTTAAAATTAGAAATAATTAATGTTAAATTTTTTTAACATACATATATATAAAATATAATATATATATTTACTTAATATTAACAAATAATTATTATAATAAATTATAAAATGTTAGAAACATATTAAAAATTATAAATACATATATATACATATACCAGTAAAATATAAATAAATAATAAAATATATATATAATAAATTAAAATATTAAAATATTTTTATTCTTTTACAATAACATTTTACACTACATTAACAGCAATAGTAGGGAAAATATTGGATAGCGGAGGGGATAAAATTACTATTCCCACTCCAGGGAGAGCAACAGTAGGGAAAGTGTTGAATAGCGGAAAGGTTAAAATTACTATTCCCACTCCAGCGAGTGCAACAGTAGGGAAAGTTTTGGATAGCGGAGCGGAATAATTTACGATTCCCACTCCAGAGAGTGCTTTAGTAGAGAAAGTGTTGGATAGCGGAGGGGAATAATTTACTATTCCCACTCCAGTGAGTGCAACAGTAGGGAAAGTGTTTGATAGCATAAGGGTAAAAATTACTATTCCCACTCCAGCAAGTGCAACAGTAGGGAAAGTGTTGGATAGCGGAGATGAATAATTTACTATTCCTACTCCAGGGAGTGCAACAGTAGAGAAAGTGTTGGATAGCGTAGGGGTAACAATTACTATTCCCGCTCCAGCGAGTGCAACAGTAGATAAAGTGTTGGATAGCTGAGGGGTAGCAATTACTATTCCCACTCTAGCGAGTGCAACAGTAGGGAAAGTGTTGGATAGCGGAGGGGTAACAATTACTATTCCCACTCCAGCGAGTGCAATAGTAGGGAAAGTGTTGGATAGCGGAGGGGAATAATTTACTATTCCCACTCCAGTGAGTGCAACAGTAGGGAAAGTGTTTGATAGCGTAGGGGTAACAATTACTATTCCCAATCCAGCAAGTGCAACAGTAGGGAAAGTGTTGGATAGCGGAGATTAATAATTTACTATTCCTACTCCAGGGAGTGCAACAGTAGGGAAAGTGTTGGATAGCGGAGGGGAATAATTTACTATTCCCACTCCAGTGAGTGCAACAGTAGGGAAAGTGTTGGATAGCGGAGGGGTAACAATTACTATTCCCACTCTAGCGAGTGCAACAGTAGGGAAAGTGTTGGATAGCGGAGGGGAATAATTTACTATTCCCACTCCAGCGAGTGCAACAGTAGGGAAAGTGTTGGATAGCATAGGGGTAAAAATTACTATTCCCACTCCAGCAAGTGCAACAGTAGGGAAAGTGTTGGATAGCATAGGGGTAAAAATTACTATTCCCACTCCAGCAAGTGCAACAGTAGGGATAGTGTTGGATAGCAGAGGGGAATAATTTACTATTCCTACTCCAGCGAGTGCAACAGCAGAGAAAGTGTTGGATAGCGGAGGGGTAACAATTACTATTCCCACTCCAGCGAGTGCAACAGTAGGGAAAGTGTTGGAGAGCGGAGGGGTAACAATTACTATTCCCACTCCAGCGAGTGCAACAGTAGGGAAAGTGTTGGATAGCGGAAAGGAATAATTTACTATTCCCACTCCAGTGAGTTCAACAGTAGGGAAAGTGTTGGATTGCATAGGGGAATAATTTACTATTCCGACTCAAGAAAAATAATTAAAATTTAATTAACAAACAATTAATTAATTATAAAAAATTAGCCTCCCACCATATTCCCCTATAAATGACACCACCAATGTTCTAAAACATAACACTATTAACATAATTAATTATTAAATAATTAATTAAAATTAACAAGCAATTTATAAACACTAAATAATAAGTTAATTCACACAATTAACAGTATAAAACAACTTAAAATACATTTTATAATATAAAATTAAAAAAAATATTGAAATTAAATTACTTCCCAGCCTATTCCCCTATTAACACACAACCCGCTCTTAAAAAATGACACAAATAACATAATTAATAAATAATTAATAATTATTAATAACCAATTAATAAATAATTAACAATATATTATGTACCACAATTTACAATATAACATTTTAAATACATAAATATTAAATAATTAAAAATATTAATAAATTAATTATTATTACATTACTTCCCACCCTATTCCCTTATAAACCCACAACGCGCTCCGAAAAAATAACACAATTAATTTTTTTAGCAAATAATTATTAATAATTAACAACCAATTAACAACTAATTAATAATAAATTAATCACCACAATTAACAATATAAAATATATAAATATTAATTAATAAAAAATATTAATTAATTAATTATAATTAAATTACTTCCCACCCTATTCCCCTATAAACCCACAACCCGCTACGGAATAAAAACGCAGAATTGAATTAAAAATAATTAATAACTTCTAAACATTATTATTACATTTATTATAATTAAATTACTTCCCACCCTATTCCCCTATAAACCCACAACCCGCTACGGAACTAAAACGCAAAATGTACTTTAAAAAAAATTAATAACTTCTAAAAATTTAATACATATATTAAAAAATAAATACAATACTTAAACAAAAATATAGAACACATACATTTAAAATACATACTAAGGGGCCCATTACGATGGCGGGCGGAAGCACAACCGCCGTGCTGGCGGATGCAAAACCACCAGTTACCGCCGGCACGCAGCAGTCCACACGCCCGCCCAATTACGATGCGAAAAGCAGGCCAAACACCGCCGGCAAGCCAGCAACACCGTCCGCCATCAAAGTGCGCCCGCACACGTAGCGGCGCAGCTCAACTGACACACACCGTCCGACGAAACACGTCCCGCCCGGCGCATAAATTACGATGCCGCAAACAAACGGCTCCCACGGCCAAGAGACACCGCACGTGAAAGAGAGGCGGAAACACGGACGCAGAGCACGGACAACGAAGAAGCGGCACCCGGGCATGAATCCAGCACTGCAGGCCCTTCCCATGCTTCTGCTGATGCACCACCAAGGACGCAACGTACCGCGGAGACGCAGGTAGGCACACACACAACAAGTGCACGCAAACAGCGCACACAGTGCAAGGGCGGAAAAAGCGGACAACCCCCCACCAGCGCGTGCACACTACACATCCACCATTGCATCCACATATGACACACAGGCCAAATCCTAACATCGCAGAACACATGTGTACACACCACCTGGGACTAGGAACCAACCACCCCGTCACGGCCCCAAAGCGCCGATGACGCCGCCACACATGCGCACAACGCAGAGGCCAACCGCAGCGCCATGCATGCGTCGCACACAGACACAGGGACACAACCAAGCAGCACACACATCAGCCCCACCCCGAACGCACATGACACGTGACAGGCCGGCCACAGACATGTCCCCAACGCCCAATTCACGGACAACACCCAACGCCACACAACCGACGCACACATGTCAGTGAAGTCACGCAACAGCAGGACACACCCCAGTGTAACAAACATGGCGAAGCACACAGCGGCGGCAACACCAACTAGGAGAAGCAGGGCCCCTTCGGGAAGAGGAACGCCAGTACCACACTGAAAAACCCATACCACCCTGCACATATGAACAAGACACATGAAACGGAACACCAAAGAGCCCGGTGACCGACAACAGGTGGCCCAAGAATTACATCCACACACAAGGCCCAACGCAGAGCGGAAGGCAGCCTGCCGCCCACACAAGGGAGAGCAGACAGCACTGAATGACCTTCCATTCCAACACCGAAACCACAGCCCTACGACAGAAGCCGGTGAATACAGCCATTGTCCAAGAATAGACCAACACAGGCATGCCGAGGAGACCGACCACAGGGCAGATAGCGCATATCACAGAAGCACACAACGGACGGGGAAGAAAGAAGAAAACACTCCCCCATGTCGGCCACATGCAAGTTAATTGGAAGGAGTCACACAGCACCGACCTTGAACTGTCTGAGAAGCATGTGGGAAGAGGGCCCGTGTCCTCCAAACAAGCCAACAGAACACAAGTCCTGTCTCCCCACGACTACACAGAGCTCACAGCAACCCCGGAGCGTGCACATTGCAGACTGCACACACAGCCGGAGCACGCCACCTCTACGAACCGCTGCGAAATGGCAACCGCAACACACCTACCCAACTACGCCGAAGAGCTCAAGCTGTACCAAACCAACACGATACATACATTGGGATGCGATCTCCTGTCCCTGCTGAACGTAAGTTACCGACTGACTTACCGCATCACATTGTTCAGCTGCGTCATGCCCGTCTTCTACTGTCGGAGGTGTCCCTACCAGCATCCCGTCGAGATATGCCTCTCCAACCCGGCATGTCTGAAGGCGGACCTGCTACCACTACTCCTCCCTCTGGACGCACACGACAGGGCCTGCTCTGCCTATGGGGGCATGGCGTATGTGGCCAACATCGCACGCGCACTGAAATGGAACCACTGTGCCTCCACACGACGGATCATCGAGAACAGCTACATCGAATGTCACCCAGCATGCCCCATCATGGTCCTCCAAGGGACAACCTACGAACAACACCTTGACAGCCACCATCCGCTTCATTGGCTGGCAAACATGTACACCACCAATGACATGGAAGCCCTGCTGGGCGGCATCGCATACCTGACAACCTGTAAATACGTCGGACCACAACGCAGGTTCCCGAGTGACCTATGAAGTCCAACCCCGCACCCATGCTCAGCTTCCGCACGGACTGGCCAGTCACCACCACAACAGCCATACCAAACGACCGGCAACTGTAACCACACCATCAACGACATCGCCATGACATCGGATATGACCGGGACATGCACACTGTTCCCCATCACATCCAGGAACACCGCATGCATCGTGGGAGGCAGTGGCATGGGCTCTGTGCATCGCACCCACATGGACGGAACTGCACGAACAACCAGGACACGACATGGATCCAGCGCACATGGACACACACACCGCTCAGTGGACATGAATAGGTCGCCTGGAGTCTGTGGGTGCTGCACCCCTCCCACCCCCGCCCGGGAATCCCATACCAGGACCTTTGCATGGACGACAAGTGCATACAACAACAACACGACCCCAGTGACTGTGACATGTCCAGTAACCACCACAGTGCAACAACAAGTGGCACGCCGCTGCATGCTACGCAAGCACATGCCCTGATGTCATCTCACATGCACGCGTGCATGAGGAACAACACGCAGCAAACCTGTCACATGGAACTGAGATGGACTGTGCCCATGATGCCGAGCGGTCTGGTAGGCTACATGTATACCGTCTGTGTCAAAGTCCGCAGCTCCGCAGCTATACGTAAATGTACATTAGCACAGCCTTGGCCAAGCAGATGTAACCCCACACCCTATCCCATTTGTAATCATGCTCAGTATATCCTCAACATGTATTCCGCTGCCAGTAGTGTCCACTATACTGCATCACAGAGGACAGAAGACTCAATATAATGTTTGAAACCAAAACTGTCTCCGCTGACTCATTTCACAAGTACGAATGAGAGAGGATGAGAGTATGTGAAGTACACGGCAGTCGTGACATGACCATGTAGTCCACTGGTATTGGATGTCAACGCAAATGAGTAGCACTACTGTGGAAGACACACATGTGTCGTGTGAAGTCGTATGGACGCAGTGCTCAGGTGGGTGGGTGCGACGGGTAGATGCGCACATGCCAAGTTGGAGCACGCCGTGTTGGGAGGGGTCATGAACAGTACACCACCGCTTCCCTGGGCATTGTGAGAGGACACCTGTCGGGGAGTGAACACGTGTGTGCACAGCAGCCGGGCACACGTACAAAGCGGTACCAGGCGCACCTCAGCCCACCCTCTGTGGACAAGCTGGATCCTGTTGTGCGCCCGCCATGCCCCTTGACAAGGCACACACAGCCCCAGTCGACCAGGTGTAACCCCAACATAGTCAATCCGCACAGGCGATACAGGGCACGGGATGGCAGTGGAGCATGGTGTGTGAGAGGTCTCCTCGCGCTCCTCCTGGTCATATCACGCAGGCAATAGAACCTCAACGTCTAGCATGGCACAAGTCAAATGGAAGTGTAGGGGGACGCACCACAGCACGAGCAGCACTGACGTCACGGGAGGTGGCTCGCACCATCCCATCCATTGCCCATCATACCAACCACGCCACATGCCATTGCGACTAAGTGCAAGCGCGTGCGCCACCACCCCGAGCCCTCCCCAGAGAGGCCAAAGAGTGAATGTGTGGGCCATCAGCCACAGACGGACGCGGCCTGGCCGCAAGGGCAGCCACAGCCACTGGGTGTCGCAGGTGGCGGATCCGGAAGGCGAAGACTGTGATGCATAGTCCATGCAGGCCGGGTCTCCATTTGGGGCACCACGCAGGTGGACGGCGTCCCGCCACACATCATACCCTGAGACAGCCCACTCGTGCAACTGGACCCACACATACACTCCTTGCCCTCTCTGGTGCGAGCTTGGGGCTGCCTGTGCAAGCGCTAGCCTCGCAGGTGAGCATGCATATTGGGGGGCGAGGGGAGGACATGAGGGCTGGGGCGAAGATGACTGTATCACTGTCAGTTAGTACAAGGGATGACCCAGATGTGGAAAGGAAGAGACGTGTCCCGTGTGTACTGCAACTAGTCGCCAATCCAACTACCCCCATGTCCGGAATGTAAGCCCGCACCTAGGCCCGCCCATCCGCCACATCGAACATACCACCAGCACGACAACCTTCCCATTCGAAACACTGACTGGGGGTGGCGACCAGTGAACAATCATGTGTAGCCTACCCACGCGTACATGTGGGCCCTCCATGATCCATGTCACCTGCGGCAAAGACATGACATGCGCAATGAGGGAAGTGAGGAGAGCTGTCCGCCCCACGCGCAGAAGGTGCATCAGCTCCACAGACCCAGCAGCGAGTCCAGCAGGGGTCACATGTGCAGGGGCAGCTGTGCCTGGTGTGAAGGCACATGCATATAGACAGCACATCGACCAATGTGTAGTCTGCCCACATCCACAGTCCATCATCATGCGGACATAGGAATTGAACACAGGGCAACACATCTTAGTTGGTGCACCCACCGTGACCAACAATGCGCAATCATCGACGTACCCGCCCTGTGCATGGCCCCCACCCAACGGAGGCACATCCAGTGCCACCATCCCACACACACAAGCCTTCCACGGAACATGCTGTGTCCAATGGTCAGTACAGAGTCAGCGCCCATCTGGTGGATCCTGAACAGGAGACACATGCACACACATGCCAGCTCCCACTATGTACGTCTGCCACCTGGCACGTGCAATGTAACCTCTCACCTGTGACGTGTGACTGCAAGCACACAGCCGTCTTGGCATGGGGCTGTCAATGTGGACACCAGTCAATGTTTCGGGAGCTGTGATCCGTACAGTGCTGTACATAGGGTGCAGTGCTGACACCTACTACTGTCTCATATCCCCTCGTGCCACAGGTCCCACTTGTATTGGCCGCTCAGCCCGTGCCCACATCGTCGTCGTCGTGTGCCATACTCATCCAGCCTCGGAAGCAGTTCCATGCTCAGCAGACACTCATGTTGCCGTGGCGTTGCCGCTTGACGAATATGCAGTCAGTCCCCATCAGCACGCCCCGCAAGTCATTGGGGCCTAGATCCCCATGTGCATGCACATGGCAGTGGTATGTCTCACTTGCCATTGCCATTGTTGGGAGACCTGTGTAAGTGTATTGTGGCCGTGCCGTCCCAGCTTGACAGCTGGGCTGTGGCTCATGTGCTTGCTCAGTCATGTCAGTGATGTGTATGCGAAATTGCTATGTGCCGTGTTGCTTTGACATGTGTCCTCTGCCATTTAACCCAGGCGGAGACCGAACATTGACCGCCCATACCAATTGCTGGCGGACATGGACGATACAGAGGTAATCAGGAAGTTTCGGCTGGACAGGCCAAGCTCTGCATCGACTGTGTGCCATGTTAGAGCCCCATCTCCGTCCCCGCAGGGTGTATCCGACTGCTGTCACCCCCACGGCTAAGGTGATGGCCGCCATGCATTTCTTCGCCACTGGGTCATTCCAGCACACAGTGGGCAGTGGAGGAGGGATGTCCCAGCCCATGTTCAGCAAGGTGCTGAGGGATGTACTGGCAGCCATGATGCTGTACCGGAACAGGTACATCAGATTCCCCAGGGCTCGTGAATTGGCGGCAGTGAAGGGTGCATTCTATGCCCTTGGCAGAATCCCACACGTCGTGGGAGCCATTGACTGCACTCATGTTGGCCTTGTTCCACCACAGGCCACTGAGCACCTGTACCGCAACAGGAAGCACACGCACTCCCTGAATGTGCAAGTGGTGTGCCTTGCGGACATGGTGATCACCCACGTGTGTGCCAAGTTTCCAGGCTCGGCACATGACGCACACATAATGCGCAACAGCATCTTGCCACGACTGATGGCCAATCTGCAACAGGATCGTGGCTGTATTGTCGGTGAGTATGTGGAGTGGTGTAGCGTGCTGGTTGTGCGATGCTGTCCCCTGTCCAGTTGGAATAGCAACGGTTCTCTGTGTCCCTCACACCCAGGTGACTCTGCGTATCCGAATGGGGCATGGCTGCTCAGTCCATTGAGGAATCCTCGCACCCCAGCAGACGATCGATACAATGAGGCACATGGGAGGACCAGACGTGTGGTCGAGCGTACCTTTGGCCTCCTCAAGTCCAGGTTCAGGTGCCTGGACCGCACCGAGGGTGCACTGGCGTACTCCCCACAGAAGGTGTGCCAGATAGTGGTGGCGTGCTGCATGCTGCACAATCTGGCCATTCGGAAGCAGATCCCCCTCATTGTGGATGACGGAGATCAACCAGGGCCCCAGCCCGCAGACCAGGACAGCTCGAGTGAGGTGGACAGCGGAGAGGAGGAAGCTGGGAATGTGCGCCAGCAGCTCATCGCCCGCTACTTCACTTGACGGTGAGTGTCCATGTACGACGGATGATGTGTCTGTATCTATGCAGGTGTGTGTGTGCTGTGTCAGGGTGGCCGTATGTTCACTGCGTGCAGTGTGTCAACGCTCCATGGCCAGGGTAGTATGCCACTGTTGGTGACTGTGGCATTGTGCCCTATTGCTCTGTGCGATGTGTGTACATTGCTTGTAGTTGTTGACATGTACTGTGTGATGGGTGTGTGACACACTCATTGAATGTGCTCCTGTTCTGTCTCCCCACCCCTAGGTCCCTACAGGCCCTCCGGATTCCATTGCCATGCCACGCATCAGGTGCCCTTCCGCCCAAGGTGGCCGTTGTATTCCGTACAAATAAAACACAGGGCACAAACAGCAGTTAGTGAAAAAGGTGCATTTATTACAAACTGTGACATGTGATTGTGTGTAAGGTGATGACAAAAGTGGTGCGTGCAGTGACAATGAGCTGTCGGTCATGGCTGCGTGATGATCAGGGTGTACCCACTGGTTCTATGTCCATAGTCCAACACACACATGCCATCCAGCTGGCTGTGTGGAGTGGGATCGTAGAGCAAGTCAATGCAGTGGCTGGTCAAGGAAGGCTGGCGGAAGGCTGGCTGGCTGCCTCACTTGCGACTGGAGCGTGCGAAGTCCTCCCGGGAGATCTGTTTCCTCTTCGGACGGCCCCTTCCACGTTTGGGAGGGGGTGTGTGGTGGCGACCTGCTGGTGGTGGGTGAGGTGTGCTCACTGGCTGTGGACGCAGGGGAAGTGGACACTGCTGGCCGACCCTGCGCCCTAGCAGGTGGTGGCGGAGGTGGTGTTGCTGGCCTTGCCTGTGACCCCACCGCCACCACCAGCTGGCCCATGAGGTCCACGAGTTGGTCCATACGGGACACGAATTGGCCCATATGGGCGTCCATGGACCTCAGCACCCCCAGCACCTCCCGCGTGTCAGTAGCAGACCTGGCCCATTGTCCTTGGGCCTCTTCATAGGCCCCAAGGACTCTGGCCATTTGAGGCAGGGCATGGCTCCCAGGGGAGGCTGGCGTTTCCCTGACCCTGCTCCTCCTACCAGTCCTGCTGCCACCGGCCTGCCCACTAGCCACATTGCTCACCACGGTCCTCGCTGTGGCTCCCAGGGTGGATCCAGTCGGCCGGGCCACCACCTGCGCTGGGGCTGGTGCCAGCGAAGACGTGGTGGTGGTGGAGGCGGTGGTGGTCGGTGCGGCGATGGTGGCGGTTGCGGCAGTGGTAGTGGCCGCAATGACCGTGGGTGTGGCCGCAACGACAGTGGCAGCAGGGGACTGGGACTGTTCAGCATCCCTGGATGATGGGTTGGTGGGTAGGAGGGGTCCTGGGGAGCGGCTGGGCCCTGCCACGCCAGATGGGCCAGCTTGGTGGTCCGTGTCCGAAGAGGTGGACAGATCCTCCAGATCCGTGTGTCCTCGTTGGGGGCTTGTAGGCTGGCTGTGCTGGCTGCTGTCTCCATCCCCAGCGTCCAGCAGTTCGTCACCTGTGGAGAGAATGAGATTTGTTATTGTGTTGCACCTGGCGAAGTATGTATTAGTCGTCTGACATTGGCAGTTCGTGCAATCTCGTACATGGGTTTCACGGAGGCGAGTGTGTGGCTGTGGCATCTGTAGTTGTGTGTGCTAGGCAATGGGACTGTGTGCTGTGCACATGTGGCATGGGACGGATTGGCCATGCCGATGGGTGTGTTGCTTTGCCCCTACTCATTGTGACTCTGGTGTATGCGGGCTCCTGGCCCATCCTGGGTCTGGTTTGTACTTTGCTTTTGGAGTTCAAATGGAACGCTTTAGGAACGCATATGGCAACATGGGGGCCATGCCCCAGATTCGCATTTGGGAGGGGATATGCTTTTGGGGTTCAAATGGAACGCTTAGGAACGCATATGGCAACATGGGGGCCATGCCCCAGATTCGCATTTGGGATGGAATATGCTTTTGGGGTTCAAATGGAACGCTTAGGAACGCATATGGCAACATGGGGGCCATGCCCCAGATTCGCATTTGGGATGGAATATGCTTTTGGGGTTCAAATGGAACGCTTAGGAACGCATATGGCAACATGGGGGCCATGCCCCAGATTCACATTTGGGAGGGGATATGCTTTTGGGGTACATGCTGTGAGCCATGGGTGCCGAACGTGACATGTGTTGTGGCAGCATGACAGTGCATGGTCTGAGGTGTGTGCATGCCTGACATGCCCTGCATATTTGCTGTCTGTTGTGGTTACTGGACATGGCATTGGACGCATCGTTATGAGTGAGTGATAGTTGTGTGCCAGCCAACGTATTGCAGTTGTCCCATCTCCTTGGTGTGCGTGCTGCCATGTGCCATGTGCATCACTGCAGTGCTCGGGGGGGTGTGGCCCATGTTGTGTGTTGTTGCTCACAGTGTGTCGTGCGCTTAATTGACTTCTGGCACATGGTTGGTCATGGGCATGTGTCTTAGCGTGACTGCTGTATGTGTGGCAGCTGTGCGGATGACATGCCTTTCATGTGACTGGGGCTGACGGATGGGATGGATGGTATGTTGTATGTGCATGGTGTGTCTGTGAGTTTGATGGGTTCAGTGGTGTTCGTGTGCATTTCTGTTGTTCCGCTCTGTTGCGTCTAGTGTTGTTTGTCTTACATAGGCGTAGTTGTGGGGTGTGGGGTTGACAGGCAGTGGGGGCTACATGGACAGGACTTCAATGGTGTTTCGGTTGTGTGTGATGAGTTGCACAGTGGCTGCCGTGTGGGACTATATTCAGTGTGGCTTGTGCATGCAGACGTGGCTCCTTGGGTGTTGCTATGTCTGTGATGGGTCATGTGGGGTGTGAGTCTGCTGTTCATGTCCGTGTGCACATTGTTCACTTGTTCGTGACGGTGGGCGGTGCTGCGTGTCCGTGTGCTACGTGACATGTCCCATGTGTTGGTGGTGTTATGGTCCTCATGCCTCCAGTAATCCAGCCCTGTCCAGTTTCCCACCTGCAAGTTGTTCGTGCGTGCACTGTACTGGATGCCACATGGCTCTAAGCGGGGAGTGCTCCATGTTGCAGGTCTGTGGGGGTGGGGGGTGTAGTGGGTCGTGGGGGTGGCTGTACACCCACTGACACCGATTGCTGTGGACCGTGATGTCTGCCTTTCGGCTGTCGTTGTGCACTGCGGTGGCTGACACGTGGCTGTGGGGTGTGGGGGATGCTCCTCCTTGCTGTGCTGTGGGACTGGGGCCTGGTGTGTGTTGTACTTGGGCTGTCCACCGTCCCACCCACTGCACTTTGTGTTCCTGCCACTTACCTGTTACTTGTCGGTTAGTGCAGCTGTGGCGGACACATGGGTGTGGTGGGTGCTCGTTGTGGCGCTTCTGGCATATTTGGGGACCTGTTGGTGGTTACGTGGCTGGCTTAGTGTACACATGTCCCCACGCATCTTACAGTTGTTCGGTTTGGGCTGTGTGTGGTAGTGTCTGTTGCATGTGTGTGTGATGTGTTGTGTATTGTGTGCTGGACATGGGGGTGTTTGTCCCTGGGAGCTGTGGCATGGTAGTTGCGCATGTGAGTACATAGCGGTGTGCTGGTATACATTAGTTTGTACTTATCAGCCTCCACTCCCCCTGCTAATCCGGCGAGGATCTCCGGATGGATTACGACTCGCACCTTCTCCTCCCACGCTTTGAAGGTCTTAAAGAGCGCGGGATTCCCTCCGCCAGTGACGGCAGCCAGCTCTCTGTTTTTGCCCTCCTTCTTCTTGACCAGGCTCTTTACGTCATTCCAACGTTTGTTTATCTCGGTTCTGTTCCTGGGCAGGGTCCCGACTGCATTGACCTGGTCTACGATCCGGGTCCACATTCTGTTTCTGGTGGCTAGTGGTGTGTGCTGGACCATGTTCCCATAGATTTGTGGGTACACCTTGATGATCTCGTCGACCATGACCGTCAGCTCCATGGGCGTGAACTTGGGCATCCTTTGTGGTGCCATGGTGTTTGTGGTGCTGGTGCGGTGTGTGTTGTGTAATGTGCAGGGGTTTGTGGTGCCGGTGTTTGGTGGTGGTGGTGGTGGTGGTGGTGGTGGTGGTGGTGGTAGTGATGTGTGCGTTTCTGTGGTGTGCTGCTGTCCTTGCTGTGTCACTGTGTCCTCTCCTCTCCGGTTTGCAATGTAGCAAGGGGCTGTGGTCTGTGGGAGTGCTGCTTTTGTACTCACCTATGTGGGTGTGTCCTCATGGTCTGTTGTTTTCAGGTGTGTTGTGTCTGGGGTTCTGGCCTTTGTATTTTTGTTTGTCCGGGGGTGTTTTCGGGATGTGTACTGTGCTTGTGTATTTGTGTGTGCCTTGCTGTGTGGACTTGTTGGCCATGTTGTGTGCTATTGGTTTTGTGTGCGGATGGTTTCTGTGCAGGTACGTGGCGCCATGGCTTCTGCCGTGTCGATTCTCATCGGCGTTGTTTGCGCTGGCGGGCGGTATATTTGTTGTTTTCCGCGCTCATGGCGGTGCGATCGTAATTTCACGTGCGGTGTGTCGGCCGTGTGGGCGGGCGGTTTTGTGTTGTCGTGCGTGTTTCCGTCCGTGGCGGGCGGTTTGACTCCGACTCCGGACGATGGCGGGCGGTAGTTTGTGTGATTTTTCGCCGATGGCGGTTTTCGGTTTGTGTACTCATAATGGCGTGGTCGGTGTTCAGGCGGTGTGTGCGGGCAGATTTTTGCCGCTTCCATGCCTGGCGGATTTTTTACGCCGGGTATCGTAATGAGCCCCTAAAATACATAACACTAATATAAACATCGATATTTTTACAAACGATATTACTGTCTTCGATATTAAAAAAACGATATTTCTTACCTTACTGTCGATATTCTGGTCCACGATATTCTTGCAGTCGATATTCTTCTACCTCGATATTTAAAACTCGATATTATGGTACTCCGAAAATAAAAAGTCGATATTCTGTCTGTTCACCCTGCCACCCCTATGTACAGATTATTCCCTTCTCCATTCATGTCATTCCCTTCCTCCTTGTCTGTTATTCCATCTCCCTTTTCCCCCATTTCTTCCTTTTCAATGTTGGGTGTCCTAAAAATCTCCTTCCTTACATTCTTACCATCCATCGATGCTTTGTGCCCCTGTCTGCTCATTTCCATTGTCTTTGTCCCCGCTCTTTGCAGCTGGGTTGGTACAGTAGAAACCCGCCACCTTGAACCAAACTCTTTTCTTAACTCAAAGACAGTACAATTCCAGAAAACATTATGACACATCACTAAAATTCTTCAACATTTGCAGTAGTTAGACAGCTGTGTTGTGAATATATTGTAGCTGACTGAAATTGTGTGCTTATATATCAAACAGAGAGCATTGCCTTATTATCACTCAAAACTTATGCTTAAAGTGTAGGAAAGGGACATTTATACTCAGTGTAAAAGCAGGACTTGGTGACTTGGGATATGTGTATTCAGAGAAAGGTCTGAGTCAATATTAATACACGATTTTGAATTTCATGTATTTAGTGAGGGCTGATTCAATGGATTTGGGCAAAACAAACATTTTCCAATTTCAATAGTGGGATTTGTTGTATACCACTACTACTTCTGTTGTATTAGGATGTAATTTGATGTAGTTGGAATGCATCCATGTTTGGAACTTTTGTAGATCATGAGCAATATTTCTATGACCTTCTGTTTCATGAATTGAAAGATTGAAGATTATTGGTGTATCATCTATGTAGAGATATGGAATAATGTTGTACCTTTGTAACAGGTTAGTTAATAGACAGACAGACGTGAAGTTAAAGAGTAAGGGTAATGAAGTGCATCCTGAGAGGACATCCCATTGATCTTCTTGGGTTCTATTTTATAATGGAATGGAATGGAAATAGGATTTCTAGAGTGCCAACATATGCCCTAAGGCTGATGGTGCTAACCAGAAACAACAGAAGGGAAAAAGAAAAAATTAACCAAGAATAAAAAGCCATATAAAGAAAGAAGATAACCAATACAATATTTAATTGTTGGTATTAGATTTTCTAAACATGACAGTAAGAGTCTGCGGTCAATGGTATCAAAAGCTCTGCCTACATCCAACATAATAGCAACACCAACACATCTGCTGTCAGAGATCATTGACTGCTGATGTACTTATAGACCCCCTGCCAATTTGAATGCAGTAACCTGCTTGGGCCGGGTTTGCGAGATTTGTTGTAAAGGTCTAATTACTGGTTTTCTAGACTGTGTGAAATTGGGTTGTTGATTGACTGGTGTGTGAGCCCTGGTCTAGCCGCAACCACAATCATTGTCGGGGTAAGGCACAAGCAAACCCCAAATTCACCTGTGCTCAACCCCTGGTAGCTTGGCACAGAGCAATGAGGCTTAACTTAGAGGCAATGAGTATTCGATGAGGCTGGCAGCTGTGCAGCAAGGCTTTACGGGTCTTCGCGTCGCTTCACGTCGATTCCAATGAGGATCACAGCTAGGCTTGAGAGAAGCACCTTCAGGCCCACTTCCAAGAGTCCATAACTGGGGTGGCAACACTTGGGGGGGCAGGGCTCATAGATGGCAGAGTCCAGGTGCTGGGTTCACAGTTATTTGAAGCCTGTTATGTCCTTGAGGCTTGTAATCACAAGGCCAGCCACCTAACCACGGCTAGAGGAAGATCCTTCAGGAGAAGGATACAAAAACCTTTATTGCTGTTACTCATCCTATGCCTGTTCTTTGTGTGAGGTAAACTTGCATTACTGCTGTCCTTACTGTAACTGTTTATAAGCAGGAGAAGTTTGACAATGTACGACTACTATACAAAATGCAAAGTACTCTCTTTTCGAGGGTAGGCTTGAAATGTTGGTCATGTTACTACATTTGGATGTCTATGTTAGTCAGAGCCATTATGCCAGTGCACTGTTATGTCGTGGTTTCTAGGCCCACATAGTGAGTGGAAGGACAACAAGGATACTACATTATAAGTACCTGGGGGCCTATTACGATGGCGGTCGGAAAACCTCCCCGACCGCCATGGTAGCGGGAAAAGACCGCCCGCATGGACTGCGACATCACCGCTGGTCGAATTACGATGACCTGCGGTCGAAATCCGACCGCGGCGGTCGGATCGCGGTACTTAACATTGCGGCGGTTGCTGCTGCCCGCAGCACCGCCGCAATGTCCAAAGGAGCATGTCCTACATTTCCCTGCACTGCGTGGCAGGCATTGCACAGTGCCTGCCACCTGGTACAGGGAAATGTAAGGGGGGACCATGGGTACACCCCCAGTGCACCCACACCCCCCCCAAAACATTGGAAGCCCGCAACGGGCCCCCGGAAGACAATCTCCGCATGCCTTTCCATGGCGGTCTGACCGCTGAGGAAAGGTTGGCTACCGCCGGCATTATAATCCTGCCGGCGGAGCCTGCTCTGCACCGCCACCATTATCCCGGTCCTGCTACGTCCGCCAGGCAGGAGTGCGGATGGCAACCGGCGGAAAAGTGGCGGTCGGAATTTCCCACCGCCGCAGTCACCACCGCCATCCTAATTTGACCGGCGGTTTTCTGGCTTGCGATCGCGATCGGATGTCCACCGCCGGTCCGGCGGGCACCACCGCCGGCCCGGCGGTGGACATCCGACCGCCATCGTAATAGACCCCCTGGTCCTAGGCTCGAGGTCCCAGGTCTTTTTATTGACATGATCACCTGACTGATGACACCTGTGGTGGATGGACATGGGGTGAGTATGAGGACAGCCTCCCAGGGAGGGACTGCCTAGTGACGTATCCTTCAAGACATAACATTCCTCCCAAACACCAATAGAAAGGATGAGTTCAAACGGTAGAAACAGAACAAAACAAACTGGATGACACTTAGTCTACCAGCCTCCAGAGCCAATCAGCAGGGCAGCAGTGGACACATGGACAAATGAGGCTGGCTACAACAGGTCATCGTTACCAGTATTCAAAATTTAATCTGAAGGGGCCAGCGCATGAATAATGGATCAAGGAAGTCTGAGATCTTCTAACAACATACCTGCTGGAGTCAAATCCAAAGAGTACAGATTTGGTACACCTTGCTGCATGCTCAGGATAGTTTGTGTTTAGGGTCAAAAGTTCAAAAGGGTGCATCAGCAGTGTTGTTGGAATCTGTTGCGAACCATCCTTTTATTGTGTTGTGGCTACACCGTAGTATAGTAGCAGTTACTCCTTCCTTTGCAAGCGATTGAAAACTGGTGCAGTACCACTGCTCACTTGTAAGGCAGCAACACGACCAGCAGTGGCTTCTTTTGTAAGGTCACGTTGGAGGCAGTGCCTGTGTCAGGCCCCTGCTGAGTGCTGATAGTCGGTGAGTTCTGGAACCACTTGGCAGCAACCGCAATATTCTTCCCCTAGTTCTCCTTCATCTTCATGGTGCTGTTGCAGAAAACAACAGTGTCCTGTAGAGGTTGGCTGTGAATGTCACACTGCCTCTGTGACTGAGTGCTCTTGGCTTAGGGGCCTTCTGTGAGATGCGGAGGGCGGATCCCTGCCATGTGCCTTTTTATGCAGTGGGCACAGGCATTCCATGTCTTGCGGTTGCACCACACTGACTCGAATACCTCACAGATCAGGAATACTCCTCCCTGGCAGAGCGATTGCGTGAAGGTCTACCAGCCTCTGTGCATGCTGGGTGGTGTCCCACCTTGTGAGGCCAGGATGCACCCCTCGCTTAATTATCAAAGCCGACGATTTCTTTGCTGGTGCTGCAGGGTTGGCACAGAGGCAAATGGTCTCTTCCCTTCTCTACGATGACAGGAGGTAGCCAGCAGGAGGCACGCAGTGTTCTCTAACCGCCTTCATGGCCTCTTATCCCTGCAGTCTCAATCCCTGCCACAAGGATGGAGGAGGAAGCTGTTCCCACTGGGTCTTCAACCCTGAACAAGGGCAGTGGGGCCAATCTCCTGCTATGCCCAGATCCACCCTCTCCTCCTCGCTCATGGTGCTTTTTCTCACCGGGCAGGGTTGAAGCACTGGATAGCTTCCCTCAGCGGCCTCTGCAGCTTCTGCAACGCATTCCGGCAGAGCTGTTCCTCAGCTCGTGGTAATGGAACAGGGTAGAGGAATAGTGTTGGGGTACGGTGTAGCAACCATCCTCGTCACCAAATGTTATTTCATGGGCTCTAGGCCTGCATGATGAATGGAAGGACACTACATTATAATTTTGAAACTGGTCTTGGGCTGGTGTCCACAAGTCTTTTTATTGACAGAGTAACCTGACTGATGATGCCTGTGGTGGATGGGTATGGGGACAGTCCCCCAGGGAGGCGATGCCTAGAGACATGTCCACCAGGCACTATATGCACCTCAATCCTGTTCAGCATTTCAGTACTGAATCTCCACATAAAGACCTGCCAAAGCCACTTAATCTTGAAGGGCCGCATCCCCAGCTGTTCCAGTACTGGCACCCATACACCTCTCACAATGCGCCCCAACCCTGCTCTACAGCACGCCATGCTACTGCACTCTGCAATACTGGGACTTATACCACAGCCAATGTGCCTAAACCCTAACTTGTACCATTGCCTGCTCTTCAACTACTGGTACTCAAACCCAAACTCGAGTACTCACATACAAAACCACACACACAATCGACACATCCCACAAACTGCACGCACACCACAGGCACACACACCAAAAATACATCCACCCATCCCAGACACACTAGAGACATGCATTCTTTCAGCACATAAAACACACACCACACATGCCAAGCACACCGCACAGACCACATATATGCCAGGGCCAGCACCCAATGAAACACACCGCACAGATACACTAGCACTAACTACAGACACACGCACCTCATGCACAAACACACAAACTACAGATGCAAACACCCCACATCACACACACACAGGGCCGGACTGGCTACCGGGCGTTTTGGCATGCTGCCGAGCTGGGGGCTGATTTCGTTGATGGGGACCTGCGTGTGCTGAACGAAATTCGTTTTGCTTTGTTTATTTCGAAGCACACGCAGGTCTCCATCAACGAAATTAGCCCCCACCGCATCAGCCCCCAGCTCGGCAGCATGTCAAAACGCCCGGTAGCCAGTCCGGCCCTGCACACACACACACACACTCAAGAGAAACATCCACAACTCACACAGACAGCAGCCATGCATATCACAAACATACACAAGCCCACCAAATACACACAACACACAGTGCGCGCATGACACACACATAGTACTTGCATCCCAAATACACACCAAACAGACGCTCTGCACCTCAATCTTCATCGGTGCGAAGAACGTTAGAAATACGGAAAACATGAAATGATTTTGGAAATAAATTGCCTTTTCGAGCCCCCAAAAGAGCGGGCAGCCTCTCCTGACGAGGTGAAGACTGAGTTATTCACATTGTGTTTTCCAATCAAGCGACAGTGCAGTCACGTTGTGTTCCCAGCCACTTCTGGGCCTCCAGAGCTGCAGAGACGGATAATAATAACGCAATCGATTTAATTCAAAGGTTAAATGCGCCCTGCGCCCACTGCAAGGCACCTCAAGCCCCCGCTCGACCCCGATCAGCGCCTGCACGCGACTCGCAGGGCAGAAGGTGGGCACTTACAAACAAGCCCGCCAGTGTAGCGATGCAAATAACCGAGAATGGAAACTGAAGAGCGCCTAAACAGTCACACTGACATCTGCCAAAGACATTCATCAGGACGCAGCGAACGAAAGTTAGTGTTGCCAGCATACAGCCCCATAAAATGACCATGGGGCGGCTCCTCCGTTATAGTGTAGGAGCGTCGCCCCACTGAAATGGCCCCAAAGACCAAAAAATAAAACAGTGCGGGGCCTGCTCAATGGCAGCAGCAGGGAGGAGGGTGGGCTGCCTTTGCACTTGTTTAAAGTGCGCATGTCCTTGCAGCCGGCCGTCTTGCGACGGCCAGCCATACATACGCACTTTAAACCTCTCTAACCCAGCTGTCTTAATAAAGCTGGGTTGAGAGTAAGTGCAGGCCTCCAGTGCGCTGTGGAGCACTGAAACAGGCCGCTCCCTCCAATCAGGGTGCTGCTCTCATGTTGGTTAACAGCATGAGATTAGCCAGGATTGGCTTGGGAGCCTGTCTCGAGGAGAGAAGACGAATGAGGATGTCACACTCGTTGCAGGAAGGTAAGTGTGTTTTTTTAATTTAATGATTTTTTTTTTTTATGCCACCTGCCTCACCACCTTCAGGACACGACAGCTGACACTGAATGAACGAGACATCTTAATGCAGCCAGAGGACACAGCCAGGTACCACTCCTGACTTTTCAATTTCACCAGAGGAGTGAGACAAATAGCATCATCCAAACTACCAGCATGCTGCCAGTAGCCATCAAATATCATCACCCGGACAGGGAACTAACACTAACAATGAGCCCAACACCACCACAGGTCAATACTGCCAAAGGAGGGAGGCAGTCTAATGACACCACCTGAACCAACCAATACTGCCAGTACGGCGGCTTCAATAACAGGAGCCAAAGACCTCAGTGTTTCCTAGTGAAACAACCAAAGAAGACCAAAAAACCCACCTCCCCAAAATATGAAAGCATCGCTGTATCGTCATTCAATATTATTTCTTCATGTGTAAACCTATTTCCATTTATTGGGACAAAATTTCATTATCAAAATACAATTCAATGTAATTCTTTAAGTTACAATAATACTTATTCTATGCAATACAAATCACAAAATGCTGAATACAAAATACAATTTCAACATTGTCTTCCCATATTGCGCATAGCCATCCCCATCTTAAAAAATAAATACATTCATGATTCATGATTCATACTTTTATGATATGGTATGAATGAGGATGTGTGAGACATCCTCATTCATACCATATCATAAAAGTGTTTTAGCCATAAGTGCATCAGCAGTGTCCAACAAAGGACAAAAAAACTGTTTCCTTTTTCAATTATCAAGAATATGGTATTCACATTGCGCTCAAGTGTTAAATATTTCATCTAAGTGTAGCTATTAATATCTTCTTCCTATCGATAACCAATTACATCATGTTATTATATCTTGCAACTTCTTAATTATCTATACATTTCCTTTTTAAACCTTTTGTGGCTTCAGTTGATGTCCTCTGGTTTTTACATAGCTATTTCCATTTTGTGCCGACACACGTTTCGGTTTCATCCGGCCAACGCTGTACACCTTCCTCATGGCACAGAAAAAACAATATATAATCCAGAGGATGGCTAGGGCAGTGAGAAAAAAATACCTTGTAGAATCACAGGGCTCCAAATATATCCAGAATTATATTGAATTGTATTTTAATAATGAATATCTTGTCTCAATAAATGAAAATATGTTTATACATAAAGAATACTGAATGATGATACAGCGATTCTTTGATATTTTGGGGAGGCGAGGTTTTTTGTTTTCCTTTAGTTATTCCCCTGTTCCGCTCTTTATAATTCAGCCAGGGGCCCTTAATTTCTGAAACTACCTGGTGAAATAGCCAAATACCACCATCCAGAAATATAAATGTCTCCAGATGGTAAAGTCTAATTCCACAACCATTCCAGTTAGTGCTACAATGGAGAGCCAAATGCCACCATCCATTGCCCTTAATGACATGAATGAAGGGATTCATATACCGCCACCAAGAAAAGTTAATGCTTACAGCTAAAAGCTAAATACAACCATCGAGACCAGCTAATGGTGCCGGCAAAATATAAGATACTACCACTCAGACCAGAAAACGCTGCAAGCAAACGTCACATAACAGCACCCATTCACATCATATCTGCCAACAGAGAACCAAATTTTGCCAACCAGACCAGTTAGTACTTTCAGATTAGAGAGGCAAACAACACCACCAAGACTAGTCAATGCTGCTGCCAAAAAGCCAAATGCCACCATCCAAGACAAGCTAATGTTGCCAGCAGAGAGCCCAATACTTGTAAATCAGACCAAACCATATGAAGGGTCAAATAGCACCACAGAGGTAGTCAATGCTGCCAGAAAACATCCAAACATCACCATACAAGATCTGTTTGCTGCCAGCAAAGATTCAAACACCATGACTTAAACCAAACCATGCTACCAGCAGTGTTGAATATCACCACAGAGACAGTCAATATTGATAGAAAAGAGGCAAATACCACCCTTCAGAGCAGACAATGCTGACATCGAAGCGTCAGATTCTACCACCCAAAATGTGCAATTAGCTGTGTGGAATATCACAGCAACAATTACTATTAGCTTTAGTATTAGGGGCCAAAGAAAATCAAAGGTACCAGCATAGTATCAAATACCACCATACAAACCAGATCACGACCAATAGCATCATCAAGGCAAACATTGGTCAAATATTTACAGCCAAGTTTAATCGAGTCAACTACCACCACCTAGACTGAAGTGGGTCAAATACCACCAACCAGATCAGAGGGAGTCACATTTCATGACACAGACCAGGGCAGGTCAAATACCACGATACAGACAAGAGAGGGCTAAATACCACCACCCAGACCAGTTTGGTTCAAATACCACCCAAACTAAAGCAGGGCAGATATTACTACCCAGAACAGAGTGGATTAAATAATATTACCCAGACCTCAGTGACTCTTATGCCACTACCCTATCCAGAGAAAATCCAATCCCTTGACTGAAACCAGTCGATGCTACGAACATAATGGGACAAATACGACCATTCAGTCACCAAAATGTTATATACCACAGGGACACCAGGGTGTAAAATCTAAGGGCTTCATTTATGAGGCACCTTTCGCCGTCAGAACGTCACTTTCTGTGACTTCCGTGGCACAGGAGCCTGACCCATATTTACGAGACAGCACTAAGCCACTTTTTTGGGCTTATTGCTGCCTCGTACATATTGTCCCCTTTAATGCAGTTTTCTGCGTTAAAGGGGCGTGCAATGGGTGTTGCTGGGGGCGTTCCCAGCAACATCCATGCCATTTTGACACTGCCCTAGATTTACGAGAAATCGTAAATCTGAGGCAGCGCCAAAATTTACGTCTCCCGAGGGGAGGCATAAGGGAGGCACAACGATGACAAATATCTTTATTTCGCCTCATTTTTCCTTTTTCTATGTTTGCTGCATTCTGCAGCACACATAGAAAAAGGAAAAAGCCTCTTGTGATTGTTTTTGTGCAGGAAGGTTTCCCTTCCTGCAGAAAAACTATCATCCCCACAACGAAGGCACCCTTGCACCATGGTGCAAAGGGCCTGTGTTGGCGCACAGCAGCCTATTGTGCACTGGCGCCCGTAGGGCAGCGCAGCAGGAAGGCCTGCTGCGCTGCCCTATGGTAAAAACACATAAATGATGCCCTAAGAGTGAAATATCACGACCAAGACCAGGCAGAGCTTCCAGCAAAGCAACTCTAAAAAATTAAATTAAATTAAATGGATACAATGCTACGAGCAAAGAATTGAATACGTCTACTCAGATATATCAATATTTTTATTTTTATTTCCACTCAAGTAAGTCAAATAAATAAGTTACTTATAAGGTTGGTGGCCAATATTCAATATGATACAACTCCAAACATTACAAAATGCAAATAAATACAAAGATGAAGGGGCAGATGTACGACCGCTTTTTACGGTCGCAAAGGGAAATTTGGCCCCATTGCGACAGCGAAAAACTTCTGCCCAATGTACTAACCCTATTTTGCGAGTCGCTAACCTATTAGCGACTCGCAAAATATGGTTAGCGACTCGCTATTAGGAAGGGGCGTGCCAAAGGCGTCCCTTCCTAATAGCGAGTGCAATTGCCATGTACCATTGTTTTGCAACCGCATTTGCGGTCGCAAAACAGTCGCAGTTTACTACCCTTGTCAAAAGGGTGGTAAGCCACTCGCAAATGGGAAGGGGTCCCCAGGAGACCCCTTCCTCTTTGTGAATGGGTTTGCAAATATTTTTTAAGAGCAGGCATTGGTCCCAGGGAACCCTGCCTGCCCTTAAAAAATGAAACAGAAAAGTTTAATTTTTATTTTTTAAATGCTTAAAAAAAGCAGACCCAGACATGGTGGTCTGCTGACCCCAGCAGGCCACCATCCCTGGGAGTGCTAGCCATTCCCAATGGGGTCGCAAATTGCGACAGCCTCATTAATATTCATGAGGCATGCAATTTGCGACCCCATTGGGAATCGCCAACAGTGTCTGAGACACTGTTGTACATTTAGTTTAGCGAGTCGCAAATTGCAAGTCGCAATTTTGCGCAATTTGCGACTCGCTAACGTAATGGTCGTACATCTGGCCCGAAAGCTCATTTTGATTCCAGTCATCTAGAGTCCTAGAAATCGTAAAGGACATCAAGATTCTGAAAGAAGCTGAGGGCCACCAAATGCTCTACAAATGCATATGAGGTGACATAAGTTCTACCAACCAGGACTTTCAATGTTTTGACCAACCAAGGTCAATTACCAGAAATCCCATCACCTGAGCCAGTAAAGACTACCGTAAATAAAATCTAATATCAAAGCAGACATCCCCACTGGGAGTTTTACACTTTTTGGATGGGTGTGTTTTCCAACTCAAACCCATGCCTGTGTTATTTTTAAGGTCTTGTCAAGTTCTAGGTTTATTTTCTCGGGGCCTGTAGCCCTCATTATACTGAAGCACAGTGCCTCACGTGGAGATATAATTCATAATTTCAGTTATTTTCTTAATGACATTCAATTACACTCTTTATGAATTTTCATGCCGTAAAAACACCTTTTTATAACCAGATTTTTCTGTGGGCCCCAATAAATCTCCAGCAGCGAAACAAGCTTGTCTTATCAACTTCTCTGCACCTTCATAACTGTGATGCTTAATTATCTTTATATACATTAAACAAATCATAAAAATGCTAGTTTCAATTATTTATGGTACGCGGTTTGTTCTAACTGTTAATTTTAATGCAATCATTAAAAAACTTTATATTGCATTCTTCTATAGGTTGAATTTTGAACATTGGCTCCCTGTCTGCAAAAGGATCACCTTCAAAGCGCTCACTTCAGCACACCGTGCTCTACATAATTCAGCCCCCATCTACCTGAACAAACGAATTGAAAAGTGCCAGTCTAGCAGAAATCTAAGGTCTAGTGAGGCTCACCTGATACCCGCCCCCGTTTCAAAAGACCTAGACGTGGCGGTGCCTCCTTCCTAGTACGCACAGTCAAAATATGGAACAGACTCCCTCTAAAGCTCAGTAGCAAAGAAAATTAATCTGCCTTCCACAAATCCCCAAAGAGCCATCTCTTCAGTCTGTAATGCCCTCTCCCCTCCTCCCCACGTTACTCAAGCTACAGCCTAGGACACTCTTTCTGAGTAGCTGTCACACTATACAAATATCATCATTCATTCATTCATTCAATGCAAAAAGAAAATGTCTCTAAAAATAATTGAATACGTACTAGCTTTCTCTGTGAGCATAACCGACCACTTTTCCATGTTTTCACTCATGAGTAGGTAGACGGGCTTCTGCATTCTGTGGGAACATCTGAGAACTCCTGAGGCACTGGCTGTGAGTTGTCCCTACGTCCAATCTAAAGGTAGCAGCGCAATTGAGGATTCAGGATTAGGGTGAGGATATAACCCTAAGGACGCAAAAATATTTGAATACCTAGAACGGCATGTTTTTAATAACAATATATGTCTTTACCCTTACATGAAGGTGAGGGACTCTGAAAGATTTTTGTGACTAGTTTTTAAAAATTTTATATTATCAAGCCAGCAATTTCTTCTGGTAGTGATATAGCTTTGTGTGCCAAGCTGTAGTTGAATGGGACTTGTCATTCCGGCAGCTATTCCAGAAAGTAATGTCATTCATTTGATAAGAGCTCAGTAAGAGGTACAATCAAATGTATCGAGGTTGAACACCTACGTATTGTCTCTTGGTGTGGATCCCGCTATGTTCTCTTCTGAGGTGGTGGTGGTGGTGGTATAGTATCCTCGGCCCTGGCTTAGCTGTGATACTCGACTGTCCTTTATACTTCCAGTAGATAATGGCCAGAATCTACTGCTTTTTCTTTGGTGGGTGGTTCTTCTCCGCAAAGGTATGAATCTAGTTGCTAATCTTCCTTGATCTGTATGGATCTTGATGATCATAATCTCTTCAATATTTCGTTATGTACCTTCTCAATGTATGGCTCATGAATTAGACTTTTTAATGCCCCATCCTAGTTCTGTGTGCAGGTATTATTTTTACTTAAGTAGGTTCGTTTCTTCATTTCTTTACATGGCTTTAATTTTCTGCTTGTATGAAGTTTCACACTAATAACAATATACAAATGTAAAACCCTGCATAATCACAGAATACTTCAGTTCTAAGTAAACGTTTCCACTTCAGAAAATAAACTATCGCAAAGCCATTAGGTCTCACCTCTAGGACCTATTGGCTTTGCTATTTTTTTTTACCCATGCTCTATAGCATCGCTGTTGCTGTGTGGCATGGCTTAAAAAAAAAATGATGCGATGAAGTGTCTACCGCGTGATTTTGTATGCACGCACATCCATTCAACACACATGCGCATGCCTACAAAAGATTTTTTTTTTTACATTTACCGGTCTAAGAAGGATTAGTAATTAAAAAAAGTAGCTCCAAATCTTTGTTTTAAAACATAGCGCAAAAGTGCTTTTTAAAAATAAATAAATAATGGAGGAGAAGCAAGAAATCTGGTAAGCGCAAGAGAAGCAACAAAAGGGTTGCACATAGGTGAAAGGGAGCATCAGGGTGAGTGAGGAGGGGCAGAAGCACATGGGTGAGAGAGAGCATGACAAGTGTGTATGGGGAGAAAAGCACATAATGGAGACAGCTGGAAAACACACGCACTCTTATGGAGTACTTACAGGAAATGAAAAAAGTAATTCCGTAAAAGCGAGCAGAGGCAGCATAGAAGTCAGTCAATCAAAGAAATGTTAAGAAAAGGCTATGCTCCATGGGAGGGCCAAACACATGATTGACAAAAAAAACATCAAAATAAGAAGCAGCCAAATGTGACTGGTAGGAAAGTCAACCAATTGGAAGCAATGGACGGCTTCATGCCCTTGAATGTACCTGGTAAGCCCACAATGTTTCTTTTACAGCCTAGAAAAGTAAAAAGTGGATGAAAGGCATCTTTCTAAATTGATGTATTCATTACTCAGTGTAGCGCCATGCTTGTCAGGTCTCAGTGCACCTTACTTGCTTACTGTACTGCAATAGATTCTATTTCACCCCAACTAACGTACTTACTGCAAAAGTGAGTTATATGCTACCGCCAGATAATCCCAATATGCAGGTGTCATGCCATTTTGAGTCTACCAAAATGAGTGTAATATTTTTACCGAGTTTCTGTGTGCAGTTGTGCAGTGCCAGCCATTCCAATTGCATACTCTCTTCAATGTGGTCTAGCTTTAAGGGGATACAGTAGCAATATTTTTGTATTTAGGACCTTCTAATAACACATACCCTTCTTTCGATAAAGTCATGTTGAACAGTTTGTAACTAATGCAGTTGTGACCAGTCAGTGGTTGGTATGAGGTGAGTTAACGTGTGTTTGCCTGGTATTTGTAGGCACTCTGCTTCTATGTGCTTGGACTGGCTGCTTGAGATTTCTTTTAGCACTTTCGAGAAGGGATCACATCATATCGACTGTACGCGGTTTGGACATATAGGACCAGCAGTGTCACAAACCATGGGAATTGCATGAGAACACCCTCTGTAACGCCCATGGAACGCCTCCCTTGCGCAGAGTAATGCAGCGCAGCGATTTGCGCTGCTTTGCATGACTCCATATTTAAGAATCCATTCAAAGCCACGCAAAGTGGCTTAGCGTGGCTTCATAAATATGACTTGGGGCTTTGCGTCATGCATGTACGTTTCGTGTGCAAGCATGTCGCAAGGCCCTCGTAAATATGGCCCTGAGTATTTCACAGGATTAACATAGCTCACTTACAGCTAATATAGACCATGGCTGCATTGGGCAGCTAGTGCTAGCAGCATCCCAGAGGCCGAGACAAGTTGGTAGAACATTTGCAGATGTTGACATTGAAGTCTTGAATCATTTATTATTTTTCTAGTTCCCCAATTCTCACGCAATTGACTACTCGAACTGCAAAAGTCTTTTGTGGATAACAATTGGTGATAGTAAATTGTGCTTCCATTGTGTTATTTACGTGTATTCACAGGACTATAATTTGTCTGTATTGTGTGTGATTGTGGTGGCGACAGTAAGACGAGGCGGCTGATGGACCGGGCTATGCGCGCTCTGTACTTCAATCTAACATACAGACCTCGTTTTGGAGGTCTGCTCGCACTCAGAACAATCATCACATTGTTGCTGACTAATTTAAATGTCTCGAGAGGACCCTGAGGGCGAAGGAAATGGCGTTGCACATTTAGCCTTGGTTTAATGCTGCTTTGCAGTGTATCACCTGAAGGTCGTTGTTACACAAAAGAGCTTCTCTGTCCAGCATCTCCTTGTTGTCAATGGCAACATTCAACGACTGGCACGGCTTCTTGCAATTATGCGCACCTTGATGAGAAATGACGATTCAGACCAGAAAATCAAGATTTAGTTAAAGACACAGATGCGAGTAAAAAGAAAAGGCTCCTTGTTTCACTGTTCTTCAGCGGCAGCATCTGCCGCAATGGACTAAGGGCCTCATTTATGAAAACTGTTGCATCGATGCGATAAAACAGCGATGCAACAGTTTTCACTGCACCCTCCTTGAGACACGATGGATGCACCGTATTTAACCCCTTCGCTGCTAGGCCTTTTCCCCCCCTGTGCTAAGCCTTTTTTGGGCTATTTGGGGTAGTGCGCGCTTAGGCCCCTGTAACGTTTTGACCACATAAGGTATCCATGCCAAATTTGCGTCCTTTTTTTCTAACATAATGGGGTTTGTAAAGGTACCCAGGGTTTGTGGATTCCCCTGGAGGGGACACAGAAATTAGCCAAAATAGAGCTACATTTTGTTTTTTTTGGGAAAAATGCGAAAAAAGGGCTACAGATGAAAGCGTCTTGTTTTTTCCCTGCAAATGGCATAACAAAAGGGGTTGTGGTGCTGAAATCACCATCTTCCCAGCTTTCAGGGACAAGCAGACTTTTGTCAGAAAACTAACTTTTTTTACACAGTTTTGGCATTTTTCTGGGACATAGTCTATTTTTGCTATATTTTGTGCTTTCAACCTCCTTCCAGTTAATGGTAGAAATGGGTATGAAACCAATAATGGATCCTGGAAAGCCATACATTTCTGAAAAGTAGACAAAATTCTGAATTCAGCAAGGGGTCATTTGTGTAGATCCTTAACGTTTTCCTTATAGAAACTAGCAGTTAAATGAAGGAAAAATTGAAAATTAGTTGAAAAAAACAGTCATTTGTGTCAACGTTTTCACCTGTAACTTCTTCTAATTATGACAGCTATTTGAAAGCAATATACCGTTATATCCGCTGGACCTTTCTGGTTGTGGGGATATATAGGACTTGTAGGTTCACCAAGAACCCGACGAACCCAGAGTCAATAACTGAGCTGCATCTTGCAATGGTTTTTTATTATGTACCGGGTATATAGCAATTATTTTGGGAAAATGTATACATGGAAAAATTGTTATGAAAGACACCTATGTATTTCTGAAATGGGAACAAAATGTAGATTTTAGAAACAGTAGATATTTGCACATTTCCGAAATTGGGAGTACCCATACTAGCATGAGAATTATGGGTCATTTTTCAAAATGACTTATTTTTTACACATTGTCTTTCATTTGGAAGGCAGAAATGCATCGAAAGTCAATAGTTAATAACAGTTGCTCTACAATTCTGTGTTACCCTAAGTCTCCCGATAAAAATGGTACCTCACTTGTGTGGGTAGGCCTTGTGCCCACAACAGGAAATGGCTCAAAATGCAATGTGGAAGTACTACATTTTCACAATGAAAAATTACCCTTTTTTTGCAAAGTGCCTAGCTATAGTTTTTGAACCCTAGCTCTGCGGGAACTTAGGGAAACCTAGCAAACTTATACATTTTTGAAAACTAGACACCCAGGGGAATTCAGGATGGGGTGACTTGACTGGCTCTCACCAGGTTCTGTTACCCAGAATCCCTTGCAAACCTAAACAATTGGTAAAAAAACACATTTTCCTCACTTTTCTGTGGTGGAAAGTTCTGGAATCTGCGTGGATCCACAAAATTCCACCCACCCCGCGTTCCCCAAGGTCTTCCGAAAAATATGGTACCTCACTTGTGTGGGTAGGCCTAGTGCCCGCGACAGGAAGCAGCGCAAAACGCAACGTGGACGCACCACATTTTCACAGTGAAAAATGACCCTTTTTTTGCAATGTGCCTAGCTGTAGTTTTTGAACCCTAGCTCTGCCGGCACCTAGGGAAACCTTGCAAACCTATACATTTTTGGAAACTAGACACCCAGGGGAATCCAGGATGGGGTGACTTGACTGCCTCCCACCAGGTTCTGTTACCCAGAATTCCTCGCAAACCTAAAAAATTGTCCAAAAAAACACATTTTCCCCACATTTCTGTTGTGGAAAGTTCTGTAATCTGCATGGATCCACAAATTTCCACCCACCCCGCGTTCCCCAAAGTCTTACGAGAAAACTGGTACCTCACTTGTGTGGGTCGGCCTAGTGCCTGCGACAGGAAACGGCGCAAAACGCAACGTGGTCACACCTCAATTTCACAGTGAAAAATGACCCTTTTTTGGCAAAGTGCCTAGCTGTAGTTTTTGAACCCTAGCTCTGCCGGCACCTAGGGAAACCTAGCAAACCTATATATTTTTGAAAACTAGACACCCAGGGGAATCCAGGATGGGGTGACTTGACTGTCTCCCACCAGGTTCAGTTACCCAGAATCCCTCGCAAACCTAAAAAATTGTCCAAAAACCCACATTTTCCCCACATTTCTGTGGTGGAAAGTTCTGGAATCTGCGTGTATCCACAAATTTCCACCCACCCCGCGTTCCCCAAAGTCTTATGAGAAAAATGGTACCTCACTTGTGTGGGTCGGCCTAGTGCCTGCGACAGGAAACGACGCAAAGCGCAACGTGGTCACACTTCAATTTCACAGTGAAAAATGACCCTTTTTGGCAAAGTGCCTAGGTGTAGTTTTTGAACCCTAGCTCTGCCGGCACCTAGGGAAACCTAGCAAACCTATACATTTTTGAAAACTAGACACCCAGGGAATCCAGGATGGGGTGACTTCACTGCCTCCCACCAGGTTCTGTTACCCAGAATCCCTTGCAAACCTAAAAATTGTCAAAAAACCACATTTTCCCCACATTTCTGTGGTGGAAAGTTCTGGAATCTGTGTGGATCCACAAATTTCCACCCACCCCGCGTTCCTCAAAGTCTTCCGAGAAAAATGGTACCTCACTTGTGTGGGTCGGCCTAGTGCCCGCGACAGGAAACGGCGCAAAACGCAACGTGGTCACACCTCAATTTCGCAGTGAAAAATGACCCTTTTTTTGCAAAGTGCCTAGCTGTAGTTTTTAACCCTACCTCTGCCGGCACCTAGGGAAACCTAGCAAACCTATACATTTTTGAAAACTAGACACCCAGGGGAATCCAGGATGGGGTGACTTGACTGCCTCCCACCAGGTTCTGTTACCCAGAATCCCTTGCAAACATAAAAAAGTGTCCAAAAAAACACATTTTCCCCACATTTCTGTGGTGGAAAGTTCTGGAATCTGCGTGGATCCACAAATTTCCACCCACCCCGCATTCCCCAAAGTCTTATGAGAAAAATGGTACCTCACTTGTGTGGGTCGGCCTAGTGCCCGCGACAGGAAACGGTGCAAAACACAACTTGGTCACACCTCAATTTCGCAGTGAAAAATGACCCTTTTTTGGCAAAGTGCCTAGCTGTAGTTTTTTAACCCTACCTCTGCCGGCACCTAGGAAACCTAGCAAACCTATACATTTTTGAAAACTAGACACCCAGGGGAATCCAGGATGGGGTGACTTGACTGCCTCCCACCAGGTTCTGTTACCCAGAATCCCTTGCAAACCTAAAAATTGTCAAAAACCACATTTTCCCCACATTTCTGTGGTGGAAAGTTCTGGAATCTGCGTGGATCCACAAATTTCCACCCACCCCGCATTCCCCAAAGTCTTACGAGAAAAATGGTACCTCACTTGTGTGGGTCGGCCTAGTGCCCGCGACAGGAAATGGCGCAAAACGCAACGTGGTCACACCTCAATTTCGCAGTGAAAAATGACCCTTTTTGGCAAAGTGCCTAGCTGTAGTTTTTGAACCCTAGCTCTGCCGGCACCTAGGAAACCTAGCAAACCTACACATTTCTGAAAAGTAGACTCCCAGGGCTTCCAGGATGGGGTGACTTGACTGGATCTCCACCAGGTTCTGTTACCCAGAATCCTCTGCAAACCTAAATTTTAGCCGAAAAATCACTTTTTCACACAGTTTCTGTGTGGAAAGTGTGGAATCACGTGGCCTCACACAAATTTCCTACCACCCATCGTTCCTCCAGGTCTTCCGAGAAAAATGGTGCCTCACTTGTGTGGGAGGCCTAGTACCCGCGACAGGCAAGGGCCCAAAACGCAGTGAGGTCGACATCAGTTTCGCAGTTCAAAACCACCCTGGTTTTGCAAAGTGTCACCTGAGTTTTGACCCGTGCCTCGGCGGCCATCTAGGGAAACCTACCAAACCCACACATTTCTGAAAAGTAGACACCCGGGGCTTCCAGGAGGTATGGCTTGCGTGATCTCCAACGTTTCTACCCAGAATCCCCTGCAAACCTCAATTTTAGTTGAAACAAATCACTTTTTCACACATTTCTGTGTGGAAAGTGTGGCATCACTGGCCTCACACAAATTTCCTACCACCCAGCGTTCCCAGGTCTCCCGATAAAAATGGTGCCTCATTTGTGGGAGGCCCATACCGCGACAGGCAAGGGCCCAAAACATTTTTGATAGGCAATGTTGATGTTGCCTCAAAACGTTTTGTGTCCTTGCATGTCGCGGGTACTTGGGCCTCCCACACAAGTGAGGTACCATTTTTATCGGGAGACCTGGGGGAATGCTGGGTGGTAGGAAATTTGTGTGAGGTCGGTGATGCCACACTTTCCCACACAAAATGTGTGAAAAAGTGATTTTTTCAGCTAAAATTGAGGTTTGCAGGGATTCTGGGTAAGGAAACGTTGGGGGATCCACGCAAGCCATACCTCCCTGGAAGCCCCCGGGTGTCTACTTTTCAGAAATGTGTGGTTTGGTAGGTTTCCATATGGCCACCGAGCATGGGGCCAAAACCCAGGTGACTCCCTTGCAAAACCAGGTGGTTTTGAGATAGGCAATTTTGATGTCGCCTCACTACGTTTTGGGCCTTTGCCTGTCGCGGGTACTTGGGCCTCCCACACAAGTGAGGCACCATTTTTATTGGGAGACCTGGGGGAACGCTGGGTGGTAGGGAAATTTGTGTGAGGCCAGTGATGCCACACTTTCCCACACAAAAATGTGTGAAAAAGGGATTTTTTCAGCTAAAATTGAGGTTTGCAGGGGATTCTGGGTAAGGAAACGTTAGGGGATCCACGCAAGCCATACACTCCCTGGAAGCCCCGGGTGTCTACTTTTCAGAAATGTGTGGGTTTGGTAGGTTTCCCTAGATGGTCGCCGAGCACGAGGCCAAAACCCAGGTGACTCCCTTGCAAAACCAGGTGGTTTTGAGATAGGCAATTTTGATGTTGCCTCACTACGTTTTGGGCCCTTGCCTGTCACGGGTACTTGGGCCTCCCACACAAGTGAGGCACCATTTTTATCAGGAGACCTGGGGGAACGCTGGGTGGTAGGAAATTTGTGTGAGGCCAGTGATGCCACACTTTTCCACACAAAAATGTGTGAAAAAGTGATTTTTTCAGCTAAAATTGAGGTTTGCAGGGGATTCTGGGTAAGGAAACGTTGGGGGATCCACGCAAGCCATACCTCCCTGGAAGCCCCGGGTGTCTACTTTTCAGAAATGTGTGGGTTTGGTAGGTTTCCCTAGATGGCCACCGAGCATGGGGCCAAAAACCCAGGTGACTCCCTTGCAAAACCAGGTGGTTTTGAGATAGGCAATTTTGATGTCGCCTCACTACGTTTTGGGCCCTTGCCTGTCGCAGGTACTTGGGCCTCCCACACAAGTGAGGCACCATTTTTATCGGGAGACCTGGGGGAACGCTGGGTGGTAGGAAATTTGTGTGAGGCCAGTGATGCCACACTTTCCCACACAAAACTTTGTGAAAAAGGGATTTTTTCAGCTAAAATTGAGGTTTGCAGGGGATTCTGGGTAAGGAAACGTTGGGGGATCCACGCAAGCCATACCTCCCTGGAAGCCCCCGGCTGTCTACTTTTCAGAAATGTGTGGGTTTGGTAGGTTTCCCTAGATGGTCGCCGAGCGCGGGGCCAAAAACCCAGGTGACCCCCCTTGCAAAACCAGGTGGTTTTGAGATAGGCAATTTTGATGTCGCCTCACTATGTTTTGGGCCCTTGCCTGTCGCAGGTACTTGGGCCTCCCACACAAGTGAGGCACCATTTTTATCGGGAGACCTGGGGGAACGCTGGGTGGTAGGAAATTTGTGTGAGGCCAGTGATGCCAAACTTTCCCACACAAAAATGTGTGAAAAAGTGATTTTTTCAGCTAAAATTGAGGTTTGCAGGGGATTCTGGGTAAGGAAACGTTGGGGGATCCATGCAAGCCATACCTCCCTGGAAGCCCCCGGGTGTCTACTTTTCAGAAATGTGTGGGTTTGGTAGGTTTCCTAGATGGCCGCCGAGCACGGGGCCAAAACCCAGGTGACTCTCTTGCAAAACCAGGTGGTTTTGAGATAGGCAATTTTGATGTCGCCTCACTACGTTTTGGGCCCTTGCCTGTCGCGGGTACTTGGGCCTCCCACACAAGTGAGGCACCATTTTTATCGGGAGACCTGGGGGAACGCTGGGTGGTAGGAAATTTGTGTGAGGCCAGTGATGGCACACTTTCCCACACAAAAATGTGTGAAAAAGTGATTTGTTCAGCTAAAATTGAGGTTTGCAGGGGATTCTGGGTAAGGAAACGTTGGGGGATCCACACAAGCCATACCTCCCTGGAATCCCCCGGGTGTCTACTTTTCAGAAATGTGTGGGTTTGGTAGGTTTCCCTAGGTGTCTGCCGAGCCCCAGGCCAAAACGTCATGGGACCCCCCTTGCAAAACCAGGTCGTTTTGTGAAAGGCCATTTTGAGGTCGCCTCAATACGTTGTGGGCCCTTGCCTGTCGCGGGTACTTGGGCCTCCCACCCGAGTGAGGCACCATTTTTATCGGGAGACCTGGGGGGACGCTGGGTGGTAGGAAATTTGTGTCAGTCCGGTGATGCCACAACTTTACCACACAAAAATGTGTGAAAAAAGTGATTTGTTCAGCAAAATGTCAGGTTTGCAGGGGATTCTGGGTAAGAAAACGTTGGGGGATCTATGCAAGCCATACCTCCCTGGAATCCCCCGGGTGTCTACTTTACAGAAATGTGTGGGTTTGGTAGGTTTCCCTAGGTGTCCGCCGAGCCCCGGGCCAAAAACCCATGTGACCCCCCCTTGCAAAACCAGGTCGTTTTGAGATAATGTGTTGTTTATTTCTGCAGCGTGAACATTTTGGCACAATATTGCAAGGAAAATGTGACAGACATTTTGCGGTTTGCAGGACATTGTGGGTAACATAACTTGTTGTGATCCACAAGAGAGATATCACCATGTACTCCCATGGGTGTTTCGTTTATGACAATATCTACAGTTGGTAGGTTATTCTTAGACGGAATTTACACCTTGGCAGACAGACTAAAAAGACAAAGATTACTGCACAGCCATCTATTCCTCAAGCACACACACATACTGGTTGGATTTGGCGCGAGGGCAAGTGATGGTTCAGTATATACAATTTTATTAACAAGAGATTTCACAAAAATGAAATGCACTGTCAATAATTGAAAGGACAAAAAACTGAACCAGTGACTCGCAGCTCGTGAGCTGTAAAGCCACGTCAAGGCCCCAACCGCTTTACAGGCCATTCACACACCTTTCATACGTGATACACACAAGACCATTCACACCACCAGCCACGAAACAAACACATTACAACATTCACAAAAAGGGACAAGGTACACCCTGCTTGAGAAAGACAAAAAAAATATTACTGCACAGCCATCTAATCCTCAAGCACACACACATACTGGTTGGATTTGGCACGAGGGTGAGTGATGGTTCAGTATATACAATTGTATTAACAAGTGATTTCACAAAAATGAAATGCACTGTTAATAATTGAAAGGACGAGAAACTGAACCATTGACTCACAGCTCGTGAGCTGTAAAGCCACAACAAGGCACCAACCTCTTTACAGGCCATTCATACACCTTTCATACGTGTGACACATACAAAACCATTCACACCACCAGCCGCGGGCCCATCACATTACAACACTCACACCAGCAGACAGCGCCATCATTTTCACTCGCCCACATTCCTAACACAGCAACCACACAAGCTGATGGATTGCGTGGAGTGTCGCTCGGCTAGCAGTGTGTGTAGTGACCAGCAGCAAGTCACTACTCACACACCGCCAGCCGAGCGCCAGTCCACGCTCACCGCCAGCCAAGCGCCACTCCATGCACACCGCCAGCCAAGCGCCACTCCACGCACACCGCCAGCCAAGCGCCACTCCACGCATACCGCCAGCCAAGCGCCACTCCACGCACACCGCCAGCCAAGTGCCACTCCACGCACACCGCCAGCCAAGTGCCACTCCACGCACACCGCCAGCCAAGAGCCACTCCACGCACACCACCAGCCAAGCGCCACTCCACGCACACCGCCAGCCAAGCACCAGCCTACACACACCACCATCACATTTAGGATTTTTTTATACAAAAAAGAAAACACAAACAAATTGCAAATAGATACAAATGTACTAACACAAAATCAGAAACTAAATACATTGCACTAATGCCAACCTTGAAACAGAACAACAATTCTTAAACATTACAGACCAGGCAGTTCACTTTACCACTCATGGTTGCTCCCAATAATTATTTTGCTTGTGGTACGCTCTATAACAAGCAGGCACACACAGCCCAGGGTTAGAAGGACACTCAGGGCAGTACATATGAGTCTCCTTCCGCGTACCTCTTCGCCAACAGACTCTACATCTCCTAGTGGGAAAGTCTTTTGAGGGTGTAGGAGGAATGTGATCAGGAAAGTGGCGATCTTTCAATCGAGCCACATCCTCCACCACTCCAACTCTAGGAACACTTGCCTGTTCCACAACAACAAGGCTGCCTATGACAGACTCCTGAAACTGAACAAAAGTCAACTTTGACGCAGGAGAACACTCCTTGAACACAACAAAAGCATTGAAAGTTGCTAAATTGAAGAGATGGATGGCCAACTTCTTATACCAAATGTAAGCCTTACGAATAGCAGTGTACGGTTCCAACCTCTGATCTACTCTATCGACACCACCCATGTGCTTATTGTAGTCTAAAATGCACACAGGTTTGCGCACTTCAGCAATCTGACCCCAAACAGCCACAGGTGAAGTACTCTCATCATGGATGGTAGTCAGCATGTACACATCCCTCCTGTCCACAAATTTCACAGCTAGTAGTTCATCACTACGCAAGGAACTGCACTGTCCCCTCTGAAGTTTTTTGCAAACAAGCTCTTTTGGATAACCTTTACGGTTAGAGCGTATTGTGCCACAAGCAAAAGTGTCCACTTTGAACAATTCCTTAAACAATTGCACAGCAGTGTAGAAGTTATCAAGGTACAAATGGTGGCCTCTGTTAAACAGTCCTCTAGCAAGATCCCACACAATTTTCTCTGAAACTCCAAAAGTGGACGGACAACCAGGGGGTCAATAGTGGAATCCCTACCAGTGTACACACGCAAATTAAAAACATATCCTGTCCTACTCTCAGACAACATATACAGCTTAATTCCATAGCGTGCCCTCTTGCTAGGAATGTACTGCCTAAAAACCAAACGGCCCTTGAACAGGACCAAAGACTCATCAATAGATATTTCTTTCCCTGGAGTATAGATCTCTGAAAATCGATCTACAAAGTGATCAAGAACAGGCCGAATCTTAAAAAGACGGTCACATTCAGGGTGATCTCGTGGCAACGCCAAACCATTATCAACAAAATGCAGCATCCGAAGCAAAAGTAAATACCGATCACAAGTCATAACTGCAGGAAATATGGCCGTTGCCATCAAGGGACTGGTAGACCACTATGAACCCATGGACGGCTTCCTTATCAAACCCATCAAAAAAGTCAAGCCCAAAAACTTCTTCATCTCTTCCAGATTTGTGGGACTCCGCCGGGTAGCTCTAGAATGGGGCCTAAGTCTGGCACTGTTGTCCCTCAAAAACTGTTCAGCATACAAATTAGTCTGCTCAACAATCTCACCCAAAAATACATCATCCATAAACAACTGAAAATACTGTATAGGCAAATAATGTTCACAATCCACTCTACACCCTGCATAACCACTAAAGGCAGGCAACACCGGCTGCACCATGTTTGGATCAACCCAGAGTCCAGCACTTCCAGTAGGAAGCCTAGCAGCCCCAGGCTGCAATCCAGATGCCTCTTGCACCATCGGCACAGTAGTATCCTCCTCTAAAACAGGCACTTCATCTGCACTGGAGTAGCTTCATCATCCGATGATTCCATGTGGAGAGAAAACTCACTGCCTGAATCTTCCCCTCCCTCCTCTCCCTCAGACGCAGTGTCAGTCTCATAATCCTGCTCAGAGGAAGATTCAAGAAGCAAACCAACCACCTGCTGAGCAGTCATTCTACGGCTAGCCATAATGCTTACTAATAAAGGTTACTTGTCAAACAAGTCAACAACAACAAACCCTTTGTAAAAAAAAGAAATAAACAAAATGTAGCTTTATCACAAAGACCTATATACTCTAACACTATACCACTCACGTGACAGAAGCAGCTAGACTCACCACCACCTACTCTGCACAGACACAGTAAGGATCAACAATATCCCACTAAAAAAGAAGAAAAAAAAATTACACATAAGACAATGCAAAACATCGCAAAGAATTTCATGCTCTGAACACTAACAAATATGCTGCCATTATGACACCACTTACAAAAAAATTCATTCATGCATGATAATAATACTCATTTGGAGTACACACAACAAAAATATTTTTCTTACCAAATAAATGCAATTACGCAAAACTGCAGAACAACCACTGCCGAAACCGCAAACAGGAATCAAAAGCGTTACACTAGAATAAAAAGGAGAAAAAAACATTACAATCACATATGCAAATAATGCACCAGTCCACACACAATCCACCAGCCAAGCTAAGGGGTAGGTGGGCCAAAGAGTATAAATAAAATATTCACCCCCGTAAAAGGGGAGCAACCCTTGCCCTTTTGGCCACTCCCCAACACAAAAATTTAAAAAACCCTGGTGTCTAGTGGCTTCTGCCCTCCTTGGGGGCAGATGGGCCTAAAAACATACTGCTATTCTGCCACCCAAAGAGGGCAGAAATGGCCACAATCATCCTCCCATAAAGGGGAGCGACCCTTGCCCAAGGGGCCGCTCCCCAACATAAAAACCCTGGTGGCCTAGTGGACCTACAAAAAACAAATCAGCCGATCTGCCCCTCAGGATGGCAGAAACGGCCAAATTAATGCTCCCCATAGGGAAGCGACCCTTGCCCAAGGGGCCACTCCCCTCAAACAAATCCCTGGTGGTCTAGTGGGCCCAATTTTTTTTTAAAACATGGCGATCTGCCCTCCTGGGGGGCAGACACAGCCACAAATATTGCTCCCAAAGGAGAGTGACCCTTGCCCAAGGGGTCACTCACCACAAATAAATGCCTGGTGGACTAGTGGGAAGATACCTTTATCTTCCGCACACGATCTCTCCCTACTCAACTCTACTCACAAATGGATGTTAGCTCACCAACTCATTCTGAATCCCGCCAAAACTGAATTCCTCCTTCTCTCTACCTCTCTCTCACCTCCTCCTGTTCAATCTTGGATGGATCAGCTGAACCTATTCAACAACAAACCCATCATTGTCGACAGCGCTAAATCCCTAGGTGTCATTCTTGACAAAAGACTCAACCTAATCTCCCACATCAACTCTATTGCTAAGAACGCACGTTACCAGTTGTGCCTTCTATGGGGGATCCGTCGGTTCTTCCCGGAGAAAGACTTAAAAACCTTGGTACAATCTCTGGTTCTCTCAAGACTGGATTATTGCAATTCTCTTCTGACGGGCCTACCCAAATCCCACCTCTGCCCTCTCAAATTCATCCTCCATTCAGCAGCTCGCTTCATTTCAGGGTCTAAACGAAGCGACCACGTCACTCCTATCCTGTCCTCTCTTCGATGGCTTCCGATCGAGGCAAGATCTATTTACAAAACTGCCTGCATCACACACAAAGCCTTACACACGTCCTCCCCTCGTTACCTGGCGAATAAATTGAAATTGTCCGGTGGCTCTCGCCCTTCTCGCAATGCGGAAAAGCTTCTGCTTGAGCCCTCCCCGTCTTCAAAAGGGAAAGATCGATGGCGCAATCCTTCTCAGGCAATGCGGTGAGAATCTGGAACTCGCTTCCCCCATTGCTCCGTGCCACCTCCTCTACCCGGATCTTCAAAGCTGACCTCAAATCTCTTCTCTTCCAAAGACACTTTCAGAACTAATACTTTCACTCTCAGCCCCCTCTAGGAAGTTCGCTCTTCATTGTAAATTTTCCTGTACATTCCTCACCCTTGCGTGCTGTGCTGCATTTGTGTACCCTTCATTTTAAGTCTCCTGTTTAATTCACGCCCTCTCTACTCCCTCAAGGAAGTTCTTCCACTATAGGAAATTCTGTACTCCATGCCTATAGAAGTGCCTTCCCAGTGTGTTCTGAGTGACTGCCACTTATTGCAGTATTATACCTCTATTTGTATTTTGTATCTCATGTATCTTGTAACGCATACCTCTTTTTGCATCTTGTTTGTTTTATTTGCACAATTGTCACTTTTTCCTCATGTAATGTAACGCTTGCTTTTGTATTATGCTCACTTGTAACCTTCTCCTCATGTAATGTTACTGTTCCTATTGTGAAGCGCTCTGACACCTTCGGGTAAAGCCTGCGCTATATTAAAGAAGATACCTCATAATAAAACAGAAGTTACAGCATGTAGGCAGTCCTATAAACTTGCTATCATGACAAGGAAAGATGACATTAGAAGCAAAGCATAGGGTAAACTTGAAGCTGCTGGTTCTTTATAAGACCATAGAGCTTTTGGAGGGTTATCAATCGATTTTTCTAAGGGGTAAGAACACATGCACACCTGATTCCTCTATTCTTGCCCAGGATTAAATTACTTGCACTAGTGATATTTATTTGGAATCAACCGGAGTTTTTGATTTGCTCACTCCTTCCACTACATCCTTTGCTCGTTTACTCATCATTCCCCTTTTGTCTGCTTATGAAGATGTGTGAGATGCTATGAATAGTCCTACTGGGCATGGATAGGGTGCCTCTGGATTTGTAGAAAGATGGCACCAAATTTTGAGCTCCCATTATTATCGATATACTAATTGCTGCTTCATGTTCTAAGCTTCCTCAGTCCTTGACCCAGTCTGTTACAGTGCCAGTCTGCAAACAGGGTAATAAGTATGATCCAACATGCTATTGACCAATCTCGCTGATTGATGGAGATGTTGTATCAGTGGCTTATGAAAAAAACCCATAATATACAGTTTGCAGTATGGTTTTCGCCCCTTCCTTGGTACTAATGACCAATGTCTCAATTTATATTTACTAGCGATAAGCATGAGTTAATTAATTTGTCTTTATTGAACTAAGTTCTGCTTTTAACAGAGTTAACAGATCGAAATGATGGCCCATTATGTCGTCTATGGACATAAATGAATCCATTGTTAACTTTTTACTTCAGTTACATAGGGATATCTCAGCAGGGTGAGATATGGTCCCGGAGGTGAGTGCATGGATCATTTTAATTTAAACAGGAAAGTCCGGCAAGACTGTGTTTTAACACCTTTTCTTTTTATTTAATATATTAATGTTCTAGGTACGTTTTTGGCCAGTCACAATAAAGTTATGCTTGTATGCATTTGCACCCTAACTCAATGTTGCTTTATGCTGATGATGTGGTATTCTTAGCTGCAACCGTGAATGCCATTAAGATGCTTTTGGATTAAAAAAACTGCCCCCTCCAGGGGGCAGACCACCAAAAACATATGGCTCCCAAATGGGGAGCGACCCTTGCACAAGGGGCCGCTCCCAAAACAGTATTTTCACTTTAAAAAAAAAAATTCCCTGGTGTCTAGTGGGCATTTCTGCTGCACGATCGCATGATCGTGCAGCAGGAATGCACAAAAGAGGCATCGGGGAAAGGAAAACCCTTTCCTTTCCCTCGATGCCTCTTTTGTTTGAAACCCCCTCCCCGGAGCCAAAATCATTCTTCCCGACGCGCTGGAAGCAAATGGCTTCCAGCGCGTCGGGGAACAAAGGGAACCCCCAATGACGCTCAGCGCGCCCGCGCACTGACGTCATTGAGGGGGCGGCGGGGGAGGCAGGGAAGCCCTTCCCTGCCTCCCACAAAAAAACAACGATCGGATTCCCACGGGGAGCGCCAGCGCTTCCCCGTGGGTGGCTTATGACGAGCTGGACTCGCCATGAGCACACGACCACTGTGGTGCCATGACGAGTCCAGCTCGTCATAAGCATCGAAGGGTTAATGTACTGGGCACCATGTCAAAAGGAATGACAGATACGTCAGGAATCCTGACGTATCTGTCGGCGCAAAAGTCACGCATTGCTGGAGTTGTGTCCCAAGCATGACACAACTCCAGCAATGCATGGACTGCTTCACCCCTACTCCTTACATGAGGCAGGCGTAAGGTTTTGACGCATTGGTGTCCTAGAACTGTCGCAGTGAAATCTCATAAATTTCACTGCAACACATCTACGACCCATTTTTACATGGGAACGCCCACCCTGCATACATTATACCTGACACATGTATAATGTGGTGTAGGGCTTTACAATGTGACGCTTCTGCCTAGATGCGTCACCTTGTAAATAGGGCGCAATGTGGCGCATTGTTTACACCCCCGCTGTGTCACGAAAAGTGACGCAACGGCAGCTCAAAAGTGTCGCAAGGCCTTCATAAATAAGGCCCTAAATGTGAAGCGTTGATTTCGTAGCTTGGAACTTTGCATGATATACATTACCTTGGGCTTTAGAAGACACCCTCTTTTTGCCTGTTCTCTCTATCCATGTGTTCTTCAGAGCTTCAGACAAAATTTGCTACATTTTTATAGCATGCTTTACAACAGAGCCAGTTTACCTTACCCATACTTTTTGGCCCAGGAAGATTAATTGATTTGCCCAGAGTCACAGGATGTTGAGCAAGCCTTCTACCCCAGGTTCCAAACTCAACAGCTCTAGCCACAAGGGCGGATATGTGACGTTACAACGCATGTCATTACATAGCATGCCGTTGCAACGCCAAACTTCACCCCGACTTTCTGTCGGGGGAGCGCTGGAAGTTGGAATAGATTAATTTTCTATTCCAACTCCAGTGTGTGCAACAGTAGGGAAGGTGTTGGAGTTAAATCCAACACCTTCTACCCACTGCTGCACACCTTTTTCGTTGCAACGGCATGCGATGTAACTGCATGCGTTGTAACGGTTGCGTTAAAGGCTGCTTCCCCACAAGGGGCGCATCTCCTCTCCATCTAAAGCTGCATCCCCAAAACCAGCTATCTGCCAATCAGCCTCAGTACAGTACATGGAAAAATGTACTCCTGGATCCCATAAATTGGGCGGGGTAACAGAAAAGGGGTGGAGTCACAATGTATGAAGTAATGAAAAGCAGAGCCCGACAGTCAATTTATGCATGTATTGTATTTTATTTTAATTTTTGTTTATTTTAAATTAAATTACTTTAATTTTAAGGCACAAAGCCTAACACGCAGATTACAGACTTGTATTTTATGTAATTTGCAGTGGGTTACTGCTTTAGTGGCAGAAATCCTTCAGTTACTTGCAGTTTATAAGTTACATTCCTTCTAATCAGTGGTGGCTGCTCTTAATGAGCCAAGGACCACACCCCTTGCATTCTGTCTCGTTTGTTTTTATTATACGAAGAGTGAATAATAACCTATTATTCACTCCTGGGATAATGAAAAGGCCGACCTCCTTCAGTTCTGGCAGCAGTCTCTGTCTGATGGCTGTTGCAGGAGCACAAAGGCACCTGCACCAGCCTTCCAAGAGAGATCACCAGAGCAGGAGAAATTCCACCCCTGGCTTTGGGGCTCTGGCACGCCTCTGCGCCTCCCCTATTTGTGGTGTGCTAGGAGTCACAGCTAAAGGTAGACGTGGGCATTGCATGCTCAAACCCTGCAGTGCCTATGGCTACACACCAATCAGCCTGTCACCCCACTCTTTCCCAATTCATCACAGAGTTGGTAATGGGAGTGGTGAAGGAGCAGAGACTAAAACCTCAAATCTGCAACGTCGCAGGTTCGAGGTTACATACCCCAGCGCTGGAGGCTGGAAGGAGCAATCTTCCAAACGGGACCAGCAGCGAGAGCTTTAAAGATGTTAAATGTTGTGTGCTCTGCATATGGGCAAGTGTGTGGTTTTGGTGTAAGAGAGTGTCTGTGAGCGACAGCATGTGCATGCTGGGTGTTTGGGTTTGTAAGTGAAAGTGAGGGAATCAGTGGAGGGAGTCAGTGAGTGACAATGAATAATAGGAAGAGTGGGTATGACTATGAATGAATGATAGTGAGTTAGGGAGAATGACTGTGAGTGAACTGTGAGGGATAATGACTGAGTGTAATGGTAAGGGAGAGTGACAGTGTAACTTTTAGTGAGAATGACGGTGAGGGAAAACGACAGTCATTGTTACTGTGAGGGAGAATGACAGTGATTGTAACTTTGAGGGAGAATGGCAGTAATTGTAACTTTGAGGGAGAATGACAGTGAGAGTAAGTATGAGAGGAATGACAGTGGGTGTTACTGTGAGGGAGAATGTCAGGGAGTGTAACATTGGGGGAAATGATAATAGTGTTACTGTGAGGGAGAACGACAGTGAGTGTAACTGTGAGGAAGAATGTCAGTGAGTGTTACTGTGAGGGTGAATGCCAGTGAGTGTTACTGTGTGTAAGACTTAGTGAGTCATATTCTGAGTCACAATGAGTCAGACAGAGTGAGAATCAGTGAGTCTGATTTTGTCAGAGTGAGTCTGAATGAGTGGGACTGATTTCTGAATTAGTGAGAATGATTGAGATTAGGTGGGTCAGTGAGTTTGAATGAAACAGAGAAAGAATGATTGACTAAGAATGAGTGAAAATGAGTGGTGCTAAGTGAGACTGACTGAGAATGAGTGAGACTGTGAGTCACAGGCTGAGTGAGTCAGAGAATGAGTGAGTCAGAATGAGTGGGACTTAGTGTAAACAAGTAAGACTGAGTGAGACTAGGAGATTCAGAGTGAGATTTAGTGATAGGTGAGTCAGAATGAGATTGATTGAGTCAGAGTGAGTGTGGCTGAGTGAGAATGAATGAGATTGAGTGAGACTAACCGAGAATGAGTGAGACTGAGTGAGTGAGTCAGAGTGGGAATGAGAATGAGAATGAGAATGAGAATGAGAGCGAGTAAGAGTGAATAAGTCAGAGTGGAACTAAATCAGTCCCCTGAACCCACTGAGAAGTCAGGCTCGCTCACTGGAATTCGAGCCAAAGATTACGCCAGATCACTTCTAAAGGTCGCTGGCTGCCACTGCTTCTTAAATAGCACAGTGAGCTATGTATCAGCACCACGGAGCTGCATGTGAATTGCAAGGCATAGGTTTAGAACCTTATTATGTTTGTCTCAATCTTTCGTTATTCTAAGACTGCTAAAAGGGTTCCTGTGGGTAGTAATAAAGTTTATTACTACAGGAAATCCAAACCACTGTCTTATGTTTCAAATCCTGGCTTTGTGTTTCTCCAGACCAAACACTCTTAACATATAATGCTTGCCAGTGTGGATGACATGTGACTTCCAAACCTTGCACCCTCAATGTCTTTATGTAGCTTTTCTATATATTGATTTATATATTTGCATGATTCATGATTGTCTCTTTATAATATGGGAGTGCAATGTAAAGTGCTCCAACACTCTACATTGCTATGTACAGTTCTAAAAATTAATTAAGTAAAAATAAATTAGTAACTGCTATTTAAATAGGTTATTACTATAATTATTCACATACACAGAAACAACTGTCATTTTTACAGCACATGCATATTTCTCACAAACAGGGGTTGAAAGAAGTAAAAATGAATAGTTTCTACTAAGCACTTGGGAAGAGATGACAAGCTGAGTGCCTTTGTTTCCCTCCATTGCTTTGGCACCTAGATGTTATGCTCCAGATAGCTCCCAGCCCGGATGAGACTCCAACAAAAGGAGGGCTGATGGACCTTTAAGTGAGACTTTGTGCTAGGCCCAGCTGGAAGTGAAAAGATGAAACCGCCCTCACCCTCAGCAGGTTGCTGCTCCAAACTGAAAGCAGACAACATATGAGCACTGCTGAATGTATCACCATGTCCACAAATTACAAAAGGACAAACTCAGTATATTTCAATCGGCCTGGCACAAATCTGGCACAATAATAGCTGCCAGGTACGACTGGATTCCCCACTGCCTAGGTACAAACAGTTTTGGAAGTAAATCTTGGCTCTATCAAGGCTCTCTCTTAAAGGAGCTCAGTCCCAATAATTCCCCTAAGACTGAAACTAGACCACTGAAAGTTCAGCCTGCTTATAGATCCACCAGCATGTAATACTCATATCTAATCTGCATGTTGTTTCTCACTCACTAGGCAGTGAGATATATTCTGTTTTTAGTGTACTGGTGAACTAACCAGTGAACTTTGAGGAGAAAGGACAATATAGACTTAATAAACGACATTTCCTACCTTTCCCATACACTGCACCCTGACCCACAGGGGTACCTTGGGCCTACCTTAGGGGTGACTCACATGTAAGAAAAGGGAAGGTTAGCGCCTGGCAAGTGGGTGCACTTGCCAGGTCGACATGGCTGTATCAAACTGCACACAGACACTGCAGTGGCAGGTCTCGGTTACATTTACAGGCTGCTTATGTGGGTGGCACAATCAGTGCTGCAGGCCCACTAGCAGCATTTGATTTACAGGCCCTGTGCACACACAGTGCACTGTACTAGTAACTGACTAGTAAATCAAATATGCCAATCATGGAATCACCAATCCATAACAACAATTTGCAGGGAACACTTGCACTTTGGCACTGAACAGCAGTGGCAAAGTGCCCAAAGCATCTAGACCAGCAAAAATGAAGTCCAATACACATCAAAATAACAGGAGGCAAAGGCAAAAATACAGGGGAAACTCACACCAATGATGCCAGGTCTAACATACACATATCTGTTTTCAGAATTATTCTCATATTAAATATTGATAGGGTAATTTAAATAAAAACTCATATAACGGTGTTTGCTGGAAAAAGAACATTAATTGCGGTGGTGATTGATTGAAACTAGTTTATAAGTTTGAAATATTAATGTAAAAAAACTTTAATGAGAAAATATATAATTTAAATATGAAACACAATTAATTTGAAAACATTTGGGTAACTTTGTTTTACCCATTAAAATTCTACTTATATTTCCTCCCTTAAAAATAACCATACACATTTAATCTAAAAATAACTAAATTAAATTTGCTACATCTAGCCCCTTACTAAGACATGCTAACCGTAACACAAAGGCACTCAGCATAAGTTGGGAAAAATAGCTTCTGTGTCAATTTACCAAATGTGATAAATACAGTTACCTCAGGGAAAGGTATTTACCACATGTGTTAAATACTTCCTGTTCTACGTTTTCAACTAGAAAATGAGGCATAACACGCAGAATCATTTTTTAACATATCTATTTCTACATGTTCTGCCTTTGTTCCTCGGGTCATTTCCATGACAAATTCCAGCATGTTTGACCTTCCGGAATCCATCAGGGGAAAACTCTGAGGGTGTGATAAATCTGAAACAACTCGTAATTCTGATCCCTGTGTAAAATCTGGTGGGCGCTGCCACTGGAACGTAGTCATGAGGGCATACCTGTAACCCTAACTGCTCCACCCTAATCTTTTCACTTAGTCTTAATGCTATTTCTACACTCTAAAACTAATGCTATTTGCATTGGTTTTTGCATGTTCCCAACAATCCTCTCTTCTTTCCCCTTTCTCAATACCTGACTGTATCCTCAACTAAAACAATGAACGTTATATGTCCATTTGCATTCACCCTTTCCTTATGCACAGCCCTAGCCCATGAGCTAGGCTATACCTTAACCATAGCCTAAGCAGTTCTCAATATCCAATACCTAACACGGGGGCCGAGTCACAGAACTAATCTGAGATAGAATCCTAAACTTACTACTTTTGGTATTCACAGAAGGCATTTAGTAGTAGTAAAGTTAGGATTTTGTCTTAAGTTTGACTTAAGACAGACTTAAGACAGAGACTTAAGACAAACTTAAGACAAACTTAGGACAGACTTAAGACAGACTTAAGACAGACTTAAGACAAGACAAAAATCCTAACTTTACTACTACTAAATGCCTTCTGTGAATACCAAAAGTAGTAAATTTAGGATTTTGTCTCAGATTACTACTGTGAATCGGGCCCACTGACTTTATCCTTACCCTCTTCTTTTCTTTAACACTAGCCCTTTGGACTTACCTTCCTTTTAAATTGTATTCAACGTTTTTAAAAGAACTTTTCAAATTAAGTTTTTCAGATGTTTTCGTTTTTTAAACGTTCCCTGATGGGAAATGTAATTGAATGGGTTTGGAATCCACCTCTTGAAGTGTGCATTGGGTGTGAGTCAATAAAACGTCTTTGAATCTATCATACTGAGGTTGAAATTGAGATCCAGTTGGAGGCTGACCATGTTCTTATGAAATCTGTTTCAATTTGCCCCAGTGGTGAACACTCTGGATCCCTGCTTGCTTCAGAAAGGAGGGACAAAATCATCCAGGACGAGCTCCTGTGGAAGGTTTGACTAAATGGTTCTAGGGATGCCAGCTGGGACTGAGTGGTCTTTTTTATTGTAATAAAATTAACTTGCAGTGTAAAAAGACAACCTATAAGAACTTTGTGGAATGTACTCTTTTGATGGCTTACATGTTGCTTCCAATGGAAGCGTGTGTTTTTAACTCAACTGTATGCATTTAGGGATCCCAACGCTGCCTAGAATTGTTTTTTATGTTTAAAGATAGGTGAATTTTTGATGGTTTAGGTTCGTACAGACACTTGTGTTTGATATGAAATAGGCACATGTTGTGCTACCCAAAGCAAAAAGGCTATGCACATTTTATTCCTCAGTCTCAAAATTCAAACCACATCACAAAGAAAAAAATAACTTTATACTTCAATACCTTTTTAAAAACAAAAACACCTCTTGCTCCCACTTGTATTCTTAAAAGTACCATAGCACCAGGGTAAATACTCACTCCCTCTACTGCAAAAATCTACTTTAGCCCTTAAACTAGTGCTGTCTTTCAAAATGCAAAATCTTCCATGTTCAAAAACTCAGCACACATTTATGAAATGCAAAAATCAATACTACTCCCCTTCCAATCTTCATAAATCCCTAAAGCCAACAACCCAGAATCTCTTTCAAATAACAAAAATCAACATGCAGTCCAAGACCTTGACTGTCTTCCATAAATACTATATAAATTCATACCCAAAAGTCATACTCCATTCATGGAGGTGCAGGACAGGTAGGGGCACTAGACCACAACCGTAGTGGTTGAGTTTGTTGCCCACTGGTGTCCTACAGCCTTTCCTACTATTAGCCCGATTTCGATGTCGGACGGACCTGAGTCCGTCTGACATTGATTCGGTACTGGGACCGACCGACCTCTGGTCAGCGGTCCCAACCCAGCACTAGGATGCGACCGAACACTGTTCAGTCGCACTCCTTTCATTTACAATGGGAGAATGCATTCCGACCGGAATGCATGCTCTCGTTGTAAAGAGAAGAGGTGCAATTCATCTCAGACCCCGTGGCAGGCACCTCTAGGTGCCTGCCACGGGGTGCAGGGATCAACAGGGGACACCATAGGTGCCCCTTGGCCTCCAACCGGAGGCCGTGCACCCATGGCGGCCCTGCTGGGGCTCCCAAAGTCGACTTCCGACAGCATTTCTGTGTCAGACAGGCCGGCACAGAAAGGCTGATGGAATCTCGACATTGTAATCCCTCGGGGGCAAAGAGCCGCCCTTGGGATTACTGGAGCTTCCGAATGGCAGACGGGCTCTCCAAGCCCATCGGAAGCCATTCGGAAATCCAGTTCGGATTCCTTTCCGACTGACTCCATCCAAATGGGTCGGTTGGAAATGAATCCAGAGCTGATTACGATGCTGCAGGAACGGGTCTGACTGAGGGTCAGAGCCGCTTACTTCGGCATCGTAATCGGCCCCTATGTCTGTTCAAACTGGGACAAGTACAACCCTTTGCACCCTCGACTCTCAGGGTATCAAGAAAGAGCAGTCACAGGCTTCTCATGGAGTTAGTGTGGGGTAAGAGCTCAGAACTCGACAGTCAACCAACAGACACAATGACATAATGTTTAGCCCATAGCAACTTTTTTATGTGTAAAGAAAGTACTTTAATCAGAAAGCCAAAGTAAGTACTATTCAATTCAATGGAAACGATAAGTAGAGTTCCAAACTAAGATGTGTTAAACAGAGAGGCGCTACACCTCTTTCTTCCTGGTATCCTCCTGGTATCCGCCTTCCTCCTGCTGTGGTTCAAATCCAGTATTTACAGTCCATAACACACTTACTAACTTTTCACGCAATGCAGCAACCAAATTTGTTGCACTCCATTGCTTTGAAGGGAGAGAGCACAGCAGAGCATTATCTACTGAGATATGGCTCTTTTTCTCCCTTCTCTGCACTGCATATTTAGGCTGCCATGAGCCTACACACACCCTTGTGGCAGAGTGCATAGGAATGAGCATTGAGGCAGGCATAGGTTAATAGTGGAAGGACACCATTCCAATATAAAAACTATACTCTAACACTTTTCCCACTTTGTACAGTGGAGCACACATGCAAAGTTAGAAAAATGTGAGCCTCATAACCCATTGTTGGTTGAATAGGACCGCCCATGTATCACCCACGGAATGTCCCTTTCAAGCAAAGTAGCACAGAGTGGTATTTTTGCATTACTTATTTTCATTTCAAAGTAATTCCACCATAACACTTTGTGCTGGGTTTATGTCGCTTTTGTGATGCAAACCTGGCACAAAGTGTTCGTGAATTTGGTCCAAAGGACTAGGGCAGGAGTAGATGAAGCAAAGGTGCAGATGGCTCAAATACTCTCACTGGTCAAATGAGTATTGTCTCTTCACAACTTCGGCAAAAAGTCTTAAAATGTGTGGCAGACTTGTCTCAAAGCATTTAGTTTTCCTTTAGTCTTCCTTCATGGCAGCATCTTCCTGGCAGTTGCAGCCTCTGGGTCGATGAGGGCTTACCACTTCATTACAGACACAGTTTTCACTCACAGTGCTGGCAATGGCAGCACGAGTGTCTTAAGCCAGTGTTAAACTGCCAGGTGACACTGCATACTTGTTCCGCTGTAGTCTTATGCATCTTTCACGGAAACTATGCAGAGCAGTCGGGGGGGACTACTCCACAACAAGCATCACTCCTGGCTTTGATTTCTGGGCAAGTCAGCCTTCTCTGGGTATGCAGTACACACTGGGCTTCTCCTCCTGGACTGTCTGCCCTCCTGCAGGTCCAGACACACTTCTTCCCTCACTTAGTAGGCAGGCAGGCTTCCAGGTCCTTCTGGCAGACAATCAGCTACTCCAGTAGAAGGTGCAGGCTTCAGATGATATCCCTCCCTTCTGGGAGACTGGCTGTCAGACAGGCACCAACCCTGGTTACACAGCAGCTCATTGAGCACTCTGCGGACTAATACCTTCCTTACTCAAGAAGAACATGAGACTGGAACAAAGTGGGGTGGTTTGGATCCTACCTTTATACACAATTTCCAGTCAGGGAAAGTGGATTGTAAGAAATTGGGGTTATTAGTTGTGCAGGATGTGAGTCCCGTGCAAGTAATTGGTCGACAATTGTCTCCATAGGTCTACAATTGTCTCCTTACTAGGAACCAAGTACTCAATTGTAGTGCTTGAGTCTCTCAGGATAGCGAAGTAGAGTAGTCAAAGGCCTACAGGTGGTGATGGCTAGTAATCCCAATTTGATGGCACACAAACACAACAATCAATAAACTATTTCAGAGTCAGTCTTTTAAGTTTAGAAAAGGAAAATTACATTTCTTACCACACACACTACTAAATACTATGCATTAAATTACAATTATTTCACTCCTAGTGGGTCATGACCCCCACAATCACAATATCCCCAACCTATACCAGATGAAACATCCAATATAAGGAAATGTCATTTCAAATAGGACAGGCCAGTTGGCTTTGTCAGAGGGGTTACCACATCAGTACATAAAACAAACCTATTGGCTTTGTCAAGGAGTTACCACATCAATATACAGAGATAGCCTGTTGGCTTTGTCAAGGGGTCCCCATATTAATAAGAACAATAATCAATTTAGAACTCACTGTTATACCCCATGTGGTCAATAATCATGTTTAAAGGCACTCATTAATAGAACAACATGCATTACATTGTTCGATATTAAAATTGGCAATAAAGCATTTTCAATTTATAAATCTAATGTCAGGTTAATTCTTTTACACCTTCAGGCCACATAATGTAGCCATAGGACCAACCACAATGGGTTTCCTGCTCTGTCGAGCTAAAGGACAAAAAGCTCCTGCTCAGGGAACACTTAAAATAAATGTGAATCTCTCATGGGGTCAAGAACACAATGCCCCAGAAACTTAAGGCTTCTCTGAAACTATTTCTAGGGGAATTACTGCAGCTCCTGAAGACCCCGACAGCACTGCAAATGTACGTTGGTGGTTCCCCTGCCCCTCCTAGGGGCACCACGAAAAAGCAAAACAGCGCAACTACAGCCTATGCAGGGCATATGGAGTGCCTCACCCTGGTTCGTTCATTGTTAATTAGTGGCTTTGCCAGCTCTGTCTGGCTGCAAGTTTTTGGCTTTCATTTTGGGTGGCAGTGGAGTCCCGATCTTCTCCCAATTTGTCCTCAGGGGGCATGCGGGGCGAGGGCCACTGGCCATGGAGGAATCCATCTAGTCCTGGAGGTCAACTGGAGACAAAATCCGTAGTCCATCTTGCAATGTATCAGATGGCTTCTATTTCAGCAGTCCATTACTCTGCAGGTCCAGGATCTTATTCTTTGTCTCTCCCTTGTGCATGGGTTTATAAGTGGGGGTGGTAAGTTCTAGACGCCAGGTGTCTCTGGCCAATCCTAGAATGCCACATCATCCTCCCCTGTCCCACAGTATTCGGGGACAATCCAATATGACACAGTCAAGTTTCTCTGTGAAGTGCTCCTCTGTGAGTCTCAACTCAATCACTGGTTGATATCAGTACCAGATCCCTTCCCACCAAAACTTCAAAGGGGAGCCCCTATTTTGTTGGCTTCAGAAGTCTTAGCTTCCTTCTTTGATCAGTGGGCTGGGCTTACCCAGCCCAGGTGCACTGTGACAGCTAATTATCAGATGCAGATGCTGATAATTGCGCCTTTTGAGTGGGGAGGCCTTTATTCCCTCCACGGGGAGCAGAGTAATTAACTTAGACCAGCAAGTAGGGCAAAAGCCTGAAATCTGATTATGAGCGGAGTCAGATAAATATGATGATTTTTGACATCCACTAAGATATATATGTGGGTTAATGGAACGTACAAAATCTAACTCTGTATGCATGTATTGCCCCAGTTTGGCACATTGCTGGACTCAGGCCTAAGGGGGTGAAACTGCACTTTAAGGCAGATTTCACCTATATGTATCATACAGTGAAAGCACTACAGATGTTCCAGTAAACCCTACATTTCTACCTATGATGTCCATTAATATTATAAGGCCTACACCAGGTCAGTACCTATCCTTGCATTGTCCCTTCTGCATCAGGCTACCTGTGCACAAGTATGGGACTGTGCACAACAGTAGTCTAAAACATGCAGCCTGCATATGTGCTCACACACTTGTTCATAGGTACCCAGCCCAGTGACCCTTGCCTTAATTGCACCGCGCTTTCAGCCTGCCTGCCTTTCCCTGCCTCTACCTGCACTCCAGCATCCAGCGGGCATTGCGGCAGGAGCCGCTAGAGTCATCTGTAAGCGCCTGGAGGTGCTATAAAACGAGCGCGGGCTCCCGCAGCGTGGGTCGCGCTTTCAGCCTGCCTGCCTTTCCCTGCCTCTACCTGCACTCCAGCATCCAGCGCGCATTGCGGCAGGAGCCGCTAGAGTCATCTGTAAGCGCCTGGAGGCGCTATAAAAACTAGCGCGGGTCGCGCTTTCAGCCTGCCTGCCTTTCCCTGCCTCTACCTGCACTCCAGCATCCAGCGGATGGATGAGAAGAAAGTGCTGTCCCCTTATCAAGCGGGCTTCCGCTCCAAAATTAGCACATGTGACCAGGCTTTTAGATTTACTCTCCTGACTTGGAAATATGTGCTACTGAGAAAACAAAAACTTTACGTGGCATTTGTCGACTTAAGAGCCGCGTTCGACTTGGTAAATTGTTGTGGAAAGTAATGCTCGATCTAGGGGCTCCAATTGAACTGGTGACTCTGATAGCCAGACTACATGAGAATAATTATGCTCAGGTCAGATGGGGCACACAATGTGAATTAACTGATAAAATACCAATACAGCGTGGGGTGCGCTAAGGATGCGTGCTAGCCCCAACACTCTTCTCCTTGTTTATCAATGATGTGGCCGGCAGGTTAATGAACTGTAAGAATGACTCTCCTGTCTTGAATGGTATTAAGGTTCCAATCCTGCTCTTTGCAGATGATTCCTTACTTATTTCCACAACCCCAATGGGGTTGCAAGTCCTTGTGGATGAGTTTTTGGATTTCTGCAGGAGTTTGGAACTAAATGTTACTAAGACCAAATTTATGGTGTTTGGGAAAACTAAGGGTAAATCAAGAGAGGTCAGAATTGCATTGGAATCCTTAGAGCGGGTGAAAAGTTTTGATTATCAATCAATCAATCAATCAATCACAAGATTTGTAAAGCGCACTACTTACCCGCGAGGGTCTCAAGGCGCTGAGGAAGAGGAGGGGGGGAGTTGCCGCTACTGGTCGAATAGCCAGGTCTTGAGTCATCTCCTGAAGGTCAGCAGGTCTTGGGTCTGTCATAGGTTGAGGGGAAGGGTTTTCCAGATCTTGGTGGCGCGGTGAGAGAAGGATCTTCCTCGGGTGGTGGTTCTCCGGATGCGCGGGACGGTGGCCAGGGAGAGGTCGGGCGGAGCGGAGCTGACGGTTGGGAACGTAGAAGGAGAGTCGACTGTTGAGGTAGGCTGGGCCGGTTTTGTGGAGTGACTTGTGTGCGTGGATCAGGAGTTTGAAGGAGATTCTCTTGTCGATGGGGAGCCAGTGCAGGTTTTTCAGGTGGGGGTGATGTGGCTGTGGCGTGGAATGTCGAGGATCAGGCGTGCAGAGGCGTTTTGGATTCTTTGCAGTCGTTTGATGAGCTTGGTCGGGGCTCCTGCGTAGAGGGCGTTTCCGTAGTCGAGTCTGCTGCTGACGAGGGCCTGGGTGACTGTTCTTCTCGTGTCTGTCGGGATCCACCTGTAGATCTTGCGGAGCATGCGGAGGGTGTTGAAGCAGGAGGAGGAGGACTGCGTTGACTTGCTTGGTCATGGTGAGCGTTGAGTCGAGGATGACTCCCAGGTTGCGTGCGTGGTTGGTTGGTGTCGGGGTGCCCCTAGTGACGAGGGCCACCAGGAGTCGTCCCAGGCTGATGGGTTGGAGCCGAGGATGAGGATGAGGATTTCCGTCTTGTCTATGTTCAGCTTAAGTCGGCTGCACTTCATCCAGTCGGCGACGGCTTTCATTCCTTCGTGGAGGTTGGATTTGGCGGTGAGGGGTCCTTGGTGAGGGAGAGGATCAGTTGAGTGTCGTCGGCGTAGGAGATTATGTTGAGGTCGTGCTGTCGGGCGATGCGTGCGAGTGGAGCCATGTAGATGTTGAACAGTGTCGGGCTGAGGGAAGATCCCTGGGCTACACCGCAGATGATCTTGGAGGCTTCGGATCGGAATGGGGGAGGCGGACGCTCTGGGTTCTGCCGGAAAGGAAGGAGGTGGTCCAATCCAGGGCCTTGTCTCGGATCCCTGCGTCGTGGAGGCGTGTGCGTAGTGTGCGGTGGCAGACAGTGTCGAAGGCGGCGGAGAGGTCCAGGATAAGGGCATTAGATTGAGTGATACACTAGGCTGGGAGCAACAGTTGGAAAAGAGTTATTTAACTCTTGTCCATAGGTCAAAATCAATATTGAGACACTTTAAGCAGTCCTATACTCGATCATTGTCTCCAGCTCTTGAAGTGTACCGAGCAAAAGCTCAGAGTGGTGCTTTGTACGGAGCAGAGATATGGGGGCATATCAATATAAATAAATTGACGATATCCGAAAATATCTTTGCCAGATCACTCGTTTCAGAATCCATAACTACCCCTTAATCCCACTGTTTTTTGATCTTGGGATTAAAAGAATCAGTGACATGGCATCACTGAAACCTTTATTGCACTGGCTGCGCTTATGGACAACGCCACAGCTTTCTGATTATTACAACTCCCTAAAGGAGATTTTGAACATTGGTGGTGCTAAAAGCCTCCCCTGGTTCAAGCATGTTGCGAGTTGGTTTACAACTCTTGGTATGACTGAACTATGGGAACACCCAGGAAGGCAAATAGAGAGGACTGCTCAAAGCTGAAGATCAGGTACTGGGCGGCTGTGGATGAACGTTATGTCATCAGGCCAGCAAATGGCCAACTAACGTCTCAGTTTTTATGTGTCAAGCCAAGCCCCTCCTTTGAAACCTTTCTGGATCTAATCACGCCACCGCTTGAAAAAGCCTATATGTTAGATTTAGGTATGGTAACCTTCTACTACGGTTTTCTAGCGATCAGACTGCAGGATTATCTTTAGAACCTTGCCCTGCATGTGCTAAAACTTTAGAGACAGAAGAGCACATTCTTCTCTTCTGTACAAAATACAAAAAGATCCGTATGAGATGGATACGACCGACCTGCTTAAACATTGGAGTTTGGCAACATCAGGTTGCCTACAGAATCCTGAAAACTGATACCAGAGGACCAATAGTTTACGCGGTAAGTCGTTTCCTATTCTCGTTCTGGATCACACGGGAAAAGCTTTTGCATACCGATGGTGCCGATTCTTAACTCTACAAATTAAAACCCCATGATTCAAATTGATTTGCCGGCTTAAATGAATTGTACACTGTAAGCAAAAACCTTTTTATCATTGTTACCCTAGTATCGTGCTCTTCAATTGTATGTTGTTTTATATGCCACTAGTTCATAAATGTGTTGACAAATGCTTTTAGAATTTTTAGCTATGCACTTTTTTATGGATTTTAGATATGTCTGATGACCTTTTCTTAATTGTTCAAATACTTTTAAAAATTAGTAGTATTCGTATTTGCATTTGTATACTTTGATGGTTTCAAAACAAACCGAATAAAGTTATTCAACACAATTGCACCGCAGTTGCCTTATCTTAAAAGGTGGACACTTGTAGTAAACATGCTCAGTCCAATTACTGTAAAATGACCATGAGTGAGATTCAGGTAGTGTGTACGTACACACACTTGACATGCATATGAAATACCAGCACAAGGTTCTGAGTGTCACATAACAGCAGAACTTTATGCAAGAGTAGCCAGGAGTTTTATCTTTCCTTAACACAGAAAAAAAGGTCTGGTCACACTATGGATTCAAGGAACGTGGTAGGCTGACACCACTGCCTTATGTGATGCAGCCAGGGCATGGATAGTAGTCTATGAGGGCATGACTGGGGAATCCCGCCAGGTCACAAAACGGGTTCTGGAACCTCGCTATACTAGGGACAGGCAAAGACCTCTCCACACACACTAGATTAGCGTGATGCCAGGGCCAAAATGAAAGTCAGGATATCAGTTTCACAGACAGTTGGGAACTCAGGACAGGGCTACACACCCATTCACCAAGCAGAGATATTACTGTCCCAACACTCAGCAGCCACACTCACTTGAAAAGACAAAAATCATCTTACACCTCAAAACAAAGACCATCTCTCAAATACCTAAAAACATCTGGATCACTGACACAATATCGGAAACACAAATATTGTGTGGACAGAATATCATGTCAAAAATATCAAGGACCAAAATATCAAGAAGGTAAGTGCACATAGGTAAGTACAGAGTTAATATTCTTAACTCCACACATCTATGTAC
>CAWUFW010008747.1:600000-853133 GCA_963921515.1 Calotriton arnoldi | reverse complement strand
TTCGGGTTTCTCGTGTCTTCGAGTCGTACTCGTAGCAGGCTTGTTCGTCTCGTAGCCGTGGATCGTCTTGTGGCGCGAAACAGAGCTTATGTACGGCTCGCCCGGATGCTCAAACGTGCCGGACGTAGCGACGGGTTCGGCGCGTACGGATGCGCATCATACTAGTCCGGCCGGAAGGTGCTGTGTATTTGCTTCCGTGCGGCTCGATTCGGCGTTCATGGATCCGGCTCGGGTGGGGAACAGGAGCTGTATTGGGTGAGTACGGCTCGCTCGGAAACTGAGTTGTTATACGCATCGTACTTGTTCGTCCGGACGAGTGTACGAATCGGTCGGGAAACACGCATTCGGCTGGTATTTTTTCCGGACGAATACTGTTAGGTGCCCTACCGGCCGAGATCGGAATCGACCCCAGAATATATATAATTTACTATTCAAACTCCACCAAATATTAAGTCCAAGAAAGTGCTGGACACTAAACATATATATAAATTACTATTCCCACTCCACTGAGTATTAAATAAGGGAAGGTGCTGGACATTAAACATATATAAATTACTATTCCCACTCCAGTAAATATTAAGTCAGGGAAGGTGCTGGACATTAAACATATATAAATTACTATTCCCACTCCAGTCAGTATTAAGTCAGGGAAGGTGCTGGACACTAAAGATATATAAATTACTATTCCCACTTCAGTCAGTATTAAGTCTGGGAAGGTGCTGGACATTAAACATATATAAATTACTATTCCCACTCCAGTCACTATTAAGTCAGATAAGATGCTGGACACTAAACATATAAAATTAGTAGTCCCACTCCAGCAAGTATTAAGTCAGGGAAGCTTCTGGACACTAAATATATATATTATACTATTTTAACAACCTCACCATTTCCCCCTAATAACCCAACATCCCAGTACTAAAACAAACATATAATTTCCATTTTAAATTTACTTTATTTCTTAAAATTAATTTCAATTTTCTAAATTTTAATTTAATAAGTAATTTTATAATAAGATTTAAAAAACACTCCCCACCCTTATACCCTAATAACACAACATCACACTCCTACAAAAAAAAATGTATTTCTTTTTTAAATTTCACTTTCTAATTTTTTAAAAATTGCAATTTAAAATTTTTTAATTAAATATATCAATTCATATAATTATTTTTAAAACACTCCCCACCCTTCTCCCCTAATAACGCAATATCCCACTATAAAAAAAAAAATTAATTTCGAATTTTAAATTTAAATTTCTTATTTTAAATTATTTAGGAAATTCAAATTTTAATTTAATATGTAAATTGTATACTAATATTTTTAAAACACTACCCACCCTTATCCCCTAATAACCCAACATCCCACTCCTAAAACAAAACATATATTTTATATTTTTAATATAAATTTCGCTTTTTTAAATATTTTCTAATTTAAAAAATAAAAATTAATATGTAAATTTATACTAATATTTTTAAAAGACTACCCACCCTTATCCCCTAATAACCCAACATCCCGCTCCTAAAACAAAACATATATTTTATATTTTTAATATAAATTTCGTTTTTGAAATAATTTCTAATTTAAAAAAATTTAATTAATAAGTAAATTTATACTAATATTTTTAAAATACTCCCCACCCTTATCCCCTAATAACCCAACATCCCGCTCCTAAAACAAAACATATATTTTATATTTTTAATTTAAAAATCATTTTTTAAATAATTTCTAATTTCAAAAAATTAATTTAATATGTAAATTTATACTAATATTTTTAAAATACTCCCCACCCTTATCCCCTAATAACCCAACATCCCGCTCCTAAAACATATCTTACAAAAAATGTTTTATACAATTTCTAAAAAATATACAAACAATTAAACTAATAAAAAATTAATAACAATACAGAATATTTAAATATTTAGAAAAAAATGATATTTTACACTTTCTATATTTTTTTTCGATATTTTTACAACACTGACAGATCGATATTATCTACTAAGGATATTACTTATTCGATATTTTATACTTCGATATTTTTTAATAAAAACGATATTCATGACTTCGATATTATGAAACATTCGATATTACAACTTCGATATAACTGCAATTCGATATTTAGAATTCGATATTATGTCCATTTACCGTTTTATGCACCTACTCGCTGTGAATCTCTCAGCGATGTTCTTCCTACTTGCCGCCATGGTGATCCTGTGTTCTGCTGTGTGTTTTTAACAGCTCTGGGGGACATTGGTGCAGCGGATGGAGTAACCGGAATGAGCATTCTCTGAGGTAGCATTTCAAGAGTTATCTTCTTCAAGGTGCCGTGTCCCTGGTGCATCTGCTCAAGGGGAAATTTACACTTGACTTTCTTAAATGCAATTCGGGGGTGAAGTGCTTCACAAGCCGACTTCTTTGGACAATCCGAGTGAGACGTCGCTCACCGGTGTATTCCACATGTCCTTCCTCAGTCTTGCCATATCTCCTGATTTTTCAATGTCTTGTTTTTCCCTTATTCTGGTGTGTTTATGATACATGCAAAGCTTTCCCTCCCTCTTTTAAGGTGTTGCGTTAATGGGGGTTATTTCTTTTCCTACTCCATCAAGATGTGTATTGTAACCTGTTTAATCTTCTGGAGTTCTTTTTGGTATGAGGAAATGTTTATCTAAGACTTTCTCTTTCAGCAGACTTTGTGATTATGGACAGTGTGTTCGGATTGATTCTTTTGGTGTGGTACTTATTTCTTTTTCTTGTTCCTGAGGTTTTAGTGTTTGAGTACCAAACACTTTCTTCACTGGCATGTCTGTGTTTGTTTTGGGAGAGTGCCATGTTGTACTTTTCAGAGAGGCAATTTCTTTCTTTATGGTTCCATCCTACCTACGGGGTGTGGGTGAAGGGCAGGGTTTAGCCATATTAAGTGTGTGACGTATTGTTCCACCCTACCTTCGGGGTAAGGGTGAAGGGCAGGATTTTTGACCTTTTACTGGTGTCTGGTGTATGGTATTGTTTTTCCACTCTGCCTACAGGGTACGGGTGAAGGGCAGAGTATAAGCCAGATTTTTGAAGTGCGAGTGTTTTTATCACTAGTGATTGGTGTTTCAACCTTACTACGTCATTGGGTGTAGAGTTGTGTAGTTGTTACATGATTCGTGTGGAGTGGTTCTCCACACTTACCACCCTTACTACGGGTTCGGGTGAAGGGCACTGTAGATGCCATATGATTGGTGTGGAGTTTTTTTTTCCACACTGTCCACACTTACTTCGGGTTTGGGTGAAGGGCAGCTTTGATGTCACATGGTTCATGTGGGGCCGTCTTCCACACTTTCTTACTGAGTTTTTATTTTTTGCTGTTGTTTGGATGGTTCACTACCACACCTTTTGGTCGGTACCCTACTTACTTCTTGCATGTTTGCCTGGCCAGCCGGCATGTTTTTGGTATTAGGGTTTGGTTTGTTGTTTTGTGGTGTGTAGTGCGTGTGTTTTGTGCGTGGTTAGAAAGGGAGATGGTATGTCAGTGTATTCTCCTTATATTTTGTGTCTTTCCTTTGCTTGTTTCATTTCATATTTCTTTTGCGTGAAATGTTTCCATCTGTATTTTCATGCATTCGCATTCGTCCTTTGCTACATTGTTTATTTCCACGCAATTGCTCTAATGTCATTCTGTTGCTTGCAATTGTTATAATGCTACTCTTTTGCATGCTTTAGTTCATTTGTCATTCCTTTACATGCATTAGTTTTAAAGTCATCCTTCTTAGAGTTCCATTGTGTTTAGTGTAAAGAAAGGAGATGTGTTATACCTGCTGCTCAGCCAGTGTGACTGTGGTGGTGGAATGTTGGTGAGTGAGGTGGCTGCGGAATGTTGGTGAGTGAGAGAGTCAGTTGGAGGATGGGCTGAGCAGCAGGAAGGCTGCTCCTGGTGGGGCTCTTGTTAACATCTTACTGAATAAACTTACTTAACCAATCTACATGGAACTGGACCTGTTTTCTTCTACTACAGGTAGTTCAGGGAATAATGTAAAAGGATTAAGTCAATTAAGTTCTTTGATTGTAATACTGCAATGGGTGAACCTGGGGTGTCATTGTTGCCTTTGCCTGTTTCTCTTCTGTTGACTATGAGTTCCAGGTGTGGTTGCTAGGTAGGGTGTTGGTCTTTGGGGGGAAGGGGGGTGTATAGACACATCTTTGTGCAATCAATGTATTTTTGCTAAACGAATAGCAATAAAATATTGATGCTTTCAAATTAGTCTTATAGTCAGAATCTAATTAAAGGTTTAGGCTATGCACAGGTGTTATCGCTCTCTAGGTTTAAAGATTCTATGCAATGTAATACGTAGTCAATTTTTTAGGCCTGTTTTTGGTGACATAAAGAATCTGGTAAAAGCTAGGATGATCAATGTGCCATCATTTACATTTCATGTCCTTTAGCACTATCACTTAAGTGAAGATGTAGTTGAAGCCAAGGTAAAAGAAAGTGACATGCCCTTGGGGCGAGTAGATGAAATGACCATTTCAGTCAATACATGTTCAATCTGGACATATCTTTGACAATGATATGAAAACTAAGTTAGTTGTTAAAGTGTGGACTTTCAAAAGTCATAGCTAGAGGAAGCTTGTGGAGTAAAGGAAGTTGTGTATTTGTGGATCATATGAAAATATACATGTGAAAAGCTTCCAAAGATAGCACATAACAAATTGTTTGATGTCTAAAATATATAGCTTTTTTTTCCCCCTGAAGCTTTACAACTTTACACAGAGGTTTAATTCCAATGAAGCCAACTGTGTATGTTCCTTCTCAATGGCAAGTATTAATGAAATATTTTTGGGACAATTTTGAAACAGAGGACAAAGTCAAATACAAAAATATTCAGCCAAAATGCAATCCTGCTAGAGAATAAAATATATGCCTTCAGGTTTCTTGCTACTTCATAGGGGTTGGGGGGGCTGTCTTATTTATATTCTAAAATGTTTTCTCTGTGATAATTGTAATGAGGATAGCCTGGCATTTCATAAATGGGAAAATGATTGTTAGATAAGCATCAAGGACCAGTTATACAGTTTCAGACTCCTGGCATGTGAGTGAAGTAAAATGAACCATAACTTCACTGCTCAGCCAAGTCCAGAATTTCCATAGTGGGGATTACTGTGAAATTTTCGTTTATTTGCACTTAAATAATATGTTAATCTGTAACCCACATTAACTCTAGCACACATGTTTTACACACAATCTATTAATTATTACCGCATATGATTTTAACATATTATATTCCATATCATTCTATATTTAGATTTAGCAGAAAGAACCTCATATTTGATTAGCTTTAGTTATGTACATTTAAATTTGACATTAAAGTTGACGTGAGTTGTCTTAGGTGCATCACGGCATATTGAAATAAATGTTGTATTTCTGCTTTTCTGTTTCAGATATCAGAGTCATTGTGTGCTCATTTTAAATGTTATTCTTTGCTTGCTTACATTTTGAAGGTCGTAGAGTAGTAATTATTGGTTTGGACCAAGACTTCAACACCTGCAGTTGATGAGAAACCTGGTGAGGGGAATACTCCTTTATGAGATATTGTGAAGGCCGCTGTGGGAGAATAAATTGGCATTGTATTATCCGTTAGAAGGAGGTTGATACCAAGTACAGAGGGAACACTGGGCTTTGATTGGTCACCGCTTGGTGGGAATCTGAAGACTGTATCATTTGGACGAAATGTTATGGGAAGCTTGTTAGTTGATTAGATCACTTGCCCCTGTCCACCTTTGCAGGCAGACCTCCTTCTCTTCTTCTGACACCAATCTTCCTTATATTCCTGCTCATAAAGATACTCTAGAGAGCAAGTACCTCGCCTCTCATTCTTATTGGACCCTTTATCTGGTTCTTCTTTTGATTCTATATTTGTTGACACCAGCTGCTTCTATATTTCCCCAACCTGCCCACAACCTTGGCTTAGAATTAGGGAGTTTCCCATATGGAAATGAGTCTTTCCTTTGATTTGCACATTACTTTTCTTAATGCAAGATTCACATTACTAATTGAACTGCTTGGATTATATTAATGTATGATATATGCAGATGAATATCGATTTTGCCTATTTGATTTGACCGGAGAATGCTACTTTACTAATCTGTTAATAAAATCTGTTTCACTGTCAAAAGGAATTTGTGATTTCAGTCTCAGTTTGAGACAAAGACCCTTCTGGGCAGACTTACTGCAGTTTCGAGTTTGCTCCAGGTTAGTGTGATTCAAATAGCAGCCTTATCTTGTCCACTATCCGTTGTCTGACTATGGGTCAGTCTGCAAGCTTGGCATGATCTTTTGCACTTTCCCACTGTTAAACGGCCTTCCAAGCAGTCTCACTCTAAAGACAGTGCCATGCTCCTAGACTATTGTTCCCTTCCGCTTCCGCTAACATTGGAATCTGTAAACTGCAGTCAAAAGTACTGAGAGACTCAGGCAATGCCTGTGAAACTTGGCAATTCTCTAGAACTAGTGAGTAGGGAAGGGATTAGATGCAGAGGAGTTCTTCACTTTAAAGTACTCCTAATCCTTTTTAAATCAAATAGTCTGTTGCATCATAGGATGCTATCAGAAATCTGTTGCAGCAATGTAAAAACATATTTTATATGCACTAATTTTAATGTTTTACAGTTAATTTCAGGTTGTATGAAATAGCACCTGCAGCACATGCTACACCTCTTTAGGTCAACAGATCTCTGCCTAGTTGTTGCCCCCCAGCAGTGCCAGTAAAATTCCATGCAAACCCAGCCACAAAAGTAAGTTTCTTTACATTACTTATATCATCTTTAATAGCTGTAGGCTCTACTGCTCTGCAGTCCTTTATCCCATTCCGAGGAGTGCAGCGTAATTAGTGAGATTTAGGAGCTCTGAATCTCAAATTGCCCTAGTAAAAGAGCAGTGGGCTGCAGGGTGGAGGGTGAGATGATCAAGGTTCAGGATGGTCTGTTTCAATGAGGAAAAAGGTCAGTACCAATTTCCATTAGGACGACCTCTGTCTATAGTGGCACAGTGGGCAAAAACCGATGGGTTGGAATGCTACCCCGAGTGATGGTGACAGGTTAGACTATTTGCAAACATTCATCCCATCATCTTTTGGGTGTTTGATTGCAAGTGGTATGCCTGGAAACTTGAGATTGGCACAGCTTTCCAAGACTACTGCTGTCTATGTCTGTGAATTCCAAAAAGTAGTACATTTGAACCCATTGTATGAGTACTTGTAGAATTACTACTTATTTGGTAAACCGGTCACTCTATATGTTTAGGATCCCAATCCAAAAAAGAACAAGTTAAAACCTGTTAGGGAAATGAGAATGATGAGAAAGTAGGACCCAGACACAGCAGACCCGACTCAAGCCCTTAGACCCAACTATTAAACTAAGAATACATTTGAGGAGTGTCACACCCCAAACACCCGTGCTGAAACTACGCCCCTGCTGTCTCACCTGGGACTGGTACTTCTCTCTGGGAACTCACAACTATGGTGACGTACAACCCAAGAGTCTGGACTCCCTGCCCTAGGATCACTTAATTTAAATGTATTTTCACTGCACAATCTCATCTTCATCTCTGCAACAAGACAACTTGATTGTAGAGTCGTCACATCAGTGCATGGGGTCAGGGCTCCACGCTTCTAGCCCTTTCCTTTTACAAAGTATGTTATCAAATGACTGATGGACCCATGTACTATGTTCGACTCACAAATAGAGGACTGTGTGCAGGCAAATTACTAGCCAGAGCAGAGCCAACTCGGCTCTAAGTGTCCATGCACGAGCAAAGCTATAGAAACGGTTGACATGTATATCGTGCAAAACACATAATGTAAATATAGGACACAATCACTTCAAAATTTAAAGTGTTGTTCTTTAACATGCAGACGTGTTTCACCTTAGTTCATCAGATTATTTCACTGCATACACAGCCATTTATTAAAAGTGAAAGTTTCTAGAAACATTCATTGCTCATCCCCCAGTGACAATACCCTTAGTAAACTAAGAGCAAGTGGGTAGCCATGTGAACCATAAACTTGGCCTAGATTTGTATTATATATGGTGCAATATTATAGTCTATCAAATCAAACATAAGAGGTGCTTGTACAGTGCACATCCTGAACTGAAGTATTTAAAAGTGTGCTCATATTTTCTAATAAAGAAAAAGAAGGGTCAGAGAAAAAGCATTTTTGCATAGGATCTCACAATTTGGACAAGCACAGAATCTGGCATTGACTCCAGATTATCTGGTTTCACATTTCGAAATACTGACACTAGGCAGTTATCACTGTTTCTCTCTCTATCCCAGGTTTACATCCAAGGTCACTTTTTTGTCTTGCATTCTTGGCTCAGGATGAGAAAAATCAACACAAAAATAGCAGACCCCACTCAGGGCCCCAAGGCCCAACTACTACAAAACGAATGTGTTTATTTGGGGGGTGTCACACCCCAATTACCCACCCCCTGAAGTGACACCACTGCCCATTCCCTCAGCTGATACATTTTTCATTGGCTGAGGGGGTAGATGTAGAAGGTCCTCGAGAGGATCATCAATATGTTGTTAAATGTAAAGGTTGTTTGCTGTTTTCTCATCATTCTGTTTAAATGTATTTATCCTCTAGAAACTGGCAGAAACCAGTAAACAGCAGGATCGCAGATGGCCAAATATTCGTAGTATCCTTTATCCAATGTGCTTTAAGGTGTGTAATCAAAAACAGCCCTAACCCTAAAGAAAAATCCCAAGGCACATGAACAAACAGGAAATTCTCTCATTGACAAAGGTGTGTCTCCTACATTGGTTGGAAGCACACAGTGTTTGCTTAAATTCCCCTCACACACCAAAAGGGCCCTTGGTGTCATGCTTCATCATGGGGGTCTTCCCGTCCCGCTGCGGGACGGGCGTGCTACGACCTGCGACTACGCGGGAGCACTGATCTTCAGTACTATGTGTGGTGTAGGAGTTGTGAGAGGAAGGGTCAAGGGTGAGTGAGAAAAGTGAGATTAAAAGAACCTGGCCCCCGTGGACTAAGAAACTTTAATATTCCCTGGAGCTGGTCCTGTTAAAAGCAGTGGGTCGGAGATATCCTGCGTGTAATGTGCGGATACTCCTGATCAAGTCAACATGTTTCGAAGCTCTGGGGCTTCTTCATCAGGACTATAACTGATCCCTTCAGTACTCACTATGTTACCGAGAAAGATATCGATAAAGTGAAACTAGTGATATGTACAAATGTACGCTCAATTCAATGACTACCCGCGGCTCCGTGGTGTGCTGAGACCGCGGGAAGACCCTTTATATAGTGCCATTAATTGGTAGTTATTGCCGAAGTTGCCGGCCAAACCGATTGCACCTGTGTCACTAGTCCACAGGTGCAATCGGTTTGGCCGATCTCAGCACACCACGGAGCCGCGGGTAGGCATTGAATTGAGCGAGGCAGTGTTGACAAAACTGTAAGTACGGCATAGCCGCATAGAAGGAACAGTCAGAAACGCTGACTTTGAGACTCTAAATACTTCCTTTCTTCTCTCCCCCCCCCATTGTCTCCTCTGGACAGAATTCAGTTGCGACACCCTTCCCACCCGTTCTCAAGGCTCATGGAGCATTGTCTCCTAAATAACTAAGTATGTATTATCTCATTATACTTACTCTGCATACCAGACTATTCTCCACTCCATTTTTACAAAAATATAGAGTGTGTGCTTTCTGTTTAGTGTGAGTATGTCTTGTCCGTCATTTTTCCACAGGTCACTGCACTAATGGTTAATAGACGATTATGGCTAAGGACACAACATTCACCTTGTGGTACACTTTCCTTACAGGTGACACGTGTTTGCGCAGAAGGAGGCGCATTTTTACAGTTTGTAATTAATTGTGCTTTCTTTTTCAGATTAACAATTAGAATACCAAATGGGTATTGTATACAGTGCATGATTACTTGCATTTTCACTCATTTGTACATATAACTAGTTTCACTTTATCGATATCTTTCTCGGTAACATAGCGAGTACTGAAGGGATCAGTTATAGTCCTGATGAAGAAGCCCCAGAGCTTCGAAACATGTTGACTTGATCAGGAGTATCCGCACATTACACGCAGGATATCTCCGACCCACTGCTTTTAACAGGACCAGCTCCAGGGAATATTAAAGTTTCTTAGTCCACAGGGGCCAGGTTCTTTTAATCTCACTTTTCTCACTCACCCTTGACCCTTCCTCTCACAACTCCTACACCACACATAGTACTGAAGATCAGTGCTCCCGCGTAGTCGCAGGTCGTAGCACGCCCTGTCCCGCAGCGGGACGGGAAGACCCCCATGATGAAGCATGACACCAAGGAAACACTGTGTGCTTCCAACCAATGTAGGAGACACACCTTTGTCAATGAGAGAATTTCCATTGAAAAAAACCCATCTACAGGTGGATCCTTGTGTTTTGTATAGATTTCCAGGGGAGGACGTATCTACCTCCAGTGCCCGTTGAGGACACTACCTCTTCACTCCCTCTATTGTTTTTTGTACATGAACAAACAGCCCAGACCTGAACTGTCCATTTTCTCCAGCAGGCATTTCACTGGTGGACGGGAGCCACTGGTGGCAGGTTTTTAAGGCAGGAGGCTATTGCTGCCACCTCTGCCACTTTCTCCAGCTTTTCCAGAGAGCGTGGAGAGAGAGAGGAGGATGGGAGCAGGGCTAGCTTGAACATTTTTGCCAGTGCTGATTTTGGTTCCCCGTCCAGCCTTGGAACAGCCAAGTCCCTTCATCACACTGTTACTAAATTTGATGTCTTGGTAGCCTAGTTATGCTGATAGCATGGGTAGAAAGAAACATTATTGGTAAGGAATGCAGGCAAATATGCTACATGATTACAGACTCCTCATTACATCCAAACCTGAGATCATTGCTCCACATCCACTCACTTGATCAAGCAATGTTCCTTGAAGCAATGAAATATGGAGGCCGGAATACCCTGGGCTCTAATTAGAGATCTCAACCCACTGCTAGCTGCTCAAGAAAATTTGGAAACAAATCTCTTCAGACATGTATTTAACTGAACTGAACAACAAGCAGGGATTGAGATCAAATAATTTTTAGACCTGGTTACCTACTTATTGGATAAGCTGCATTTTTTTTTTGACAGCGTTCTCTCAAAACCAGAAAAATGACACATAGGACTATAACAATTCCTTATGGACTGCATACATAATTTTCACGCATTTATTAGAGTGGCACACCCTTTGCGCATAAGTATATCACCATTCCAAGATAGACACCTTGTTAATGCAGGGCTACAGTGCAGTGGCAAAGGATGATAAATATGAATTAGAATGTTAACCTATCTTACGGAGTGCCAGTCGCGGCTCCTGGAGGGAGTGCTGTGGGGCGGGGCGGGGGAGGGGCAGGGTGGGGGGTAGTAAACTCCGGCGTATGGCCGAACGGAGGTAAGTACATAAATAAATAAAGAAAACGAATTATATTGCGCGCCGCATCGCCAAATGGCGATGCGGCGCGCGCAATGTAATTTGTTTTCTTTATTTATTTATGTACTTACCTCCGTTCGGCCATACGCTGGAGTTTACTACCCCCCACCCTGCCCCACCCCTGCCCCACCCCACTGCCCCGCAGCACTCCCTCCAGGAGCCGCGACTGCGGAGTGCTCCAGTACAAGTCAGCACGCTGCTGGAAAAAGTGATTAAAGTCCTTCACTTTCCAATGAAACTGCGTAATCCAATCATAATTTTGATTTTGTAAAATATCTTGCATTGTCTTTAAATCTACTTTTCTATTAGACATGTCTTCATCTGTTGGAGTCTGATGGTCGGGTTTAATCAAGAGCTGATAATTCCTCATTATGTCCATCTCCTCATCGCCAGTAGTGAGCATGGTGCTCTTCCAGGTGATGACTCGTATGAGCCGACTAACATATCTGGCATCTGAGTTTCTGCTTTGTCCCCATGTGAGCAGCACCAGGTATCCTTATTTGATGGTTGATGCTTTATCTCTTAGTTGTTGATCGCCACATTCCTTCATCTTGCCTTCATCATGCCTTTCTTGACAATGTAGCTCATTCTTGTTTTCATTTCTCCATTGAGTATTTTCTGCCAAGGACCCTGAAATTCAGCGTGTTATTCAAGTACACACTTCATGTCCTAGCATCAGTGTTACTGGACATTGTCCTGTGGTGGTGTGGATTGTGACAAGTATTTTGTATGCCTTCACAACGGTGTCTACATCGTTGAAGAGGCATCTTGTTTAGTTCCACATGTTGCATTTTTTCAGTGTTGAAATGAATCTCCCCATCATTCCATTCGCATTATCTCCTTAACTGGTACTTGGTGTTTGTGGCATTCTCTTAGTATGTTTTCTGCACTTGGTTGTGCACTGGAAACCACATTTGCTCACTCAGCACTCTGATGCCTTCTATACCTCAATGTCCTTCACAGGACCTTCACATATCAGCTCGATGACTTGCATGCACAGGCACATAGGGAGAATGATTCTTCTGTTTGAAATGGTTGCCACAATAGACTAGTGATAGTACATCACTCACTTCTTTCATGTCAACTTCAAGATCAGGAGTGTGACTTTCAGTGTGCCACCAGTAGTTCTCGGTTACCTCCGTTTCACTTCGCTGAGGATGGGATGCATTAGTGTTGTTTGAATAATGGACTGTAGAGGAGCTGAGAGTGGAGGTACTCACTCCGTCACAAAGTTGAGGTATTCTTCAGTGGGGGAGGAATTAAGGGCCAGATGTACGAAGCATTTTAGCGTGCGCAAACGGGTCTTAGACCCATTTGCGCACGCTAAAATGCATGGGCCCATGTACAAACAGTATATTGCGAATCGCAAATAAATTGCGACTCGCAAAATACTGTTTTTTCGACTCGCTATTAGGAAGGGGTGTTCCCTTCTTAATAGCGACCGCAAAACTATGTACAAATGTTTTGCGACCGCAATTGCGGTCGCAAAACACTCGCACATTACCACCTACTTCAGGTAGGTGGTAATGCATTCGCAAATGGGAAGGGGTCCCCGGGGGACCCCTTCCCCTTTGCAAACGCATGCAATATTACTTTTTAAGGGCTGGCAGTGGTCCCAGGGACCACGTCCTGCCCTTAAAAATTTTATTGAAAACGTTTCATTTTTGTTTTTTTAAATGCATCCCGTTTTCCTCAAGGGAAAACGGGCTGCATTTGAAAAAAATAAAATGAAACGTTTTCTTTAAAAGCAGTCCCAGACATGGTGGTCTGCTGAGCCAAGCAGGCCACCATCCCTGGGAGGGCCTGTCATTCCCAATGGGCTCCCAAATTGCGAGAGGCTCATTAATATTCATGAGCCTCGCAATTTGCGACCCCATTGGGAATCGCAAACAGTGTTAAACGCACTGTTGTGCATTCCAAACTGCGACTCGCAATTTGCGACTCGCAATTGAGTGCGAGTCGCAATTTGGAATGGTCGTACATCTGGCCCTAAAGTCCCTTGCTGTCAAGAGCTATCAGAGTATGTCGAGCCAAATTTATCAAAGCTTTCGGCTACTGCAGTGTCACAAAAAGTGCACAAATCAATGCAAAGTCTGGAATTGGAATTTACTTTCCAGTGCAGATTTTTATTTGCACTGGAAAGTACCCCTCACGTAACACAAAGAAGTGCTTTGCACTCTTATGTGTTAATCTACGTCAAGTGGGTATCCAATGGGTGGTACGTGGGCATTCCCATACAAGAAACATTTTCTTTTCTCAAAACTATTTAACTTTGCATGTGTGTGATAATGTACAGTACACAAAGTTAGAAAACTTTTAACCTGTGTCTCGGCATAGTATTTTGTACTGTAAAATAGCCTTCCAGCACAAAACCTATGCTAAACATGACTCACAACTCTTGTACTATGGTGCATGGGTGTGTGCATGTGTGCGTGGTGCAAGGCAGCCTAAAGTGCGGTAGAGCAGGTGAAGAAAACAGCAGTACCAAATCTTTGCAGATATGGTGCTGTATTGTAGTCTTGCTTTCACACAATGCAGCACAGCAATCTTGGTTGTACTGTGTTCTGTCATTTCCCAGTAAATCTGGCCTTTAGCTGGATTATCCTGTTTAATGACGTAGGTATATTCTGCAAGCGATTCCCGATCTGTCAATTTGGGCTGGCATCATCTCCCAGTATTGTTACCTGAATCTGGTGGTCTGCCACAATTGCCAATTGTTTACCATAGTGGAACAGATGACTGTGCCACATGTCCATACAACCACTAGACTCTCCTTCTGTGAGTTGTGAGTATGCTCTTTCCACATCTGTCAGGCTCCTTCTTGCACATGACAAATTTTGACTTCAAAAATCTCCTTTCACATATTGAGCATAAAGGCCTCTTAGGCTGACTACACTGATGTCTACAATGATTTCTATACAGAAATGTGGCTTGAATAATGACATTTTGTCAGCTCTACTGTCTCTCTTGTTGGTCAGTTTAAAAGCTTGAATGCATTTGGCAGTCCACTTGAAAGTCTTTCCAACTTTGGTCATTCTCTCCTTGGTGTAGGATTGAACCTCATGGATGCCAGGGCAGTGTTTAGTGCCTCAACGCTTTCTGGGTCAGAGAAAATGTGTCCATAAAACTTCAAATAATCTTTGTGAAATTCACATTTGTCTACATTCAGCATTAAGCTGGAAAACTAGTCTCCTTGTTTTATCACATTTTTCCTGCATGGCTCCAAATACTAGGATGTCGTCACTGCAGTTAAAGGTATTGATGATGGGTCTGATTACCTTTCGAATTACCTTTTGAAACATATCTATGGTCAATGATTTGTATCAAAATAGGCAGAGGTGCATGCAGAACAAGTCCTTGTGAAGTTCTAGCTGATGAGATCCTGTTCTCAGAATATCTTGCACCATTGGGTAATGTAATCATGTCACTAATATGGGTCCCGGGTGACTTTCCCTCTCAAGGGCTATGTTGGGTTGTTGCATATTGACAAGCAGTCTCAATTCGCTGTCAGCATTCCATTTGGGTCAGAGACGTTTAAGACATGGGAAAAGTGGGCTCTGGCCTAGGGCCCCAGCCTCTCAGGGGGGGCCCCTGATAAAGCCAGCTCTGTGCTGCAGATAGTCTTGCCCTGATGAGGTTGAATAATTCTTAAAAAGATTGTTTTAAATACCGCTTTCCTTTAATTTGTTTTTATTGTGGGTAATGTGTGAGAGTCTATTATAGACATTTTGCCGAGAAATTTTGTTTTTATGCTTCATGCACCATCCATAAAAAAGTTTCTTTTAGATCACAATAGGATTTCACATATGAGAAATGGGAAGGTGTCACAGAGATTATTTGAAGTAATATTAGTTACCTGCTGTGAAAACATATCACTATCCTTGGATATTAGATATAAACACATTTAGAATTTGGACGAGTGCGCCTGTGCACTGTCATTGACCTGGCCAAAAATTCAAAGCTGTTCCAAACTGGAGTTCCCAAAATTCATTTGGTCCAGGGCCCAGAAAAACCTTAAGATGTCCCTAGTTAGGGTACTATAAACAATGGAATACCCATGAAGTTGGTCCATTTGACTCTTCATTTAAGTCATAGGCAAAGAGGTCTTGAATTCTTCTACCGTTTGATGTAGGTGAGAAGGGACCTTGTGGTGATGCTGATCTAATGTCTTGGCATTTCTGTTTATGCAGAGCCTTACCTGGCAATTTTGATTCTTAGGGATCGTGTTTTTTGCAACTGTAGCATGTTTGTCCTATTATTGGACACCTGCACCCGTGTGGGTATGTTTATCTGAATCAGTATCATTCCTTCTTATTTTTGTAGAGACAATCCTTTTCTTTCATCTGCTTTCTATGTTTATGGGAGTGACATTCTTGAGATCACAATCTTCTCCCTTGATCTCCATCTACTATCGTCATTGCTTTTAATTGAAGTCTGGATGACTGTTCTCTCTTTTCTCTGCTTTACCAGCTTAGATCGTCCTAGCTTGAGTCTCAGCCTGGTTATTTTTATTTGTCATTTCTTGTATTTCTTCAAGTGTTTCGCATTTTCTCAGTAGTTTTGTGGTGCAGTAATTCCGATTGGCATCTGTCTATCATGCCTAGAATTTGCTAAATTTTGTAGCATTGCAGTAATCTTGATAGGCGCGTGATATAATTGTCCTTTAACTAGGCGAACTCTTGCAATGTATGGTTAAAGGTCTATCTTTAACAGGTGGATAACTTTCATTGCCAGATGTCCTAGAATGTTTAGGCACGCCCTGACCACAGATGCCATAACAAGATGACACCTCTCACTTAGATAAAGGAGTTCAAATGCAGCCGCGTAGAGGGGCCTAAACTTACCAAGAGGGGGGCCATCTTTATTCCTGAGAAAAAACTGTCCTTAAAATGTTGTGTTCAGTCACAGCACTCCCTGTTCTCATTCAAAACATCGCAAGATCCAGTGGCCATGTTATGTGCGCGACCATTACTTGGTTTCTTCTATAATAAAGTATTAGGGCCTCATTTACCTATTTTTGGCCTAGGGCAGTGCCGCAAGCCTTCCTGCTGCCCTACGTCAAACGTAAAGGGCAGGAAAGTGGTGTGTCTATGAGATACGGTGCATTCCTGTAGTCTTTAACGCTCTTGTGCACAAATGGCTGCCAGGCGCCAGAGCAGGCACCCTTGCACCATGGTGCAAGGGTGCCTGCGTTGAAATCAGGTTGTTTTTGTGCAGGAAGGGACACATTCCTTTAACAAAAACAATCATTATGCTGCCCTGGGGGAGGTCTAGGCTTTTGACGCATTCCCAGGTTTACAGCATGTTGTAAATCTGGAAATGTGTCAAATGCATGGGTGTTACGAGGCAATGACCACCATAACGCCAATGGCACGCCTCCCTATGGCAGTGTGAGGCAAAGCAGTGACTTGCGCTGCATTGCCTTACACCATATGAACGAGGCCATGAAAAGCCATGCAGGGTGACTTTACTTGGCCTTGTAGATATGTCTCTGCAGTGTGCGCCACCGGAGCCCCTTAGTATTTGTGAGACTTACTAAGTCTGAAACTGAACTTTGAAACCTTATCATTCTGATTGACTCCTATATTTCTGAGCCACATGGGCATAGTATCTAAAAGAAAATTTTGCCCATTCAACGATAAACAACCCCCAGCAGGGCTCCTGCGAAGCCGTAGCTCTGAAGCCTGCCGAAGATTCAACTGGGGTAGGCACAGAGGTCTAAGGGCGCAGGGAAGGAGCACCTGGCCCTAACGGCATCCCACAGGCAGTGTTCAAATAAAATCCATCCTTCTGGGCAGAAACCCTAGCATCAATAAAGATATTCAAAGCACAAGCAATTTGCCAGCATCTTGGAGAGGCTTGGTCATATCTCCAATATTTAAGGGTGGCAATAGATTACTTCCAGCTAACTATAGATTAATCACCCTAATTGACAATGAGGCCAAATATTTTGCCAGAACCTTGCTCAAGGAGTTGTCATCATGGGCCACCAGTAACTACATCATACCCTTCAACCAGACAGGGTTCTCAAAAACGTCTGGCACAACAACTAACATACTGGCAATCCCCCTCCTAATGAGCACTGCCCAAGGCTCAAACACACCTTTATTTTTCTGCTTTATTGACTTCAAAGCGGCCTTTGACAACGTCAATCCGGGAAGGCTGTGGGGAAAGTTAGCAGGCTGGAAAATACCCCAAAGGATGCTGAACATGCTTATCATGCTCCATAAGGATACCTTGGTGTGGGTCAAGATAGGGGCTGGAATACACCTCTCTAGAACGATTCTAACCACTTGTGGTTTAAAGCAGGGGTGCGTTCTGGCTCCATCAGTTTTTAATCTTTTCCTCTCTGACCTGGCAGAGCAGCTACAGTCTTGCAATTCCCATGCTCCAAAACTAGGCGGCAAGGAAATATCAAGTTTCCTCTATGCTTGACCATCAATTTCGGCAAAACTAAGACCATAACAATAAGAAATTACAAACACAGTCATGGTTTTGGGGTGAGACAGTGACTGAAAGAACAGACAAGTACAAATACCATGGAGTCATCATTGACAGGAAAGGCTCCTTTTCAGCCCAGAAGGAGGCGACCCAAAGGAAAGGGTGGGCGCTGGCTATTACTCTAAAAAACTTAAAGAAAAAAACTAGTTGGGCCTTCTATGATGACCCTACTGGAAGCAGTACGAGCAAAACTCCTTTCGACAATTACATATAGGACTGAATCTCTAAGAGGCCGCAACACCAACATTTTAGATAATATTATGGTCTGTGCATACAAAATTATATTTTCATTGCCACGCTCTACCTCACCAGAAAAAATTCGGCTGGAATTCGGGCTGCTTAAACAGTCTCTGGAGGACGTGGGACATACATAACATGCCGGAACAAGATCAGAAAAGCAGAACCCAATACACTGAACTACATGGTATGAAAGGAGCTACAGGAGCGTGATTCGTCGCGGGCAAGAACCAACCCACAAGAATCACTTGAACTCTCAGGTCTCACACAACTTTGGGATACTCCCATGAGCCACCAGGTATTCAAGCAGAGGGCCCGGAAGGCCCTAGAAATCATCTCTGTTATGGATGATAAGGCCTTGTTATCAAACAGATTGCAGGGTTGGATGATGTTAAACAACGACAAAAACCTTGCCCCCTCCAAAATATTTTCCCACCGGATATCCAGCCACTGTCAAACTGCAGTTTATAAGATACTGGCTGGGCTTACTACCAATGGAGCAGTCTCCCCAACACCTGTCCTCTAAGTGGGACTGGGAAGGAAGATCTCCTCCACCTAGTCGCTAATTCCAAACAGTACAGGGTGAAAGGAGTCAGCTACTGAAAAGAGCCTTCAACCCAAGGGGTAATATGCACGAGAATGCAGGCAGTGCTGGCCTGTTTTAACCCCTGGGATACCCATTTGAAATGCTGTTTTTGTTTTATCAAATTTTTGTTAAAGGTGGAAGAAAGGCTACATCGTAACACACCAGGCTTGCTGAGACAAACACAACTGAAGGATTAAAATTGAGCTACCCTTTTTAAAACCCTGAACCAATGCAACTTAATATAATAATGGTGTTCCCTTTGCACTTGTACTTTACCACACTGTACTATTTAGGAAGTACTGACCTTCACATGGAATTCCATATAAGTTTTAATATGACTTGTTAATGTCAATCTTAAATTTGTTTTTATTATGGTTCTTACTATGGATTTTACTAAAGTTTCTTAAGTTGTAACTTGGCAATTCCAAACATGATTTAGCACCTAACCTCAGTCGATTTTGAAGTAACGAAATGTAATATGTGTTTTAATAATGCCATTTATTGCAATGGTTTTAAGTAACCCAGCAATTAATCAATAAACTAAACTAGACTAAACTAAACTAAACTAAACTAAAATAGAAAGGTTCCTACAGTAAACTGTGTTCATCTGTCAGGCGTAACCGTCTCATTCGTATAACATATTTGCGTGTAAAGTACATTATACTAGCCTTTATGGAGTTCAAAACGAATTGTACACTTACTATCTTTCAGTTTATCAATCTGATAGTAGCTACACCAGTTTATTCAATTATTGATCCTCTGGGTAGTTTACATCTCTGTATATTCAGTGTTCTGATTGTAACCTGTGAATTTTGTTCTCATATAATCTGCTTGAATACAGATAGTAAATTGATCCTGTAAAGCGCTCTGATATCAGTTGGTCACTGCGTGATATAGAAAACTGCAAAAATGAATAAAATAAAACATTTTTATAGTTCTATTGCAATAGAAAAAGGTTCGTGGTTATAAGAAATTAATTGTCTGTTTTGTTAAGGAGCCTTTCAATCTAAGGGTCTGCACATTCTGCCTGGCTGTCAGCAAGGTTGTTATGGTAATTCTTGGATCATATTTTATTCTAGGTAATGAGGTCAACATGTGGACGGACATATGCTGGTTAATGAGGCTGGCTGATGATTATCATGCTATTTTTCCAAAATAAAATGTACTCGTGTAAAACATTGTGGCTTCATTGAAAAGCTATTTTCCCAACCGAGAACACACGATCTTTATTCTTATTCTTTTTTGGGAATTTTGCTCATTGAGTTTTAGGAGTGTTTTCCCGGGAAGAGGTGCTTCTAAATACAGGTCCGTAAGAAATAAACTAACATTACCAACCTAGTGGGCACCGAATGGTCCTCTAAGCCTCTGCACACAGATATTAAAACTTTATATAAATTAAATTAGGTAAAAATAAACGCCGATATAAAGACACGTGGGAACAATAATACTGAGAAATGCAATGAAGTTTGAGGCCAAATATGGCTCAAATATGGCTCAAGTGTCGTGAACAGGAAGAGAAAGAGAAGAATAGATAGCTCCCACAGTCTTTATCTGCTGTCACATTCGATATTTCTATGAATAATCCCTCGCTTTAACATGTCATTATAAATGTTTAGAACATATTTTTGCTTGGTTTATACCAAAAACGACAAAAAGTAAAATAATTCTTGGTTGCCTTTAGACAGCAGATGTGAATATGACAGCTCAATACACACATTATACATTTGAATTTTGTTGTTTCTGCTGAATTAACGACCTGAATAATTAAACGGTTTCACTGACGTAAAAAAAAAATTGAGGGGCATATTATCAAGGGCTTTATCGCCGCTTTAGCGGCACTTTTTGCCGCTAAAGCGGCGATAATTTTATCGCCCTATTAGCAAGCTGTCGCTAACAGGCGTTAGCGCCAGCTTTCAGGCGTTAGAGGCCGCGTTTACCATCGCCTCGCATGTCAGCGTTAATTATCGCTAATGACATGCAAGGAAGGCGTTCCCTACTAAAAGAAACTGAAAACAGTCGCTAATCCCACTACCCCCTATTAGCAAGGCAGGCGAAGAGATATAATAATTCGCGCTAAGCGCGTTTATCGCTATATTTTATCTCCTGCTAGTGAGGATGACTTACCTATTTAAAGTATAGGATAATGCGAGAATATCGCTGCTTTTCCAGCGATATTCTCACATTTTACCGCTATCGCTGGAAATTTTATCGCTATGGAGATAAACCTTGTTAATAGGGTGTTATCTCAGCGATATTTTCCAGTGATAGGCGGCGTTAACCAAAGTCGCGCTAAGCGCGGTTAGCGATAAATATCGCTATTCCTTGCTAATATGCCCCTAAATCCTTTGAAAAACTGCTTCATTGTTTTCTGATTTAAGACCGTCCAATCACGCTTGTTGGAACCGGGGTTACCGAGTCCGACACGGTAGCATGGCGTGAAGCGGGGAAGGCACGCGAAGGCAATGTGTAAGGCAGTTGTGCAGCCCACTCTCACTTTGACTCACAAATGCGAACGCAATAACATGACACCACACCAGGCTTCTGTATTTAAAATCAAGATCTTTTATAAATAAATTAAGTTGGCATCAGATAAGGCAGGTTAATTCAGATCTACATTCAAATTCATTATATTACTCAACTGGTGCACATTTTAAATAAAGCTGCATAGCTCTTCAACATTGTAGGCCACTAAGAGGCCGCAGGAATTATCTCCTACATGTAGCACTTAATAATGATCTTAAGGTACGTTAATAAAACATAGGCCTAAACATACAGTTTACTTTAGCATATTCAATTATTTAAAAGAAGGCTTTTCACGTTACATTTAAATAGGCCTGCATTAATCTAGGCGCACCCACATTCAATACAGTGGGCGTCGCAACTCCAGTACACCTGTAACATAAAATACTTCAACTCTTGGCAGTGTACACTTCAGCTCAACTCCATTAAACACTTTCCCCTTCTGGTAAAGACTTAACAGCTAAAACCATGGCCTAGGCAGTAATTATAATAGGCATTGGCATAAATCATTACATACTGTGGGCATCATCAATACATGAATGAACTATGTGGGGAATCCCTCAACATGTCCTGTATTCTGGGGCTCCTAGGTTCCTTAGGGGTTAATTCAGGCCAGGCCCACTGCTCTCTGGGGCCTCGCCTCGTAGGACTATAATAGTAAGGGTTAATAGTGGCCCCGGCCCCCAGTGGCGTCTTATGGGCCCTAGGGGCCTCCAGGGCTCACCTGTGGTGTGGTCGTTGGTCGCGCTTCAGGGCGACTGGCGTTCATCCGGGCCGGCCCGTGGTCTGTTGGGCGGGGCCCGGTCGGGGGTGTCTCGGCCTTCTGGCCGGTGTTGCGGGTCGTTGCGGGGGCCGGTATGCCTTACTCCGGCCCCCGGGATCAGGGATTATGAATGCGGCTCGTTGCGGGGGCCGGGATCACCCTCCCCCAGCCCCCGTGCTCAGGGTAAGTGCAGGTGGGCTCAGGGCTGCTGGGGGAAGGGAGCGGGAGCTGGCAGTCCTCTCCGGCCGGCTCCCCGTCTCCTTCTGCACTGCCGGGGCTCTTCCCGGGCTTCCTTCGGCGCTGGGCGTGACCGGGAGCCGGCGCCCAATCGGTGTGCTGCCTTCCCGGGTCACGCCGGCGACCCTGGTTGCTCGGCAGCGGCGTCTGCGGGGCCGGGAGGCCTCGCTGAAGATCGCGTTAGCGATTTCTTGGGCCGCTTCGGCGGCGGTGGCAATTTCTTGGGCCGCTTCGGCGGTGGCGGCGATTCTTCGGCCGCTTCGGCGCGGGGCAATTCTTTGGCGCGGCGGCGGCAGGAACAATTCTTGGGCCGCTACGGCGGCGAGGGCAATTCTTTGGCCGCGACGGCGGCAGGCACGACTCCTTGGCGCGGCGGCGGCGAGGGCAGTATTTGGCCGCGACGGCGGCAGGCACGACTCCTTGGCCGCGACTGCGGCGATGAGGGCCCCGGGCCCCTGGAGGCTTCGGTGAGGGCGCGGACGGCGCTCCTCACCTCACACACCTGAGGGGCTTCCTCCACCTCAGCGCTTCCTTTGATGAGGGCGCGATGGCGCACTTCACCACACGGTTTCTCCTCTCAGGCGGCGGCGGCCGCGGTGGTGATCTTCATCATAAGGCCAGTGACCTGAGGGACAACAGCACACATGGTGCACCAGCAGCCTGTGGGCAGGGCTGACTGGCAAAGTACTTGGGGGCAGCCCAGCAACAGGCAAAGGTGAATAGGGGGTGAAGGTTTAGCGCTTCAGGGTGCGGCGCTTTACCTGGTGATCCCCAGTTGGGCAGTTTTAGGCTTTAGGCCTTGCTGGACGGACAGGCCTCCTCAAGTTAAGGGGTCTTGCGACTGCTTCAGCTTGGTTGCTTCTTAGGCGCTTCTAGTTGTAAGTTTCTTGTCAGAAGTTCCTTGTTATAAGTTCCTTGTCAAAGTTTCCTGTCAGGAGTTTCTTCTTATGAGGGGGGGGAATGAGTTGGTGGTTCTGGGAGTGCTTGATGTTCCTCCCGGCACGCTGAAGGTGGTTCTCTGGGTCCCCTCACACTGGGCAAGGTCAGTGGGTGGTGGGCGTTCCTCAGCTATCTTACTACAGCAGGATCTCAGCCCTGTCAGCAGCAGTAGTGTAGGTCTCCCCCCTAGGCCCTAAAGCCTATACTCCGGCGGAGGTTCTCCCAGGTTCAGTGGTGCCTCATCAACTGACTAGAAAGTTTTCCCTCCAAGCCTTTTATACTCCTAGGTCAGGTGACTCTCCCAAAGGCAGCAAAACATAACTCCTCCCACAGCCCGGAAGGTTCTGGAACCTTCTACATGCCTGGCTATGTGGCCCAGAGGCGGGGATGGAATGGATACTGTATCCCTATACCCCAGCCTGACCCTGGCTACTAGTGTGTATGCGTGTCAGGCCCCTCTGCAGTAGCAGGGGCCTGTGGCAGCCATCTTGAGTGAGAGAGAGCACCTGCACCTCAGCACTGGCTAGCAGTGGGAAGGTGCCCAGAGACCTAGGTCCAGTAAAAATATGGTGGCAAAAAGGAGGCGAAAAAGGAAAAAAAATAGGGAAAGACCACCCTAGGGCTGACAGGTCTAACAACGCTCATATGGCAAGGAAACATTGTAGTGTATCGGGACTTTTCAATTTTTCTAACAATTCAAAGGTGACGAAAAACATTCACATATTATTTGACTTGTTTTACCTTGTATCCTTACCCAAATGTAATTAATGTATGCTTTATTTTCATATGAACAGAATTAATGTCGGGACAGAAATGCAAAAAAGTAATGACTTGTTATACATACACATATGCACTGATATGAGCAAAACACGCCTTTAAAACAGGAATGTGCTTTCAAAATGTCTTCGGCAAAGATAGAGAACTTTGGGGCATATTAGCAAGGGCACTATCGCCGCTTTAGCGGCACTTTTTGCCGCTAAAGCGGTGATATTCTTATCGCCCTATCAGCAAACTGTCTCTAACAGCAGTTAGAGACAGTTTTGGGCATTAGCGCCCGTGTTTTTACCGCTTTGCATGTCAGCGATATTTATCGCTAATGACATGCAAAGTGGGCGTTCCGACGAACAAACCTGGGAAACACCCGCTAACAGGCCTATCGCCTATTAGCAAGGTGGCCATGGCCCCAGTTAGCGACGTGAAAAGTCGCGCTAACCGAGGTCATCACCATTTATTTAACACCTGCAATTAGCAGGTGTTTGCCATATCTAACATGGGGGGGTGGATTATGCTGATACGACCACAGGGTCGTATCAGCAAGGCTATCGCCGTTTTCCATGAAACATCGCTGGTTTTCCAGCGATGTTTCATGGAAAACACCGCTATGGCTGGAATAATTATCGCCATAGCGCTAAATGTCGCTAATACAGCGTTAGCATGGCAAATTATTCCGACGATAGCCTGCGATAAAAAAGTGCTTGCTAAACACGCTTTGCGATGTTTAGCGCACTTTTTAGATAATATGCCCCCAAATCTCTATAAGCACAGCAATTTAAATTAATGAGCGGGGCACAATTGTAATGCAAAGGCTAAACGCAGTTCCTGAAGAGACAAGTTTCCATTCCTGTCTTGCTCAACCAATCACAGACCCAGCAATTCTCCTTAAGAGAAAACATTTTTTTTTTTAAATTTGCCTGCAATATTGATTAAAACAAAGGGGCATATTAGCAAGGAGCCTATCGCCGCTTTAGCGGGACTTTTTCCCGCTAAAGCGGCGATTTTTTTATCGCCCTATTAGCAAGCTGTCGCTAACAGGTGTTAGCGACAGCTTCCAAGCGATAGCGGCGGTTTGGGTGCCGCTTTGCATGTCAGCGATATTTATCGCTAATGACATGCAAAGTAGGCGTTCCCAACCTAAGCGACTGAAAGCAGTCGCTAAAATCGTTATCGCCTATTAGCAAGAACGGCGAGCGATAAAAAACGTGCGCTAACCGCGATTAGCGCGCGTTTTTTACACCTGGTAGAAACCTGACTTAGCAATAATAGTCTATGGGATGTGGATTCTACAGCTAAGTCCCCACCTGCCTATTAGCGAGATTTCCCTTAGCGATAGGATTTTTATCGCTGGGAATCTCACGTTAAAGATGGGAATCGCCGCTATCGCTGGATTTTTCATCGCCGTGGAGATAATGGTTGCTAATACTGCGTTATCTCCGCAATGAAATCCAGCGATAGGAGGCGATAAAAAATTCGCGCTAAGCGCGTTTTGCGATAAATATCGCAACTCCTTGCTAATATGCCCCAAAGTTTAATAATGAGATACTTCTAAAAAGCAACTTATTTGGAGAATATGATTCGCCCATTTTAGAACAAAACTGGTCAACTGTACACAAACGTGAAAATATATTTCTGCCCTTCTAAAAGGTTTACTCACATGCAATGCAAAGGACTTTAAACCGAGTGAAGTATCATTTACATCACAATTGTTGGGCTACATGCAGTTCACAGAGCTTCCCACTTTTCTTAAGTTTAGGTCCTGGTGTAGTTTTTCTTTCCAGTTTGGTAATATTTTCTTGCAAGTGCTACTTGGTACGAAAAAGAGTGTACTGCTGTTATTCACGATCATTTTAAAATATTGTGAAACTGGATACATTTTAACAAGGATGTCATTTAGAGATCACCAGGGGTCGCAGGAGGTGTCCTTGGTTTGCCCCTTGTGTCCCCTGGCCCTGCTTTTGTGACTCCTAGCCTCAAAGCTGGCACAATTAGTGCAAAGAACAGAAAATAAACAGGGGCAGATTTACAAGAAAGTGACTCAGTGCCGAACGCAAGCCATTTGGCTGCGGCTCACTGAGTCACTTTCAAAGCACAGGGATGCGACATATTTACAACAATATGTCGCATCTCTGTGCTTCCCCCTGCGCTGGCGCACAAACTGCTGCCGTGCGCCGGCGCAGGCACCCTTGCACCATGGTGCAAGGATGCCTGCGTCATGGGCAGATTGTTTTTGTGCAGGAAGGGGCACCTTCCTGCACAAAACAATCACTACAGGTATTTTCCTCTTCCAATGCGTGCTGTAGAATGCAGCACGCATTGAAAGAGGAAAAAACGAGGGGAAATGAAAACATTTCTCCTCGTTGCGCCTCCCTACGCCTCCCCTGGGGAGGCGTAGCATTCACACGCATTTCCAGATTTACGATTCCTCATAAATCTGGAAATGTGTCTGGTTCCATGGGTGTTGCGTTGGAACACCCACAGCAACATCCATGGAACGCCCCCTTCACGCAAAATGCTGCGTGTAAAGGGGCCATATTTACAAGGACAGGAAAAGCCACGCAGGGTGGCTTTTCCTGTCCTTGCAAACATGGAGCAGTAAAATACGCCACCAGTACATCACAAAAAGTGATGTACTGGTGGCGCAGGGGGCTTGTAAATCTGCCCCACAGTGTCTTGATGGGCACTGGCTACTTTATACAGCTTCCACTGAGACCAGGGCATTACCTTTTAGTTTCCGTAAAATTAACAAATACAGCAAGTAAATGTGCGCTCTTCTGAGTGAAGAAAAAAAATGAAGTAAATGACAAGCTGTTAATATGTTTAATCATGAAGTCATGAACAATTACGTGGTTGAATAAAACCTTTACCTCTGTGCTTGACACGAATTATAGTGCCTTGCAAATTAACATAAATCCAAATATATCAACATTAATTAATAATTTAAGCCAGTAGCATAGTTTATAATCAATAAATGGTCCATATCATGTAATACAGATGAACATGACTACTGTTTTTCTTTTACCTTTTTTTGCCTCCCCATATAATTTCTAAATACATTTTCAATTTGAGGTATACACGCTAAAATGCTTTTTATTATTTACTAATCCTATTTGAGGAGTCAGAAACATTTTTTTGACCCCTCTACCTAAAATGGGACTCTGAGTGGAAACTGATATGGTAGATAGAAAGGGCTAGTTGTAGACATCTCTTCCAAGTGCCGAATCGGTATAAAATGTATAAATGTTTTGTGATTAAAATCTGGTTGCAAAACATTGATATTTTACTGACACCTCAAAGGAGGTGGCAACCGATTTACAAAAGGGGAGGGGTCCTCTTGTGCCCTCTTCCCCTTTACATATAAACAAAAAAGGTTGTTTAAGAGGAAGCGGGGGTCCTCGAGACCACTGCCTCCTAATAAACAAAAAACATAAAAACAATTTTCTTTATAAAAGCAGTCCATTTTCTTTAAAATAAAATATCAGCACTTAAAAAAAAGGTTTGTGTTATTAAAAAGCTGTCACAGATATGGTGGTCTGCTGCCCCCAGCAGGCCATCATTTCTGTGATGGCCTTCAATCGTAGTGAGTCAGAAATTGCAACCTACCTCAATAATATTCATGTGATAGGTCAGATTCCAAAGCACTATGATTCAGACTTTGTTAACACACTTATTAGTACTTGTCGCAAAGTACAGGTCTCAAATTGCAGTTAGTATTTTCCAACCAGATATTAGTACATATGGCCCCATACCCTGCTCTTCAAATAAACACATACTTTTTCATATAATGCAAAGATAAATTGGTAATGTTCCCCTGGAATGTCATGCAAGTACAGGAATTATAAAAAAGGTCCAGTATTGCTATCTATAGATGTTAAGGATAGTAATTCAGAAGAATTACAGGATGTTTGCAAGATGAAATGTTTGCAAATGTGCACACTGCTGGTGTTGCAATTTAAGACCATTCTTGTAAACTGTTCCTAGTTTCCAATTTTAAAACCTAGGACCAAGATTTAATAAAGATTTGCACCTATGCAACCCGGAGTAGTGCTATGTCACACAAAGTGATGCAAACGATAGACTAGATCACCTTTTGTGTACCTCTCTGTAGAAGGAATACTGGCTTTCATTTTCTTGCAGTGCTCTTAATGGCATCTTAGTACATCAGCTATTGAAAGAAAGCAATGCACAAAAAATGACAACAGAGGCTTAGAATTACCGACAGAACTCTAATATGAAAAGAGTGACCCACGAAACTAAAGTGCTAAATCTCCTCACTGAATGTGTGGATGCCAAGCTGCTAGTAAACTAGCTTTGAAATCCTTCACTTTCTGAGCAGCAGGTTGAATGGAGGGTCATAAAAGGGGGCCACAAAGAGTAATGAGAAGTACAAAAAAAACAACGACATATGCTTAAAAAAGACAAATGCTTAGACCAACTATTCACTAATTTTAAAAAAATTGTAATTTTAAATGGGGTGTTTTCTTACAAATACATTCCCACCCCTTTGTTGCGTAAGTTATGACTTTGGCGTAACTCTACATGGGGCGGTTGACCACCCACAGGTGAAACAGGTGAACTTGGTTCAATACACCAATCATGAATGTGAAAGACAAGTTATTGTAGCCCGCAATCAGTACTCAATGTGTAATTGATATAGAGGTATTGCTTTTGGGTTACTAACAATCCCATAAAGGGATAAGGGGCACAGTGGAAACAGCAACAAACCGTATTTCATTAGTCACAGTATCACATACACTGTACTAAGAAGAATGAACACTTTAAAGTTAAAAATATTTATAACTACAGGAAGGATCTGTTTTTACTACATCTAAAACAACTACAAGAATATTATGAAAACAGCAACTTGACACATTATAAATAACAAGAACAGAATGAAATATTTCCAGCATTGGCGATCATTTTCAAATACCTTTTAAATTGGTTAGGATCTGCCCTAAGAAACAACAACTCCAAGTGCAGAAAGTTTCTAGGACATGGAAGCAAGTATCTGAACACCTATTCGCAGAAGCATTAAAGGCTATCCCACTTGAATTCTCAGGTGCAGTATGTTCTGATTTGACTAATGTCAACAATTGATTAACTCTAGCCCTGGATAGTATTGTACCTTTAAAAGCGGTATCCTAATGGAGATCAACTCCGTCGGCCCCTTGGTTCACTGATGCATTAAAAAAGGAGAGATCAAGCTGTAAAATCCTATAACGCAGATGGAGGAAATATTACGGCCCGGTTGCGAAACTGACTTATAGGAAAGCGCTAAATAGTTTACGGAGTGCAGTGCGTAAGGCACATAAAGAGTTAATTTAATCTTCTATTACCTCAGCTACGAATAAACCTCGCAAACGTTTTAAAGTGGTGAACACCTTTCTCTCTCCCAGCATTTCGCAAAACACTCTCATTCCATCGCCCATAATGTGTGAAGAACTTGCAGACTTCTTTCATCACTAAATCCAAATGATTTACAAAAAGTTTCCTTCACAAGAAGCCCCAACCCCCATAGTTGACAGGAACTCCAAAACGGAACCCTTACTAGACAATCTAGCCCCCTCACGCTTTGGGATACTTCCACTCTACTGGCAAGCTGTAAGTCTGGGTCCCCTTTGGACCCATGTCCTCCAGACATCCTCAAAACAGCTGCATCTTTAATTTGCCCCATTTTTCACAAGCTGCTTAATACCTCACTAGAGGCAGTGATAGTGCCCCAGGCTTGGAAGCAGGATATGCTCCTACCTTTATTGAAGAAGGCTAATGCAGCCCCTAAGGTGCATAGCAATTTTAGGCCTATCGCCTGATTCCAGCAGCTATCACAATGCTAGAGAAGTGGGTTAACCATCAAATCTCGTTTCTTGGAAGACAGCAACTTGCTCCATGATACTCAGTCAGGATTCTGTGCGGGCTACAGCACAGAATCTGCTCTTCTGGAGGCCACTGAATTTATTAAGGACAATCTTGATCAGGGCTTGGCAGTCATGGTTGCCATTCTTGATTTGTCAGCTGCCTTCGATACGGTCTCCCAATCTATCCTCCAGGACAGATTATGGGATGTGAGTACTTAAGGCTCAGCTTGGGCCTGGCTGAAATCTTATCTAGAGGACTGTTCTCAAAGAGTTTTTCTGCCTCCCTTTACATCCACAGTTAAACCACTCAATTGAGGGGTACCTCAGGGCTCAGCCCTGAGCCCAAATCTTTTTAACATCTACTTGATCCCTTTGGCTAAATTAGTGTAGGCATGCGGCATAAGAATCATCTCTTATGCAGGATACACAGTTGCTACTTTCATTCCAGGAGAGAGAGATGGGTGCATTGACAGTGTTTAAGGGATGCCTGAGGGCTGTTGGTGAAGGGATGAATGTGAGTTGCCTCAAATTAAACTCTGATAAAACAGAGATTCTCTTCTTTGGCACTAACCATCAGCTGGACGCCCTCAACTGGTGGCCCACGGAGCTTGGATCCCGCCCTATCCTGCAGCGGTGGTAAGAAACCTTGGGGTCAAATTGATTCAAACTTTTCTTTTGAACCTCAGGTCAGATCTGTGTCATTAAAATCATCAGGAAGATGATTCATTTGATCCCGGAGGAGAGCTGCAAATCTGTTATCGACATGCTGGTAACATCAAAACGTGACAATGCAAACAGCCTGTTTCTGGATTTGTCAGCTTACCTGCTCCACTGCTTACAGATCATTCAGAATGCAGCAGCCCCTTTGATCTTCAAGCTACCCACCTGTGCCTAAGCTATGGCCTCCCTGCGCAACATTCATTGGGTGCCCATTGCTAGCCGCATTAAATTTAAAGCCCTAACACTCACCTATAGAGCACATGAGCATAAAGGTCCCGGCTATTTGAGGAAGAGATTAATTCTCTATCATCAGGCAAGAGCCCTCCGTTCCCATGAGCAAAAACATTCATTTGTCCCGATGGTCAACAAGACAAGAAGAGGTGGACGTTCCTTTTCTTACCTGACCGCCAAACTCTGGAACTCCTTACCACCAACCCTTTGCTTCGCACCCTCTGAATCAACCATTGGCAAATTGTTGCAAACATACCTGTTTGATAAGTAGGCTCCCTGTTACGGAGTGGACTAATCCCTCAGCGAACCTCAGAACTGCTAGTGTCGGGACACCTCTTCAGGAGCATTGGAGCGCTTTATACATTTTATTGAATTGTATTGTATTGAATTGTATTGCTAAAATGTCATTTAGAATGTTATCTAGAACCTAACATCCTAATGCCTACTTCTATGCTCTATACTATGAGAGCATAAAAGGCAGAGCAACTTGCAGTCTAGAGTTTCTTAGGGAGAAGAGACTTACTGCATACCTTATTGACAGCAAAGGCTGTCTTTATCAGTGGAGGCGTGAAGACAGTGTTCCCAGCGAAGGGCAAATACTCACTGCTGTAGCAGTTAGTTGGTCTTCTTCTGGGACATGGCTTATCAGCTTCATGCGAGATCTGCCATCCGCGAAGTGTGAAGTGCGCTGGCAGCAGGTGAGATGGTCTCTAGCAGAATCTCAGGCGATAATCTTGGGGATGGACCTCTTCTGACAGGTTGTCAAGGGGCAGTCCTTCTATTCGAAATCTTAGCAGAAATTGGAATTTCTAACATAAGTTTAGGAATGTCTGGCATAGATTATGTGCATCAAGGTATGCGTCCCAAACATTTCCTTATGAACATATAAGGCAAAAGGATGTCATTCAGACTACATTATTTTGGTTATATGTCTGTATATGTTCCTATTTAACCTTGACATGGCGAGGAGGAGACATTTGACACAGAAAAATGTTGCAGTAGATGTGATAGCTATGTCATTAATTGAAGAACTTGACAATATCACAGTTTCTGGAAAGCTACGGTCTGGCAATCTGTGTCTTAAGGCAGACATAACAATGATTCTGCATAAATAAGGCAATATGGCGATGTCCATTGTTTAAGTTAAGGAAAATGATGGCCTACATGGACTAAGATGGAGTAGGGCCCACATAAGATGAAGTTGGACATTATGGACTCATAGTATGCTAGATGATAAGTTAAACCTTCAGATTTTGAAAGCAGGAATAACATATTGGGGCAGTTCAAAGATGGCCCCAAACTCATTTTGTGGGAAGCTATAGTAGAACACACAGGTGCAAAAATATCTAGGTTTAAGTTCTGCCAGTTAAGATCATGGTGGCAGAGTCAACAGTGGCTGGAGAAGGACTCACAGGAATATGAAGCAAGAGTACAAGAACCCACGACGATGCCTAAAGAAGTCTCTCTGTGGTATTGGGAACTGGTGAACGATGATGATCTGAAAAAGATGGTTCTGGAGCATTCCTGGAGCAGACACATTTCAGTGTTGGATCAGAAAAACGTATGGCAAGTATCCTTGAAACTTTTCTGCACCATTGTAAAACCTGCTGCATTAAAGATAAATCGTTTCTATACTTTGCATAGGATTTACTGGACACCTGAAAAACTGGCACATTTCAGATGGGAGCAGGATGCAAGATGTTGGAGAAACCTGGCTAAAGATGTTCACAAGTTTGTCAGTTGCCCATAGCTTCAGAGCTACTGGATGGTGGTAAGTGATGTCCTCTCCCTAGTTCCAAAGCATAAAGTGGAGGTAAGCGAACATTTAGTTATATATGGTACAGACAGTCAACTTAATAAAGTAATACCTGACAATTTGAAACAACTCGTTTTTTTACCCGAAACTTGTTGCAAAAAAGAAATCTGTATTAAATTGCTGTCACTCATGCATCCCTTGGTTCAAGAATGGCTGACCAACCATGCTGGATAGTGAAAATCATTCAGAGCATTCCTGGAGAAGACACATTTCAGTGTTGGATCAGAAAAACGAATGGCAAGTACCCTTGAAACTTTTCTACACCATTGTAAAACCTGCTGCATTAATGATAAATCATTTCTATACTTTGCATAGGATTTACTGGACACCAGAAAAACTGGCACGTTTCAGATGAGAGCAGGATGCAAGATGTTGGAAATGTGGAGAAACCCGGGCTAAAGATGTCCACAAGTTTGTGAGTTGCCCAAAGCTTCAGAGCTACTGGGTGGTGGTAGGTGATGTCCTCTCCCTAGTTCCAAAGCATAAAGTGGATGTAAGCGAACATTTAGTTATTTACGGTACAGACAGTAATACCTGACAATTTGAAACAACTAGTTTTTTACCCGAAACTTGTTGCAAGAAATAAATCTGTTTTGAATGGCTGTCACTCATACATCCCTTGGTTCAAGAATGGCTGACCAACCTAGATAAAATATCCATGCTGGATAGTGAAAGTCATTCAAATGAAAAAGTCAAGATTCAGTGGCCTGATTATCAAAAATGGAGGCAATTGGGTCCAATGATTACCCCAGGAAAGCTGGTATAGCTACGGTGAGGAAACATCTTTGCAAGCGCTATCTGGCAGAACCAGGTGAAGATGCATGGGGGCCCAGAATAGTTTTTCATCTGACGGTCAATGAGGACTAAAAAAAATAAAAAAGAAAGTTGCCCGTTGAATTAAATCTGGAGCTGACTACTGAAGTGACAAAAACATGTTACCATTACCTTCAAAGGCAGCTGATGTATAATTTACAGCCCTGGGACTAGTCCAGGCATGGACAGTCACAGACGGTCTTGGCTTTGGTGCCTGAAGGAAATTGGGATACTGGTTAAGGGGGGGCGGGTAAAACCCTACTCAAGGAGTAACCACAATCTTTGTCAGGGTGAAATACAAGCAAAGCCCTAAGTAACATGCTCTTATCCCTCTGGTAGCTTGGGGCAGAGCAGCCAGGCCTAACCTAGAGGCACTGTGTAAAGTATTTATGCATCACTTCAAACAGTAATAAAGTGAAAATACAACACAAGAAAAATCCCACACCAATTTAGAAAAATAGATTAAAATGTAATAAATTATTTGAGACCAAAATGATAAAAACCCATTCAGTAGAACTGGAGATATGCAATTTTCAAAGTTTTAAGGAAAATGAGTGCCTAGAAGCACAAATGCAAAAAGAAGCACAAAGCACCAACTGTGATTATCTGGTTGAGCCGACCAGGACAAAGTCAAATGTCCAGGCTGGCCACAATGGAGTGCAGGTCCGATACAGGGACCCAGTTAGGCCGGCTGAACAAAGTACCTTAAATCCTGGCTGCAGAGCATTGCAAGATCCTGCGTCAAAGATCCGTTGCACAGTGGCAGGTCTGAGGAGCTGCGACGCTGCACTGCAGAGTCCTGTGTCATTGTCAAGGATACTGTCGATGTGGGGCTAGTGATGCGAAGTCCTGCGTTGAAGATGAGTTGCACACCTGCGGTTCTGAAGAAGCTGTGGGACTGCGATGCAAAGTCCTGCATCATCATCAAGGATGCCATTGACGAGGGGCTTGCGATATGAAGGTCTGCATCAAGGATGTGTCGAGGATGTGTCATGCAGTGGCAGTTCCAAGGAGGCTGTGGGCTACAATGCGAGAGTTGGCATCAGGGATGCATCGCACTGCAGTGGTTATGAAACAGAACTGCAAGGAGTTAAATTGCGCTGCATCAGTTCAGACCACAGATCCTCAGCTGGGATGCAGAGCACCTTTGGGCTCACTTGTAAAGGATCCAGGAGAGGGGTGGCACCACTTGGGAGGCAAGACTCACAGCAGACTGAGCCCAGGTGCTGAGTTCAAGGTGGTTGGAGCCCTTTCCGTCACTGAGGCTCTGATCTGGAAACCAGCCAACCAGCCTTTGGTGGTCCTGGGATCAAGATGCAGGTCAGTCCTTTTCACTCAGGCATCAGTCCAGCAGGGCAGTAGGGCAACAGTGTATCAGTTGTTCTTGCAGAGCAGCATAGCAGTCCTGAGTCTTCTACAGGTCCAGTGGTGTACTGAAGAGTAGGGTCTGAGGGTCCAATATTTATACCTGGTGTCCATTTTGAAGTAGGAACAGGTTCTGGAGGTTACCACACCCAGAGGTGCTTGGAATGTCCTGCCTTCCTGCCCTGTCCCGAGCTTGTCTGGGGTCACAAAAGACTAGTGTCAAACTGTGAATGTGCCCAGGCAGTGCCTTTGTGATGTGCAACTATGGGTGATGGCTCATCTCTTCATCATGTCATAGATGGCCCACCCTGCCAACACCTATTCCCCCTTTGTCTCACTGTCTGGGAGAAATACACAAAGACTAACTGCCAGCTACACCTAGCCATGTGACCCAGGATACTGGCTTTCATGCACCAAATGGTTAGGTGAAGAAAATACAACTATTTAAAAGACGCATTTTTCAATATTATGACTTAAAATCCAACTTTACCATTAAAGAGAGTTTAAAATTACAATTCTTTAGGCACTAGACTCAAACTTCCTACTTACTCCCAATTGAATGTTAGCTCTTATTAAATATAATAAGGCAACCCAATGTTATCCTATGGGAGTGGGAGGCCTTGCATTAGTGAAAAACAAATTTAAGAGCTTTTCACTAAAAGGACATAAAGAAGTTAAAATTCATATCCAACTTTTTAAAATACACTGTGACCTGCTCTCTGAGCTGTTTTGGGCCTACCCTTGGGGTAGCATATGTATTAAATATAAATGTTTAGCCCTGGAAAAAAGTTTATTTTGCCAGGTTGAATTGGCCATTTAAACCTTCACACACAGGCTGCAATGGCAGGCCTGAGACATGTTTAAGAGATTCTTAAGTGGGGGGCACAATCAGTGCTGCAGGCTCACCAGTAGCATTTAATTGACATGTCCTGGGTACAGGTAGTACCACTTTACTAGGGACTTACAAATAAATTAAATGTACCTATTAGGTGTAGGCCAATGTTACCATGCTTTAGGGAGTGAGCACACACACTTTAGCTCTAGATAGCAGGGATAAAGTGTACCAAAAAAGTCCTAAGGCTAACAAAAACGAGCTCAGCAAAAATGGATAAATAACACAAAACATTTAGGGAAGACCACCCTAAGGCTGACAGGTCTAACAGTTGGCCCATTTGGCACACACTGCACAGGTTTTCCACCATTAAGTACCTAACCGGGTCTATGAGCAGTACTGCACGCTATGTGATAGAAATATACCCCCAATATGGCACAGACACAGGGGTAGAAATAAGGGTAGAAGGACTCAGGGGTGAAAACAACACCCTGCAAGCTCATGTTCCAAAGCAGACACAAAAACTAAAGTTCAAGTGAATGTTTCCAGTTAGACAACTAGCTGCAATACTTCAGCTAATGCAGCTTCCCCTAAAAACATTTCGGGGAAGACCACCCTAAGGCTGACAGGTCTAACAGTTGGCCCATTTGGCACACACTGCACACGTTTTCCACCATTAAGTACCTAACCTCGTCTATGAGCAGTACTGCACGCTATGTGATAGAAATCTACCCCCAATATGACATGGACACGGGGGGGGTGGGGGGGGGTAGAAATAATGGTAGAAGGACTCACTGATGAAAACAACACCCCGCAAACTCATGTTCCAAAGCAGATACAAAAACTAAAGTTCAAGTGCAAGTTTCCAGTTAGACAACTAGCTGCAATACTTCAGCTAATGCAATATGTGAATTACCACAGTTTTAAAAATAATGTTCAGAGGTCAATTTAAAATCTTTCAATTCGTTACCTAGAGCAGAGTATTAGGAGAGGGAAGATGCCTGTGGATGTCATTAAATATCTAACCGGGTCTATAAACAAGACCTCGCACTGCGTGATGGAATACTGCCCCCACTATGATGACAGCAAATGATGGGTTGTAAAAATAACAGCAGAAGAGACAGGCAACAAAAATACACCCTGATCGGCTCCTTCCCCAAAGTCGATAAAAGTGCAAGTGGCAAATTAAAAAACTAGATGCAGCATCAATTAATACAACACATGAAATTATCACTGTTTTAAAAGTAATTTTCAGAGATCAATTCAAAATCTTCCAATGTGTTGCTTAAACCAGAGAATCAGGAATGCTAAGATGTGCTGAGTCCGTCATTAAATACCTAACTTGGTGTAAGCTCAGGACTGCAAACTCCGCAGTAAAAATCTACCCCCAATATGGCAACGGACAAGGAGGTAAAAAAAAAACCCTGACCATCTTCTTCGCTGAAGCAGAAAATAAAAACGCAAGTGTCCACTTAAAAAAATTAGGTGCAGGACATCAGCTGATACAATACATGAAATTGTTACAGTTTCAAAATAATGTTCACAGATCAATTTAAAATGTGCTACCTAGAGCAGAATATCAGGAAAGGGAAGAGGTACTGTGTTCGCCATTAAAAACCTAACCGAGTCTATGAGCAGGACTGCACACAATGTGGTAGAAACCTACCCCCAATATGGCTATGAACAAGGAAGTACAAAATAACACCCCAACCGACTATTTTGCAGCAGCAGATAAAAAACGAAAGTGTAAGTTAAAGATCAATCGTCCAATTTTACCTGCCAGAAGTTCCTGCAGGCAAGTTTGCATTAGCCTTCCAGCAGCTGCCCCACCAGTGTGTGTGTGACCATAATGAGGTATGAAAAATGCTCCTAGGGCAGAGAAACTTGATTTGGCCTGGTGACAGAATGCGGCTGTCCGAGGCCCCCGCAGGGGGCCACTAAAGAGGGCAGCCCTCTAGTGCCAGCTGGGCACCCCACACCCCCCTTAGGGGCAGGGACTCAGGGAGGAGTCCCCCAAGCCTGGTCGCAGCGCGACAGGCGAGAATCACGTCCGGGCGCGAGGACAGGGGAGGGGTATATAGGCCTCCCCCACCATCTTGTCGTCCTCTTTCGCGCGCCCGGACACGCCGTCTGCTGGACGTGTCCGTGAGACGTGTGCCGAGATCGCCAGGAGTCAGGAGCAGCGTGCGGGGTGAGTTTACCCCTCTCCCCATCCCCATTAATGGGTGTCCCCAGGCTGAGGGCCTTACCCGGCCATCGCCGAGGTTTTTGTCCGCCTGAGGGCGAGGTGGGGTTTGGGCTGTTCTCGGCTCGCATAGGCCATTAGTTTGGCCTGGGGGCAACTCGGACATGATGGGCGGCCCTGGTCTTGTCCTGGCTTAGTGCCGGCCCGGGGTGCGCCGGGGCGAATGAGGGCCAGTCTCCTGCTCTTGTTGGGCGGGGGATGCAGGCCGGGGGCTAGAGCGCAACGGGCGCTGTGCCTCCCCTGCCTTTGGTAGCTTGCCGGCAGTGCCTCTTCCATCCGGCTCCCAAGGGGGCCGGTCCACAAGCCGCGAGCAGCGTTGCGGCCCTGTAGGAAAGGCCTGTGCAGCGTGCGGGAGGGTGGGGGCGTACGCATGGTGTCAGCGGCGGCCCTATTGCACGGGGGCTCCAAAGCGGCGGCATGCAGGCCAATATGTTTGGGGTTTTGGGCCGGCAGGGCCCCAGGCTCGTGAGACGCCTTGCGGACTGTGAGGGTGCAAGCGAGAGCCGCGTGGTCGCCAGCCGTGACTTTAACCGTCTTCGGCTGGGGCCGCGTGCGAGTACCGTGCCCCTACTTGAAATACTGCCCCGTAATCCCTGGGGTACGCGTCCTACGGGTTTCTGGCGGACCTACTGGGTAGCAACAGAGGACCCGGCCGGGTGTTTGCAGGGTACCCCGCGGGCTGGGGGGTCATGGGCCTGTGTAGTGGCAACAAGGCACGCTCGCCGAGACCGCGCAAATGGCGAAGTGCCTACCCCCTTTGTGGTGTCCCCCGGGGCGAGGCTTTGTGTTGGAGGCTAGAGGATGCGCTGCATGCCGAGCCCGGGGGCGCGTCGTCCCCCCTGCAGTGGGCGTGTGGGGTAGTGCGAGCGGTTGATGGTTTCGCTTTCCGAGGCTTAATGAGATGCCCGGAGTTAAAGTCCCACGCCGTCTCGGCATCGGAGATATTGGCTGCATGGGTAAGAAAACTGGGCTGTCCCGGTACTATAGGGCACAGTTTACAGTCGTCGAGGCCCCGGCTTACCCACTTACAACTCGCCTGTCCACCCGCTGAGCTCCTGATTGGGGGGTTAGTGTTTGTTCCCCTCAGTTAGATTTCCGGTTGACTGGGGGCTTCAGGAGGGGGCAATCGAGCGTGTTGCTAATGTGCAGCCTGAGTTGCCAACTGGGGAGCCTGGTACCGAGCGCGGCGTCTGCCGCACCCGTGATCCTGGGCAGGACGCAGTGTTTACAAGATGGTCGGGTCGTTGGGCGGCAGCATGTGGGGGCTGCAGCTTGGACCTAACGCCGCCGCCGGTGTCACGCAGTGCTTATTTACTGCATCGGTGGGGTTTGGGTGCTGCAGGCACCGAGGGTACGCATCCGCTGGTCGAGGAGTTGAGAGGCGAGAGCCCCGGCCCGAGTGCAGTGCATGTCCTACATGCCCTTGGTGAGCTCATTCCTGACCGCCGGCCGGCCTCGGGGACTTGTGCTGCGTGGTGGGGGAGGGGCGGCGAGCTCTGCGGGGCTCCCTCTCCGTGGCTGTAGGCTGTGAGGCAGACCGGGGACTTGGCTCGCGTGGGTACAGACAAGTACCGCCGTCCTTGTCTGTGCTTATACATGTTTGTACAACACTGGTTGCGTCCTCCTAGGCAAGGTGGTGTTATTGTTAACCCACGTCCTTGAAGAAATAAATGTTGACGGATGTATTTACTGCAGCCACTGTGGTGTTATTGTTACCCCACGAAATGGAGAAATAAATGTTGACAGATGTATACACTGCAGCATCTGTCTCCTTTATACAGTGTAATGACGCACCCAAGCCCGCGCTGGAGTAGTTGCCTGCTCCGGAAAGCGAGGCTGGGCCACGGAGTCGATGGCCCTCTCAGATCAGGCCTCCCGTTGCCGTACCAGGATAGCCTCGTCCACATGTGCTATAACTTTCACCATCGATACACCCTCGTAATGCTCGTTATTATAAACACCAAAGGCATGCTCCTTCCTTTGGAGGCAGTACCAAAGCAGCCCGTCTTTACCCGGGCCGGGAGCATAGTCATTTACTATTGTTTTCGACAAATTAAGCACCCAACGTGTGAAATCTGTGAGGTCCCTGGGCACAGCTGGGCCGCCGCACGTCAGGATATCTGGGCGTGTCGCGTGTCTTTTCCTGCTCGGGCATCGATTTACATGGGCAGACATGGCCAGTGCACCATGTTGTATTCTGCGCGGGTATCTAAAGTGGGTTGTTTTAATTACCGTTTGCCTCAAATGCAATTTTAATGGGTGCAGTGTGTGAGGAGATATTAGATATCTTGCAGAGAAATATGGTGTTGGTTTCATGCAACATCCATGAAAAGTATAGTTTAGATCAAAACAGGACCTCCAAATGAGTGGGTGGGGTGTCACAGACATTATTTGCAGTAATATAAGTGAGCTGCTGCTGTGTTTCATAGGTGGAAAACACAAGTCACTACCCCTGAATATTGAGGCAACCACAATCGAACTTGGCCAGAGTGCTCGTGCAGTACCAGCAACCGGGCAAAAGAGGGTAATTGGATAGCAGCTCAAGATAATTACTCCTTGAGGTACACATGGGCCAGCATTCTTATGCAGCATTCTTATGCGACTGCACTATGGAGCTGTGCCTCATGGCCCATGATCCCAGCTGGCTGGTTCGTGTATGGCATCTGCATTCCCTCTTTTGTGTGCATGGCGTCCGCTTTCGGGCAGTCTAGCGGGGGCCAGTGGTGAGTACTGACCCCGCAGGTTCATTGGTCAAATTCGTGTGGTCTCAGCCAGGGGAACAATCGAGCAGCGTGGTGAGTGCATGCAGCTAATTGTTGTACTGTAAGTATAGCTCTGTGTCTAGTAGAGCAGTGCTTAGCCTCAACCTGTTTAGTAAGTCAAGGAAATACGATCGCAATTTGATCATAATTTCTATTTTGATTCGCATTTAGCAAATTGTTTGCTTTTACACGATTGTTGATGGAGGGGCCAACATACATGGAAATCACCTGTATAATACGAGCACGTAGGATTGTTAGCAATCGCTAACTTCGCTGGGCGCTTTTGCTGTCAGTGTTGACAGATGACCTCTGGTGTATTCTTGTTTATGGCCATTCCGCGCCTTTGAGTGGGCAGGGGATCTTGGCTCAATTTGGCCCATGGGCACGGTTGCCGCGTGCCCTCCATGGCACAGGGGCGGTACTGTTAGGAGAACGGCGGGATGTGGGTCCTTCCTTGTTTTGCATTGATTGGGCAACAGGGGTTTTTGGTGCTCCGCATTGCGGTGGGCATTACATGGAAGTAAGTGTTCGGGGTAACGTGGCGTTCTTTCTCGTTTAACCAGTTTCATGTTTTCATCGTGATTTGTACTGACATTTTGGGCTAACCTGTGTTGGCATGTTGGTGGACTTAGGGTCACGCAACAACTGCAACAGGAAGGGGTCTTCCGATACATTATACATGGTTTAGTATCCAGGCCACGGAGTGGCTGCGTGACACTCTGGTGTTGGAAGGGTCAGCCGGTTGGCAGGCAGTCTAGATCTGGGTTCCTAGTTCGGGCCTGTCCAAGCATGGGTTCAAGTGCCAGATGTCGGCCCTGGGATATTTATCACAGGCCTGCAGAACAGATTGTGGCGAATCTGGTGAATACAGTGGGCTCACTCCGCAGGGTAGTAAGCAAGAGCCCAGCACTTTTCCATGGGGCTGTAGGGTGGCGCAGGCAACTATGTTGTCACAGCCAAAACAACAAAGTTTTCATTAACGCCGCAAGTGCAGGGGCATGGGGGCCTCATGAGAGTAACTAGCCCACTACACCCTTACAATGTACTGTGTAACCCAACTTGAGGGGAGGGGGTACTTTACTTGTGCACTTTCAACCATGAAGCCAAGTTTACTTCGCGGGGCTCTGCTCACACTGATGTGGGCCAAGATCACACACAGCATAGGATGAGAGTGAGGGTCAGTCATATATGGCGATTTATGAGTATTTGCCAGAGGTAGCGAATGTGACCTCACAGACTTGATCAGTGATAATCTCATGGTTCATCTCTTGTCCCAATTGCGGACAGGCTCTGTTTTGCAAAGAACAGTACTTTGTCTCATTCGAGTGCCGCACTTGCCTCTTTCGCAGTATAACAAGGTCAAGTTTGTCTCCAATGCGGGATTGTGCGCCGCCAGTCTGTTGGCAAAAAGGCTGCTGCTTTCTGGTTTCGGCACCTGGCATGCGCGCAGGTGGCCTGTCTGGCTGTTGCGGGAGTGCGGAGGGACTCCGGTGGTCTCTACAGTTCCCTGATAAACTGCTTCTAGTGGTTTCGTCTGACTACAGCTGGGTTTTACACACATGTCGACATGTTTATTGGCTGTCGCAGCACCTGGCCATCAGTCCGTACCCTCGTACTGGGGATCACCCAGGGAAAAGGGCACTTTAGTGCTTAGTCACCCATGAACGATATGTACAAACTGGCACGCGGTGCTTTGGGGTTTGTGCCACCCGGAGCTGGGGGCGTATGTGGGCACACGCATTGCCCGTGCATTGTGCTTTGGCCGGTTTGTTTAATCTTTTCATAGGGAAGAGATATGCAGGGTACCTAATCGCTCACAGCATGGCACATCAAGGGACGCAAACCGGGTTGTTACCCATTAAATGTTTTATAATATATGCTTGGGGCACCTGCAGCAGTGAGGGATGCTTCCTGAGTGCCTAGGACTTGAGGTTTGGTAGCACTCCCCTCCCCCTGGGCTTTCAGCAGAATGGCCACAGGCTAGGGCAGGTTAAAGGGGGATTCCTGCGCGGTGCTGGTAGAATGTCACGCACCGTTAAGGGCATGTCACTACTAAAGTCGTCCCAAAGTTTTGGGGTCAAAATGGGTGGAGCAGTAAGACTAAAGGCATTGGGAAGCTTTTAGCATTCCCTCATTTAGTAAGGGCAGCTATCTGTACAGAATTACCAGCGAGTGGGGTAACATTCACCGGTTATTCAGCGCCATCATGTCTCCGCCCACGAGTCCTAGTAGTGCTCCCACCAAGCCGGACGCTATAGAGAAGTTGGAAACATGGCGACTAGCATTGGCACGATCGCCGAACCTCACATGGGCCTTACAAATTCAGTTTCAGCATAGGTACTTGTGGTGAAATCCCGGTATATGGGATTTGGTTGACCACAAAGGAGAGAACTGGTTAACATGTTGGTTATGTCATTGAATTGGACGATATGTACACAGCAACAGGTGGATAGGGCATGGGTGCATGCGGCACATTTGTTAATGGTGCTGGATAATTATTGTTTTCTCTAGGTAACTGGGATCTCGTGCCCAGGTGCTGTCTTTTGGCCGTCAGTTACCAGCAAAAATGGTGGGAGATTCAATTTTACATTTACTCTGCTGTGTTACGCTAAGTGCAGTTCCTACCGGCAGCTAACGGGGTTGTGCTAACGGAGCTGTAGGACAGTGGCCCATTGGCCTAGTGAGTTATGTAATCCCTGTGAGGTCATGATGAGGCTTGGTAGCACAGGGTAATAGTGGCAGATGAAACTAAGTTTCTCCCGTATGGTCGATACAAAGGGTAATAAAAATAACCTGGTATGGGGTCTCTTCTGTAATGTGCCACTATGGGAGTGCGGTTGGCACATTAAATTTACACTGCCTCTGGGATAAGCCAAAGTCCCTGCCTGGCCATCAAGGGGTGGGCAGGTGTCCGCTAAGTATGTACTCCTTCCCCTGACTAGAGAGGTGGGCTCGGACATGCTTAGGTGCATACCCTAGCCAACCAGAAACTCCATTTACTACATGGTAGAGAATGCATAGGAGTTGTTTGCAGTCCATTCGCATCCGCCCCACAGGGCGAAGGCTTTAGGGCACAAGGTTTGTGGAGGGCTCCTGTTTGGGAGGGTGACTAAAGACACATTGGTGGTGTGACGGCAAAGCGAGACTGTCAGCTGATGCTGGGTAGGAGGTTCCGTATCACCTACCAGAAGGGTGCCAGGTGGCAAGACCAGTAAATAATGTTTAAGCATGATATAGATGCTGGTCAGGAGAGGTTTGCCAAAGGTATTACACTTATGCCTGGCATTCACAACCCATCCACACCAAGCCTATTGCCCAGGTCCTGGGCCGCATACACACAGCCCGGTACCAGGCACCTGCGGTTGTCAGGCCATGAGTTACTAAATTACAACTGTACAGTGGGCATACTTGCTGACCGGGCAGATTGCTACGGCCTCCAAGGGCTGAATAGTCAGACACCAGTCGCCTCAATCACAAGGAACACGACCAGCATAACTTGAATCTTGGCCTTGAGAAAGCCCTCGGCCGATGGGCCACACGGGCGAAACACGTGTCGACTGTCTTTGTCTTATGCCTGTCTTTGTCTTATGCATGTGAATAAGACTAAACACCAGGCATTTGAAACCTACCAAAGAAATATTGGAAATTATTCCGTTTACTAAACACAATTTAAAAGGCACAACCCTCCACCCCCTACCAAACCAGTAGCAGTGAGTGTGGTTTGCCCACAGTGCAGTTGTTAGAAGAATTTAAATTCCATGCACAGGTTAGGCTGAACTTGCTACCAGCGGGTCTAGTGTGTGAGCGGGTTAACTGAACAGGTAATTTTCCACCGCTGGGGTTGCCCTGGGGTGGGCAGTGTGAACACCCCTGCCCCCTATCCGGGGGCTCTCGCAGGGAGGGTTCTAGCCTGTCGACTTTTCCTGCAGTTAAGGTCAAATGCCCTGCCCGGGTAGCTATATTAGCCTAACTGGGCAGGGGTGCTGTCAGCTAACACATTGTGCTGCGTCCCCAAGAAAGGGGGGAACAAGGTGCCAAGCACAAAAGGCAAGGAGAGCAGTGTGAACCCCCCTCCTATTCGGGAATATTCTGGGAGGAAGGGCAAAGTAGGACTTAGCCAATCCTTAAAGTTAGGCACCATATGGCAGCCAGTGCGCACTGCATCAATCACACGGATTCTCTAGCTGGTATCCCTAGGGGGTCCACCACGAAGGGAGCTGAGCTGGCGAAATTCCCATAAGAAATAAGGGATGCACGGCAAGGGCAGGAGGGCACCCTGGCTCATCGTCACACACGTCTAGTTATGGACATTCCTGTGCATCATGAGTTAGAAAGCAAATGGACGGTGCAAAGGTTAAAGTATAATCCTTCTCGCCCGAATAGCCAGAAGTAGGCAGGTGGGTGTGGGAGCGGTCTCCCAACAAGCGGGCAGCTGTCCCTTAAGTGGGGACACAGGTGCGCTAGACACACCGTCCTAGTAGGACGGCAGCTAGGTGAGCTCAGCAAATCCATGGGGCAATGTGAGCCAGGGAATCTGATCTGCCCCGCCCAGAGTTGGCACGGGGCTGAGTTATGTATGTGAAGTAGTGGAATTTTCCCACAGGAGGGTGGATAGTTGGCACAAATTCACAGGGCAGAAGGGCCTTTGTGTTGCATTAGACACTAGCTGATCCAGGCTATCGGCAAGGTCTATGGTGATACAGATGGGGTTCATCTATCACCAGGGGAGGGATCTCTTCCCTAGCTTTGCAGGAGGCCTGGAAATGAGAGGTTGCAGGTAAGAAAGGAGCTTTTGGTGGGGGCTCTGGCGGCGACGGTGGCCACCTCCAGAGCTGTGGCGGAGTTACAGGGCGATCTGGAAGCAGAGGGGTACAGAAGGGTACCTCTGCGCGGCACCATGGTGGGTGCCAGAGCCAAATCCTAGGAGCCTCATGGGAGGTTCCTAGAAAACCGTGTCGGCGCCCCGTTAGTCCTTCGGGCGGTTGTGGGCCTGAACAACCGGGGGGTTTGCTATGCTACGCTCCGCCCTGAAAGGGGCGTGAGTAATAAGGAACCATGTGTCACGTGATCCGGGAAGAGGATCACCAGAAGTGGCAGCACAGATGGGGTTCGCCCCAGTGCTGCTTGGCTCATCAGGCGGGCAGGCGGCCCAGACGGTTGCCTGCCCTTGGATCGCCCGTAAGATAACCCACCATATTACATAACGGTGTATGTAATAAACCTGCAGCAATTTTTACCCAAACAAGAAATGTGTTGTGTGATTATTTATGAGCATGCATGTTATGTTGGAGGGGTGGGGTAGGTTGCCAATGCTGGTACTATGCGGCTGTCCGAGGCCCCCGCAGGGGGCCACTAAAGAGGGCAGCCCTCTAGTGCCAGCTGGGCACCACACCCCCTTAGGGGCAGGGACTCAGGGAGGAGTCCCCCAAGCCTGGTCGCAGCGCGACAGGCGAGAATCACGTCCGGGCGCGAGGACAGGGGAGGGGATATAGGCCTCCCCCACCATCTTGTCGTCCTCTTTCGCGCGCCCGGACACGCCGTCTCCCACCCTACCGCTTACCCGGCGTGGTTCGTGGCAGGCAGGAGGCAGAGAATGTTGTAATGTTGTCTTTTTCGTTGCAGGCGGAGTTACAGGGCGATCTGGAAGCAGAGGGGTACAGAAGGGTACCTCTGCGCGGCACCATGGTGGGTGCCAGAGCCAAATCCTAGGAGCCTCATGGGAGGTTCCTAGAAAACCGTGTCGGCGCCCCGTTAGTCCTTCGGGCGGTTGTGGGCCTGAACAACCGGGGGTTTGCTATGCTACGCTCCGCCCTGAAAGGGGCGTGAGTAATAAGGAACCATGTGTCACGTGATCCGGGAAGAGGATCACCAGAAGTGGCAGCACAGATGGGGTTCGCCCCAGTGCTGCTTGGCTCATCAGGCGGGCAGGCGGCCCAGACGGTTGCCTGCCCTTGGATCGCCCGTAAGATAACCCACCATATTACATAACGGTGTATGTAATAAACCTGCAGCAATTTTTACCCAAACAAGAAATGTGTTGTGTGATTATTTATGAGCATGCATGTTATGTTGGAGGGGTGGGGTAGGTTGCCAATGCTGGTACTATGTGCAGGGTGTGAGACACATGATAATTTTCAGTTCAGGAAGGGAAGCTGCACTAACTTCATTAACTTGAAAGGGAAAGAGATGAGGTCTGGCCATTTATAGTTTAGTGTATGAAGTGACCTGAAAGGAGGAAGATCTTTGATCCCAGGACACACTGTAGGCTGACTACAGTCTGGGATGGTGCCAGTTTGGTGTAGTCTAGGTGGAAGGGACTGCTCAGTTTCAGAGATACACCCCTGGGTGTGCTTCTGCTCTCCTACCCTGGCAGAGGTAGACTGACATCTTGGATTCCCCCTAGAATAGTGTATTGTGGGATAGTTTGTATTAAAGCAAACCAAATGTGCTTCAAAAGTGGGTAGGATTGCCCCTGGAAACATTTTCCTCATTGGCTAGGGAGTGTCCAAGAGTCATCCCCACTCACTGGCTACTGAACTTCACAAAGGTTGACCTCACCACCAGCCCCTCAGAACACTCTCTGGACCTGTGGAATACAGAAAAGGACTGAGTCTTATTTTTGAGGCCTGTGTGGAGACCTACAGAGCCCGACCTGCTTCCACTAGTACTCAGGACTATGAAGGTGACTCCAAGGATCAGTTGGTTGACCTTCTATGTTGCTAAAGGAGCATAACAAGCTACAAGTCGGCTTTTTCCTGAATTGTGCAGCCTACCAGTGCACCTGGAATGGACCCTCCTGGTGGTCTCAGCTAGCCCCTACATGCTCTGCCTGAGGTCCTGGGAGCCTTAAAAGTGACCAAGAGGAGCTATTACAGAAAAGTTGAATTTGTGTTGTTTTGGTGTCACTTTACTTATTAAAGTTTTCTGTATTTTCTACATTGGTTGTGGTATTTTTATTGTGTTGTATTTTGACTTTTTAACTGTTTTATTACTGCTAAATATTTTCCTCAGTTAAACCTGTCTGCTCCATGCCATAACTACCAGGAGGTGGAGCTGAATATAGTATTGAAATTTAGTTTTACCCTGACAGTTTGTGGTCTCAGTCCTTGGGGTGGATTCAATCAATCAATCAATCAATCATGTCACTTATAAAGCGCACTACATACCCGCGAGGGTCTCAAGGCGCTGGGGGAAGAGGGGGGTGGTGCTGCTACTGATCGAAGAGCCAGGTCTTGAGGAGTCTTCTGAAGGCCAGTAGGTCTTGGGTCTGTCGGAGGTTGGTGGGGAGGGTGTTCCAGGTCTTGGCTGCGAGGTGGGAGAAGGATCTGCCGCCGGCGGTCGTTTTCCGGATGCGGGGGACTGTGGCGAGGGCGAGGCTGGTCGAGCGGAGCTGGCGGGTGGGGGTGTAGAAGCTGAGTCGTCTGTTGAGGTAGGCTGGTCCGGAGTTGTGGAGTGCTTTGTGGGTGAGGAGCTTGAAGGTTATCCTCTTGTTGACAGGGAGCCAGTGCAGGTCTCTCAGGTGGGGTGTGATGTGGCTGCGTCGGGGGATGTCGAGGATAAGACGTGCAGAGGCGTTCTGGATGCGTTGCAGCCATATCAGGAGCTTAGCCGTCGTTCCTGCGTAGAGGGCGTTTCCGTAGTCCAGCCTGCTGGTGACGAGGGCCTGGGTGACTGTTTTTCTTGTTTCGGTGGGGATCCACTTGAAGATCCTGCGGAGCATTCGGAGGATGTTGAAGCAGGATGAGGAAACGGCGTTGACCTGCTTAGTCATGGAGAGGGTGGGGTCGAGGATGACCCCTAGGTTGCGTACGTGGTCGGTGGGTGGCGGGGCTGTTCCCAGTGATGTTGGCCACCAGGAGTCGTCCCAGGCTGAAGGGTTGGAACCAAGGATGAGGACCTCCGTCTTGTCCGAGTTCAGCTTCAGGCGGCTGGTCCTCATCCATTCGGCGACGGCCTTCATTCCTTCGTGGAGGTGGGCTTTGGCGGTGTGAGGGTCTTTGGTGAGGGAGAGGATCAGCTGGGTGTCGTCGGCGTAGGAGATAATGTTGAGGTTGTGCTGTCGGGCGACGTGGGCGAGGGTGCCATGTAGATGTTGAACAGCGTTGGGCTGAGGGAGGAGCCTTGGGGTACGCCGCAGATGATCTTGGTGGCCTTGGATCGGAAGGGGCGAGGCGGACGCTTTGTGTTCTGCCGGAAAGGAAGGATGTGGTCCAGTCCATGGCCTTCTCTTGGATCCCGGCGTCGTGAAGGCGTGTTCGTAGTGTGTGGTGGCAGACCGTGTCGAAGGCGGCTGATAGGTCCAGGAGGATGAGGGCTGCTGTTTCTCCGTTGTCTAGCATGGTCCTGATGTCATCGGTGGCGGCGATGAGGGCGGTTTCGGTGCTGTGGTTGCTGCGGAAGCCGGACTGGGAAGGGTCCAGGATGTTGTTCTCCTCGAGGTAGCGGGTCAGTTGTTTGTTGACGATTTTCTCGGTGACCTTCGCGGGGAACGGGAGCAGAGAGATGGGTCGGAAGTTCTTGAGGTCCTTGGGGTCTGCCTTGGGTTTCTTGAGTAAGGCGGTGATCTCGGCGTGCTTCCAGCTTTCCGGGAAGGTTGCTGTCTCGAAGGAGATGTTGATTATTTTCCGGAGATGGGGCACGATGGCTGTACTGGCTTTGTTGAAGATGTGGTGAGGGCACAGGTCTAGCGGTGAACCGGAGTGGATGGTGTTCATGATCTCGCTGGTGTCCTCGTCGTTGATGTTGGTCCAGGAGAGCAGGCGGTTGGTGGTTGTGGGGGCAGTGGTCTCGGTGGTTGCCGGGGCGGTCGTGGTGTTGAAGCTGTCGTGGATGTCGGCGATTTTGTGGTGGAAGAAGGTGGCCAGTGAGTCGCACAGGTCTCGCGACGGCTGGATGTCGTTGGTGTTGGAGCTGGGGTTGGAGAGTTCCTTCACGATGTTGAAGAGCTCTTTGCTGTTGTGTGCGTTGTTGTCTAGGCGGTCTTTGAGTGAGGCCCTTTTGGCGGATCTGATGAGGTGATGGTGACTGCGGGTGGCGCTCTTGTGGGCGGCGTAGCTGTCCGCTGTCCGTTCGTGGAGCCAGATCTTCTCCAGTTTTCGGCATGTTCGTTTGGAGGCCTGGAGGTCTTCCGTGAACCAGGTGGCTTTCTTGCTGGTGTGGCTGTTGGGCGGATTCTTGAGCGGGGCGAGGGTGTTGGCGCAGTCGTCGATCCACTGTCTGAGGTTGCGGGCGGCGGTGTCGGGGTCGGAGGGTTCGGCGGGTGGGCTCAGGGCGAGGTTGTGGTTAGCTGGTCTTCCGTGACTCTGCTCCAGCAGCGGCGAGGCATTTGTTCGGTGCGGTGGTGCATGGTGGGCTTCCTGTAGGTGAAGTGGATGCAGTGGTGGTCAGTCCAGTGGGGTTCGGAGGTGTGGTTGAAGGAGACGTGTGGGCTTGCGGAAAAGATGGAGTCGAGCATGTGGCCGGCGGCGTGGGTGGGTGTAGTCACGAGCTGTCTGAGTCCGAGGGTGGCGAGGTTGTCGATCAGGGTGGTGGAGTTGGTGTCCTTGTTGTTCTCGAGGTGGAAGTTCAGGTCCCCGAGGAGGATGTAGTCCATGGAGGCGATGGCGTGTGTGCTGACGAAGTCAGCGATGGAATCGCTGAACTGTGGTCAGGGTCCGGGGGTCTGTAGATGAGGGTTCCTCTGAGGGTGGTGTTGGGATCGGTGTGGATCTGGAAGTGCATGTGTTCGGCGGTGCTGAGGGTGTCGTCGGTGTTGGTTGAGACTCTGAGGGTGTTCCTGTGGACAATGGCGATGCCTCCTCCGACTCCGTTGGTGCGGTCCCTGCGGGTGATCTTGTATCCGTCCGGGATGGCAATGGCGATGTCGGGGGCTGAAGCGGGATTCAGCCAGGTCTTCGTCAGGAATGCGACGTCTGGGGAGGTTGAGTCGAGAAGGTCCCAGAGTTCGATGGCGTGTTTGCGGGCGGAGCGGGTGTTGAGGAGGATGCATCTGAGGTAGTTGGGTTCTTTCCTGGGCGGTGGTTTGGCGGGGCGGGTGCTGGCGAAGCTGCAGTTCCGGCAGGTGAAGGGCCCTTGGGTGCACTTCGGGGTGGCCTGGTAGCAGGCGTGATCTTTTCCGGGGTTGAGTGCGTGGAGGGTGCTGGCGTCGTATCGGCGTCTGTTGATGTGGCGGGCGCGGGGGATGCCCGGACCAGGGGGTCTGGCGCTGGGCGCGGTCACGGCGCGGACGGGCGCAGACGGGCTTGCCTTAGGCGCGCCTTCGGTGCGCAAGCGGCGCGCCCGCTGCGCGCGGCCGCCATAAATGGGGAGGTGGAAGGGAGGAGCAGGGAATGGGGCAGCGAATGGGCAGTGAGGGGCGGGGCCGCAGGCGCAGCGGCGGGAAACAGGCACAGAAGGGAAAACAGAGCACAATCAGGGCATCAAGGGGGCACAGAAAGGAAAAAAAAACGAGCACAATCAGGGGCAGCAAGGGGGCACAGAAAGGAAAAACTAGCACAATGAGGGGCAGCAAGGGGGCACAGAAAGGAAAAAACGAGCACAATCAGGGGCAGCAAGGGGGCACAGAAAGGAAAAACAGGCACAATCAGGGGCAGCAAGGGGGCACAGAAAGGAAAAACGAGCACAATCAGGGGCAGCAGCAGGGCACACAGACGGAGCTGTGTGGTGGGGGAGCGACCTACCAGTCAAGGTCAGGGGTCGCTCTCTTCACCACGCAGCGGCCGCCATAAATGGGGAGGTGGGAGGGAGGAGCAGGGAATGGGGCAGCGAATGGGCAGTGAGGGGCGGGGCCGCAGGGCGCAGCGGCGGGAAACAGGCACAGAAGGGAAAACGAGCGCAATCAGGGCATCAAGGGGGCACAGAAATGAAAAAAAACGAGCACAATGAGGGGCAGCAAGGGGGTACAGAAAGGAAAAAACTAGCACAATGAGGGGCAGCAAGGGGGCACAGAAAGGAAAAAACGAGCACAATCAGGGGCAGCAAGGGGGCACAGAAAGGGAAAAAAACGAGCACAATCAGGGGCAGCAAGGGGGCACAGAAAGGAAAAAACTAGCACAATGAGGGGCAGCAAGGGGGCACAGAAAGGAAAAACGAGCACAATCAGGGGCAGCAAGGGGGCACAGAAAGGAAAAAACGAGCACAATCAGGGGCAGCAAGGGGGCACAGAAAGGAAAAACGAGCACAATCAGGGGCAGCAAGGGGGGCACAGAAAGGAAAAAACGAGCACAATCAGGGGCAGCAAGGGGGCACAGAAAGGAAAAACGAGCACAATCAGGGGCAGCAAGGGGGCACAGAAAGGAAAAAACGAGCACAATCAGGGGCAGCAAGGGGGCACAGAAAGGAAAAACAGAGCACAATCAGGGGCAGCAGCAGGGCACACAGACGGAGCTGTGTGGTGGGGAGCGACCTACCAGTCAAGGTCAGGGGTCGCTCTCTTCACCACGCAGCGGCCGCCATAAATGGGGAGGTGGGAGGGAGGAGCAGGGAATGGGGCAGTGAATGGGCAGTGAGGGGGCGGGGCCGCAGGGCGCAGCGGCGGGAAACAGGCACAGAAGGGAAAACGAGCACAATCAGGGCATCAAGGGGGCACAGAAAGGAAAAAAACGAGCACAATGAGGGGCAGCAAGGGGGCACAGAAAGGAAAAAACTAGCACAATGAGGGGCAGCAAGGGGGCACAGAAAGGAAAAAACTAGCACAATGAGGGGCAGCAAGGGGGCACAGAAAGGAAAAACGAGCACAATCAGCGGCAGCAAGGGGGCAAGAAAGGAAAAAACGAGCACAATCAGGGGCAGCAAGGGGGCACAGAAAGGAAAAACGAGCACAATCAGGGGCAGCAAGGGGGGCACAGAAAGGAAAAAACGAGCACAATCAGGGGCAGCAAGGGGGCACAGAAAGGAAAAACGAGGCACAATCAGGGGCAGCAAGGGGGGCACAGAAAGGAAAAAACGAGCACAATCAGGGGCAGCAAGGGGGCACAGAAAGGAAAAAAAAAACTAGCACAATCAGGGGCAGCAAGGGGGCACAGAAAGGAAAAAACTAGCACAATGAGGGGCAGCAAGGGGGCACAGAAAGGAAAAACAGAGCACAATCAGGGGCAGCAAGGGGGCACAGAAAGGAAAAACGAGCACAATCAGGGGCAGCAAGGGGGCACAGAAAGGAAAAACGAGCACAATCAGGGGCAGCAAGGGGGCACAGAAAGGAAAAACGAGCACAATCAGGGGCAGCAGCAGGGCACACAGACGGAGCTGTGTGGTGGGGGAGCGACCTACCAGTCAAGGTCAGAGGTTCAACCTCTATTCTTTACATGTTGCAAGTAATTTTACAATCTTTTCCGATGTGCAGATTCTTTGCGAACACCTCAAAAAATTCTGGATGAGTATTTTGCCAAAAGGACCATCAATGATTGTGTGAAGTAGTTAATCATTGCAAAGCAGGGGAATTATTGTTTAATAAAATAGATAACAACACTGGTTTTGATCATATGCAATAGTCCTGCAATGCACACTACTGTCTTGAGCTTTACTTGATCCTAGCCTTAGTAGTGTACCTATTGAGATTGTTGAGTGCTACCACTATTATTCTTTATCCGAGTCATATTTTTTTGCCTTATCTACCCTAGTGGGCGTCTTCATTCAAGATATGTTTTTCAAGGGAGCTCTTCCCTAACTCTGTCAGATGCTCCCTTTTCACCCAAGTATTTATTGTCCAACTCATGGGGTTTAGTTTAACAATGTAATGCATTCTGACATATATATACCTAGTGCCCTTTAGTTCAGTTGATCCAATTGAAATAACAAACCTGAAACTCTGATTTCTCAAAAAAAAGCCCAGGACTAATTGTCCTGTTGCCTACTGGACCATTGCCAGTCCTATCAACAATTGATCCATGCTCCTTCCTCCTCTTGTTGCTAAGTTGGTAGGGTGTCATTTGAGTTAGATGTTCCTGCAAGCCTTGAACAGCCTTCATAAAGCCCCTGCAGGAGTGATCCTTTCATATATTTCTTTGTAATTATACTGTCTGCTGGAGGACACTGTGCTCCAGATTTCAAGAAGTTCGCTTTGATGCTTCGAAGTGTAGTGCTTCAGTGGCATATTCCTTTACTGTAGGAATGAAGAACATGGGTATGCATTACTCCTTCCGCATTAAAAACAATGTGGGCTGTGGTGCATCACATGGATATGTTAATTCTTCCTACATTTGTAACATCTATTTCAGGCTTTAGCCGAACTCCTTCAATTGCATGCCCAACCTTTTTACATGTGCACTGGAGACACCCAGTACCCTTTGATACCCAGATACCCTTTAGATTAGGTTGTGGAATGCTATCATTAGTAGCTTTCCAACAATATATGAATGATGTTTGGTAGATCTGTGGCTCAAGTGACAAGACAGAATTCCTGATAGTGATTGGAAATATCTATTGCAGCTTGGCCTCCTACTGGTGAAGGTGGTAAGTAACCTTGGTTTCAAGTTCAGTCAGGAAGTGAATTTAACTGCTCATGAATTGGGCGCACTATCTGCTTTGTTTTATCATTGTCAATTAGGCAAACTGATTCCATATGATGCTTGCGTTACCATGATAAGATCTGCCTTTCGTACAGTAATATTCTCTATCTAGGGCTATCCAAATCTTTCAAAATCTGCCTCCAAGTGATTCAAAATATTGCTTCAGATTCAGACTACAATATAATTGTGTGACTTGTCCACAATGTTTTCTACATTAATACCCCATCTTTATTAGCAGACAGCTATAGTGCAAGACCCCTGCAGAATAATTGGGGTGCTCTTGCAATATGCTCTTGCCACATTTCAAGAAACAAAGCTGTGGGTTAAGACAATGTTTGGTACTCAACCCACCTCATTGAAACTCTGTGCCAGTGTAATTAAGATTCTCCCTGATCTGGTATATTTGAGAAAGAAGCTGAAAACCTCTCTCCCTCTAGTGCCATGAAATTCTCTTGGGTGTATACACTCTTCACAAAATTAATTTGACTTAAAATAACATTAATTTCTTTCAATTTAACTAGTTTGAATAATCAATCAATCATTTAATCAATTCAACTTTATTTCGAGTGCTGCAGACTCATATAAAAAATACAAAAACAGATAAAACAAAGTGTATGTATAAACAGTTAAAATAACATTGAATTGTGACAATAGGCAGCTTATTTTAGAAAAGCACCTAATGCAAAACATACAAATTCATCGGAAAGCATTTGCAAAAAGCTCATGGTGACACAACACTTTTTAAAATTGCACTTTCTCAATAATGGTAATAAGAATCATCTAGAATCAACTAAAGTGCAGCAAGGTTTGGTTAGATATGCCATCACAAGGACATATGCAACTATCCTCAGACTGAATTGGGCCAAGGAAAACATAATGAGTTTTGTACAGTTCCCGACCTAAAAGAGTAAGGCACATTCCCAATGCCCGGGTCCAATGATAAGTAGGGTTCCAGGCTATTGCTTGGCTGTAGCATGACATATTGTCTGACAGTTTGCTTTTGCAGTTCAGTTTCTTCTCGGATGATGAGACATAGGACCTCATTTGGATGCCGGTCGGACCGCCACCAACAGCCTGACAGTGGCGGTCTGACCAGCTGACAGCCCTTCGGTCCAACCGATGGATTATGATACCCGCAGTCAGACCTTTTGCTGTCGGGGGGAAGACTTCCACCTCCAACAGGATCTAGGATCCCGTCGGTGCAACGGCCGGATTGGTATCCCTAAAATTGCGGCAGTGCCGAGTCAGGTACTGCCATTGGGATTACGATGTCCATTTCCCACAGCCTTTTTATGGCGATCCCACTGCCATAAAAGGCTGTCGGAAAGGGACTTTGGGTTCCCCAAATAGGACCCTGTCCCTTTGTGGGCCACTGCAAAGTGGCCTAGGGTACACAAGGTGCATGGCACAGGGTGCATGGATGTGCACATACTGCTCCCTAACACTGTGGCTTCTGCTGCAGCCTTTTTCTGCCCCGCAGCAGAAGGCTCAGTGTCAAGACCACTTTCCAACTGCCACCATGGCAGTCAATTCATAATTGGGCGGTCGGACCATCGCCTGCCTGTTGAGCAGTCTCCGGACCGCCATGATGGCGGGCGGCGGTCTGACCATCCGTAATCAAAATGATGCCCATAGTTATTCAAGAAAGTTTTTTTAACCTAGAATTATTTGTGGTCTTTTTAAATTGAAGAGGGATTGTCAAACAGAGAAGGGGAGATTTGTTTTAACATACAGCATCCAAGGGATGGGCAGCCCTTTATCACAATCCATGATGATAGAATGATTTAAATGGCATGTGCATTCAACCAAACAGAAGTCCACAAAAGTAGTGGCGCTAGCTTGATGAAATCCTCAAGATATGGCAAGCCAATAGGGAGGTTCAGCGAGAATACACCTGCAAAAACGATTCTCTTCTCATTGTAAAGATGAACACTTATATAGGTATATATAGTTGTTCATAAATTTCAATATTAGAAATGGGATTCCTAGGGGTGTACTACACAAGCGCCCCAGGGGCACAACAAGCATTGGCGCCCGCTTTATGTGCCCCTGGGGTAGTACATAAGGGGCCCCAGATGCTTGGGTGGCCCCATCTGTAACACATATAATGCTGGCACACATACAGCGCCAGCACTATCATTAGAGGGCATTCCCTCATTTGTATCTCACCAAGCTGCAGCAGCTGCGATATGCAGTCTGATCCATCGATCTCGGGGGCAAAGCGCTGGCTCCAATGTGTTGCACAGATTTTACTCCTGCAACCAGGTTGATGCACTGGGTTCTGCTACACACAGACAGGAGATGCATCAAAATCTGTGTTGCAAGTATCTGGGCCACTTCCAGTGAGCCAGACACAGGAGCAGGGGCAGAGACTTTGATTTCCCTGAGTCTCAAGCAACAGCAGGCAAACCAACAAGTCCTTGGAGATCACTTGGAATGAAGGCAGAGTCCAGCTCCCCTTCAGCAGGCAGTAGGGCAACACAAAAGAAAAGCAGGCCTTCCAAATCTTCAGTCCAAGGATGAGTCCTTTAATCAGTACAGCCGTCCTTCTGACAGAGGTTCAATTTAAGATCCAGAAGTGTCTGATTTTAGGAGGGTCAGAGACCCAAACCTATACCCAAAAGTGCCTTTGTTGTGGGGTGTGACTTCAAAGCAGCCCTCTGAAGTGCACAAGGATCCTTTCAACCTAGTCCTGTCTGCCATGCTATCTGTGGGGAGTAATCAGTCCTTTGTGTGAGTAAAGGACACTGCCTATTCAAGGGAAGTGTTAGCCCCTCCCTTATATCCTGTCCAGGCATGGCCATCAGAATGCAGATGTTGTTAGATGGGTACTCAGACACACCTATCCTTCCTGTGTTGTGGCTGTCTAGAGGGAATGCACAAAGTGTATCTGTCACCCACCCCAGGCGTGTATTGGAGACAGTGGTATTCTAAAACAGTAATGTTAAATCCTTCTTCAGCAGTAAGGAGGATTGATCATTATCATTCCAAACACATGAAACTTGAAAAAAGCTACCCCTCTCTGATAAGGAATTACAGCTTAAAAGTGTTTTAAGGAATTCCAAATACTAGCCTATGAGAGGAGTGGGCCTCACAGTAGTGAAAAATGAAATAAGCCGTTTGTCACTCCCAGGACATGCAAAACTTAAAGGCACATGTCCTACCTTTTACTTACATTGCACCCTGCCCTTAGGGTTACCTAAGGCCAATGTTCCCTCTAATTTATTTCCTCTGTGTGCGGCAGTGCAAGATCTTTGTGTGCTGCAGCCAAGGCTTTGTGAACCAAGCATGTGAGCAGAGTACTTGGCAATTACCATTCAAAACCTTTGTTTACAATGAGAGCGAAAACAGGTGTATTATACAAATAAATCTCCATTTAATGGTCATGAGACAGTTTTGCAGTGTAGATACAGATCATCATGACATGATTTGTTTACTCTAGTGGCACCTACACCCCAAGTTTAGAAAAGAACAGGACTCAGAAGGTCGCACCAGAATAAGATTTTACTGAATATGAAAGTGGAGCATTGCTCATTTGGAGGGGGAATCTTGGGAGACTATACAAGGGTATATATTTTTAACAAGTACTTTAACATGTTGATGTACCACCTAACAATTTGTGTCCCTGCTAAGAGGTAGTCTGTAAAATGTACATAACCAGGCCAAACATAGACTGTGGGAAAGGATGGCTCAGACAATTCAAGTACTGTCACGAGATGTGTGAGATGTCTGCTTTTCTCACCGGTCCTTGCCCTTCTTCCACTGCTGATAACCTCTATCAAGGTCAACTTTGCAACTCAAAAGGCAGGCCTTTGTCCTCAACAGCATGCCCAAGTGATTCTCCTCCTGTCTTTTTCTCAATTTAGACTTCATAGTGTTCATGAGGCTGAATTCACATTCACAGTCTGCACTTGATGCTTGAAATGTTGCTCAGACTTCTACAAATTGAGTCCTCATATTATACTGAGTAGCATTCCGTAGAGTGAAATTCACTGTGTCTTGAAAGGTTGCAAACAACCCATGTTCTGCCACAACATAATTTTATTCTCTGTACTGTTGAACAACATTGTCAAGTGTTTCACAATCACCCAGATATTCCTACACATTTACACAAGTCTCAGTCTCAAAGTGAAATTGGGATTATGTTGCTATTGTTATGCTATGTTATGTGTTATGTTGCTATTAATTCAAAGCTTGCCATCTCATTTAGTTCATCCCCAGGTAACAATTTTTCATATACTCAAAGAGAAGTGAAATAAAAGACAAAATAGGCCCCCTGTAGCTCTGAGTTGTACAACATAGTTTTATTTTTATCTGTCTTGCCCAGAGGCACTTTCCATGCCTGAATTGATGGGGTGGGTAGAAACAGGGGGAGGTAGAAAGAGAATATAGTTTGTACTGTGGGGACCACAGACTAGTCTAATGTAAGAATTTTTTTACAGCATACACAGTGCTTTAAATGGAGAAAAATAAGTGCAGGTACTCAACTCACTGAACTGTGGACTAGAGCTGGAGCCAGGGGCAGGTCTAAGGGCGTGGTGAAGAGACAATCATTTGATGACTCTTCTTTCTCAGTCCTCCTCTTCTAATCATTTCATAATCAGATATAATATTTTTGTCCACACTCATTATGCCATTCCCCTTACCTACTCCTTTATCCCCCAGGTTTACATTTTTCCTTTCCCTTTTTTGTATTTTACCCCTTTTCATATTTCTCTCCACTCTGTTCCTCCACCCCTTCTTTTACCTCATCTTTCTTACCACTTTCTTTTTTCCAGTTTCTCCGTATCTCTCTCCACTCTTTGCTTCTCTTTCTTCTCATTTATCTGTTGCTTTGCCCTTGGTTCTTTTCTTTTCCCTTGTCTCTATACCACCCATCTTCCTTAACCCTCATTACTTTATCCCTACTTACATTTTTCTAGTCCTCGTCTAACCCTTTTCCCTTTCTTTCTCCCTGTGCAGGTGCGGTGAACTAATGGGTGATACAGTGGTCCTGTTGCCCTGATGAAATTGCCACAAGTTTCTCTGGCAATGAAACATGTTGGTCACTCATAAGTAACACACTAGTCAGAGGATGTAACTCTGGTTTTAATCCCTTACCTTGGGTCTTTATAAATAAAGAATGATAATAGTCCCTTTGACACATTTTTAGTTTGGTGTTCATGAGATCTAGTAAATGGACAGCGACACTCCAACACTGAGGACTAGACATAATAAGCTGTAGGGATAGATACAGAAACACACATTAGGTTTCCCTATTGCATGGCTCCTAACACAGTCAAAAGCATCCCTGCACGCATAGGGGTATGCTGATGATGTGAAACCCTACCACTTGGAATAGCTAGCCAACAGGCAAACAGTGGTTGCCTACGTGAGGTGTCTCCTACTTTTCTGATGGCACTCACTGCTGTATCGTCTTATAATATTGGCACCACCAATGAATCAGATGTAAATTGGTCATCTTTCTCCCCAGGTAAAATAATTTAAGGGATTAACTGATAGCCAATCATGCAGGATGTAGGAGTAAGAGGTTCATTGTTCTGGTTGACAGATACATACATAGCTAAATACAATATGGATGTTTCCCTTCCGTACAACTCAGGCTCTTTCCCTAGCTTCTCATTTCCTTTCTTGTCTTCTTGTCGATAGTTTGCTCCTTCTCTATTTCTCTCTACCCTTCCTTGTAATAACTCCAAAGCTGCTATACCCTCTTGTTCTTCTTTCTTTTTCTTTCTTTCCCTTCACACCTCATGCGCTCCTCTTTTGTCCTATCTTAGCTTGACGTATCTTGTCTCTCATGGGAGTGTTATATCCCGCATAGATGCCCTAATGTAGACCCGTTCGTACATGCCCTAAAATGGACGTATTCATATTTACCCTAATATGGTCATATTCGTACTTGCCCAATTATGGTCATGGCCGCATATGCCCAGTTATGGTCACAACTGTACATGTCCTATTATAGTATGATTCCTTATATAGGCATGATCTTTCACCTACATTGGTCCCAACTAGTACACAACGAGCTCTGAGGGCTGAACGTTATCTATCCTGTGGTTTTGAATACAGCAGGGTTTTTCCCAAACACAGGCCTACACTGTACTCATTAATTATGCATGGCTTTCTAGGAATATACCACGTGCATAATATGTATGTACAAAGTTCACCCCTGATGTCTTCCTCATGTCCAATACAAACCATACTGAGGACCGAGACTCTTTAGGGTATAAATACACCACATCTTGCCCCGGTAAGATAGAGGGAACCGAGACTTCCATGCTGACACACTGACCAGAGACGCTGAGGCTCCTGCATGCTGACGCTCAAGCTGACAGTGTTCTGACACAACCCGGACGGGGTGTCCAACTCGAGACCAGGACGGGGTCCCACTCTCTCTCTCTATTCAGGTATGGGGGTTCGACTAAATCCTAGGAGGATTCTTGGCTCTTAGCTTCTAAGACCTACACACATATGCTAGGTACACACAGGTACATCTAGGTAGGCATCGTAGGAGTACGCGCACTTGCATAATGCTTTTATATCCATGTATGTACTCATGATTATCGCAATATGGTAGAACTGTTCTATCCCTTTGCTTTTATCGTACTGCTGATAATATATCTCTGCTATTGTCTGCTGGTTACCGCAGCACATATATTTTACACTAGAATAACAACTGTTCAATAAATACTTATTGAAACGCCCGACTGTTTATTCTGTGTAACTCTCTGAGACAAACCGAATAAGTGAGCACGAATGACTGAGCGAAAGGTAGTACATTGTTTCCACGATTCTGAGGGAATCAGGGTTGTCATGTTCTAAGGTTGCCAGAAACTAATCTCTCCCCGATAAGAGGAGACACTAGTGGCACTGCGAGCTAGCTAATGCAAAACTAGGCTAACATATACAGTGGTGCACGGAGTCAGTCTGCCACCAAGCCCGCAGTATATGTTATCAAAACGCGCAGGTCCTGCAGGGGTACTATAGGAGCTACACGACATGGCACCCAACGTTGGTATTGGTACTTATTTAACAGTAGAATCTGAGTAGTTCAGTCGTGCTATTCTCAGAGAACCTACTCACAAAATCCCAGAGACGTCTGGAGTGGGTGAGCACAAACTCCGCCGCAGCTGAGTAGTACGAGAATACTATTTATTGGCTGTTGGTTATTCAAGCTTGAAGGACATATAGTTCCTACAATTGTGCTTTTACACCTTATCTTAAAAATTCTTTAACCTCCCTTCTTCCAATTAAAAATGGTGGAAAAAACAAATGCAACAGGGAGAGTTACAACAAACCTCTTCGGTTTAGAAGAAGACCCTGAAGACGCAATACAAATTGCACCAAATTTCAGAAGGGCAGTCACCTTAAAACTTCTAGATCATGGCTTAAGAGCCAGGGGTGGTAATGTAATTTTCGTGATTGAGGCACACGAATCCAATAAAACAGAGGTGTTCTATTCTTGGGTTACATTCCCAGCAGTGAATGCAATTACAAATGTATTTCACTACTACTTAGAAGGTGAAACACCAGCGGACTATACTCCTTTTGAGGAAGTAGATGTTCTGCTCACGTACCAGGAGCATAATTACTGGTTTAAAGGCGCCCTACCCCACGTACGAGGAAGAGCAAGATTAGGCCCGCTCGGAGGAGAGGAGCCACATGGCCCATATTAGCGGCATACACACCGCATCCTGACATTGACACAATGCCACAGCCAGACTTTCTCGTACAACACAGAGATTTAATTAAAATCTACAGAAACTTCACACAATTTGTGATGAGGACTTTAACAGTTCAGCCTGCACCAGCTGCAGCACAAGACACTCCAGTCCAAGGTACAGTTAATAAAATAACTCCACAAACATTACACGCGATAATGGGCAAAATGCTAGCAAAACGCGAACAAATCCCATTCTGGATAGCTCAGAAAATAACTCAGCTTGAAGCAGTATTCCCGAATACTACAACCAGTGATAAACACAGAATTCTAACAATCTGCTTGCCCATGGGTCTCACACCACAAGTAGAGGACTGCACCTCTTGGGGTTCAGTCTTTGCTGCATATATACCAGAACACATGGTATCCCGTCAATAGCAGTAGTACCTGAAGTATTAAAACAGATACAAAATGAGTACGGAGCAGAGCCTGCCCTTAATTTAGGGATGAAGTTGCTAAACAACTTTGAACAGGTCTCAGCCATAATACTAGCTAACATTAAGGGGGAAGCAGCTTCTGTGGTGATCCACCAACACCTAAGGGAGTTCAGTCCAGAGGATCAACAACACGAACTACCCAAAATAATTGAAACTGCATATGCAGAATTAGGCAGAGACAGTCTAGGTGGGAAAGCATTAAAACCACAACTGATGTGCAGTCTTGAAAAGGACACTACAAAGCAGGCACCTACTTCTTCTAAAAAGAAGTGGGAAAATAAAAAACAACAAAAGTCTAAAGACACCAGATCTCAGTCCAGAGGTAGGTCTCCTCAACAGGAGCCCTCTGAAAGGAGGTATAACCTCAGGAATAGGGATAATATTAAAAAACCTGACAGGTATCAGGATACTGATACTCGTTCCTCTCGTTCCTTTCAGGGTTCAACACAAAACTCCGAGAGGGAAGGACGGTCAGAACACAGACAAGAGGAGCGTACAAAGTCCAGAGACATGCAACGCGCTGCGGACTACGCACCTAAAAAAGAAGATAAACAAAAATCAAAACCTCAGTTCAAAAAGAAGAAAGTAGCAGGTCTCAAGATCAGACATGCCCAGAATTCTGAGGACACAGCTTCTGAACGGGAAATGGGCTCTGACGATGCTAGACAGCGCAGCAGAAGTAACGATAGCTCGCCAGAACCTGAAGGAATTTCTGGTGACAGCGGAGTTGAGTGAGTATATCACGGTGGAAACACCTGATACTCGGGTAAGTGTCCCACATAAGTTACATGAGATAACACTCCGGATGGAGGGGGATAAGCCCAGAAAAGTTAAAGGTCTCTTTTGGAAAAATATGTCATCTGGCTATGACATTCTATTAGCAGAACAAGACTGGCCACCAGCATTCGTCATGGAGTGCCCTAGGGGAAAAACGATAATTTTTCCAGCCTTTTCCGACCCCGTTCCCATTCACCTAAAACATGCATATGCGCAGGAGTGGGCGGTTTCCATAGCTCCAGCATTGTACAAAAATCATGCTGGTTGGGATGAGGATTCAACCCACCACGTGATCCCGTTAAAAGTTTCCCCAAATGCTCAAAGGCAATACCCTATATAGCAGGAAGCTAAAAAACAAGTCAGTGAGATTCTAGATCAACTAGAATACCAGGGGGTGATAGAAAATTGCACTTCACCTATAAACAATCCTTTGTTTCCCGTAATGAAACCTGACAACACATATCGTCTAGTTTTAGATTACAGGCATTTAAACACTTGCACAAAGACATTTGCAGTTCAAAATGCACACAGTGCCGCATTAATGAATAACATTGTGCGGAAAAAATACAAAACAACACTTGATATCTCAAATGGATTTTCTGCCATAATATAGCGCCTGAAAGCAGGTATCTAACTGAATTCAGTGCGTTAGGGTCCCAACGGCAATTTTGCCGACTCCCCCAAGGGTATAAGAATAGCCCGGGGTTGTTTTCAGCAAGGGTAACAGAGTTACTCCAAAATTTGGATGAAGAAGCATTGTCCTATGTGGATGATATTTATCTGACGGACGATGATTTAAAGAGGCACTTGACCAGGGTGAGCACCATTATTATGGGATTCGCCTCTGAGGGCTATAAATTTAATTTAAAAAAATCAAAAATTGCCCACCTCAATGTCCTGTTTTTAGGATACGAGCTGTCAAGTGAGGGAAAAAGCCTAGCAGCTAACTTTTTAGAAAAGTGTGCGCTGCTCCAACCTCCAAAATCATTAAAGAATTTACAATCAATTCTGGGATTCCTAAATTTTGGTCGAACATACATTTTGGATTACGCAGAAAGAGTAAAACCTTTCTACGACTTAATAAAACCTGACCTTTCAGTCAGACAATGGACACAGGAACACACAAATATCCTGCGTTCCCTACAGGAAGACATGATAGCTTCTAAACATTTACAGACACGCGTAAATGCGCAGAACTTAGTGATCCGATTAATAGCGGGTCAATGCGGGTACAATTATTTAACTTTTAATGAAGGTGAAACAGTACCAATCGCATACAAATCACACTTGTACACAAACGCAGAGATGCGTTTCACTTCAACAGAAAAAATCCTGACAGCAATGCAGACCGCTGTAGCAAGAGAAAGAGCTCTGGCTCAGGAAAAACGCATAATTGTCGTGACCCCAGTACCAGCTTTAGAAGCTGTTACAAAAGCTAGCATTCCAAATGTGAAAGCCTTACATCCAAGATGGATACAATGGGCTAATTCTCTTACTGCAACAGATGTTGAATACAGATTTGATCCAAGTTTAAAAACACAGGCATTCCTGCAATACAAACAAGAATATCCTCTACCAAATTAAATTTTGCCTCTCGATCAGTATGAATACATTATTTACACTGACGGGTCTGCTCAACTGGCCATAGGGAGTAAGCAAGCTTACAGCGCGGCATGTGCGATTGTTAAAGGTCGCATGCACGATGGAAAGTTCCATCCGAGTTGCACTAAAACGCAATCTCTAGGAGACTGCATGGCTCAGTTGGCAGAACTCAAAGCACTTATACTGGCACTTATAAATACGGATCACGAATTCCCCACACTTATTGTGTGTGATTCCTTTTACTGTGTACAGTCATACAATGAATATCTACACCATTGGGAACAAAACGGGTTCAAAGATGCAAAAGGTGGCACAATTAAGCATAAAATGCTATGGGAACAGGTAGTGGAGTTGAGAAACGAACTACCAAGGGCTCACGTGATACATACACTGAGTCATCAGCGTGATGGCGTTCACGTTGAAGAGAATTCATTGGCTGATGAAGCCACAAAGGGGGCTGTTCGCAAAGCCGCCGCAGCTGCAGTTACTCGTTCAAAGACAAGGGTAGACGGCGAGATTATGGTAGCTGTCAATGCTTCACGCAAAGGCAGCATAGCATTACCTAAAAAATTTCCACTCAAGTACTCCTACAAGTTAGATGCACAAAACATTCCATATGCTCAGATTCCTGGAGTGGGGGATAGAGTAATACCAAATATGGATCGTAGGCTAGGCTTTATTTTAGCGGCACACGAGGGTTTGGATTCTGCGCATACAGGCATTACAGCTACTATTTCTTTATTGAAACAGCGCTACTGGTGGCCAGGGTTAACGAAGCAGACTAAAGACTATGTCTTGAAATGCGATATCTGTCAGCAGATAAAAGGCTCCACCGTAACACGCCCAGCGCAGACACCATTACTGAAATCAGACAAACCTCTCACATGTGTGTATTTGGACCACTGCGGACCCTTACAATCTGATGGGTCCAAGAAATATATCATGGTTGCAGTGGATTCCTGCTCTAGATTCCTATGGGTTTGGCCTCAGCGCTCGGCTGACGCTCGAACTGTTATAAAAGATTTGCGAGTCTTTATCGGCACATACGCAGTTGGCACGTTACATTCTGACCGTGGTCCGGCGTTTAGCTCTCGGGCATACAAAGAGGCCATGGAAGGAATGGGCGTAGCATTGCGGTACTCCTCTCCGTACCATCCCGAGGGATATTCTGTTGTGGAGAGGAAAAACCGAGACTTAAAGCAATCTTTAACAGCTAGGGTATTAGGCAAGGGCGGTAGATGGGTCGATCACCTTTATGGTGTACAGCGCGCGCTCAATAATCAGCCAAGAAGCTCTCTAGGAGGTGTCACTCCTTACGAGGTCCTATTTGGGACAAGAATGTGGGTACCTGATCTTGATTGTGAAGGCACAGTGGCGGATGAAAAACCATTTGATATTCATGATCGTTTGGCTGTTTTACAGGATCTAAATGAATCCAGGACACAACAAAGTAACGTGCTCCAGAAACAGGCCGCCACTGAGGAATTCAAGGTAGTAACGGCAAGACCTATCTGGATCCCAAAAATCGGGGGTCTAGTCAGAGAGAAGATTGCTGACAAGAAAGAATTTGGGCCATCCTACAGAAAGCCTGTACCGGTCCTTGTAATCCACGGCACAAGAACTGTACTTCTGCCACCTCTTGCTGGAAAAAAGGAGAACAGATTCGTCTCAATTGACTTAATCAAACCACACTATGTGGCCGATACTAAACAGTAGGCCGCATGGACTCCACAGTAGCAGACGCCCTCCTCTCGCTATAATCCAAGAAGTTCAAACAGAAAGACTCATCACGTTTGAAAAGCCACCTGTACGGAATGAAGGACTAAGCAACAATGCTATGGAACTCGTTCCACTTCAACAAAATGAAAATTAACTTAACAACCAAGTTGCAATCAGTTCTAATACAGACATCTACGTCAACATGCCTCGTCAAGAGCAAAATCCGATTTTAACAAATCCCGATGCAATTCCAACAATTGATCGAACTGCTTCTGGCTATTTCATGAACTTTGATAAGTTTTCACTGGATCCAAGCGAACCGGAAACGACGCCAGCCAAAAAATCACTCCAACAGAAACTCAATTACTTTTTGCACTTTTTTAGAAAGACTTACCTGGTGTCACCTTGGATAGAACTATGGTATATCACTGGGATTTTATTTTTCATTTTCTGGCTAGGTTTAATAATAACTTTTAGTATGCTTATTAATGGACGATACCTCCAACCAAGCTCTACAGCCCAAAGAGTCAATTTGATTTTAAAACCTCACCAGTCTTCACATCGTGAACCAAGAGACTTGTCTTCAGTGAACATCACAGCAGTTCCTATACCGGACGGTATAGTATGGGACAAGATTGATTATGATGTATTCGGCCCGACTGAACTTTTAAAGCTAAAACATGTATTTAAAATTTCTTTAAGTGATATCATTACCTCCAGTACATTTTCTGATGATTGGGACACTGAAACTGTAAATGCTATGATGTCTGATTTAGAAAAAACTGCTGCATTTCCGAACAACGCAAATGTTAGAAGGTACTTCAGACTATGATACATTGTACTGTTACCAACATTTTGGTCATCATTTCTTACACAAATCTATAACACCTAGAAATGTATTTGCGTACCACCAGTGGGAACACTGCCCAACACCTTCAAAAGGTAGTTCACAAGCATTTGCACAGAAATTTACATACTTCTCAGGGTTTAACATATCCGACCCGGAGTCATTTTATTATAAAGTGGCGAAAAATTCAGCTCAGAAAATTATGTTAACAAACACCAAACATATTTACTCTGGATCCTTTCTGAACCAGTTCTCTAAACAGGGTTTCGATCTATAGAAAGACACAATAGATTCCAAATCAATCTGGGGTTCGAGGGACTGGCAAGTCCAGGGAATAGAAGCACTTTTTAGAGCATGCATCATTCCGCAGCAGATTTTATTTCTGAATGAAACTGTGCAACAAACAACCTGTCTTGGTTTAGCCAAAGGCAAGGAAATGAACACACCAGGGTATCCAACACCATCTCAGATGGGTGGGGGGCAGAATTCTACTACACATGGGGTGAGATTAGATGACATTTTCCAGTACAACAGATCAGATCCTGATTGGACAGAATGGCTGGTTTGGCCCATTGACACAAACAAATGTCAACAGAGATTTATGAATACAACCGAAGGGTTTAGTATCCATAGGCCAGATCCACGCTATGTACAAAGACAACACCCAGGGGTAGTGACATCGTATAGTGTTGGGAAGTTGTGCCTTGATTGGCTAGAGACCTCAACACTGACAGAAGTAAAGCACCACTTGACCTTACTCACACCTGACATGGATCTTAGAGATTTTGTACTAGGTCCCAGGAAACGATGTCAGAAACATTTCATATATGCAGGCCTTTATGCCTACTATAATGAAAACTGGAAAATATCCCAACAAGAGGCCGCAGAAAGAATACGAGAGATAGACCGTATTAACTTAGAAAAAGCATTGGCAGTGGTGGATAATGGGTTAACTACTTTGACCTCCAGGATTTACTCCTTAGGCAACATTGTGTCCTCGGCAATCGACATATTAGAACAAGATCTGGCCTTGTTACAACACGGGCAATCTCAGCTACGTTCTATTATGATGTTAAGCTGGACGCTGCAATCTTTGCGTGCAGGCTATGTGCCATGGCGTTTTATAAACACCACGTCTCTGTTTTCAGAATACAATCTAACTGATAAACAGACAGAAATGGCACAAAGGGGAGCCAAATATACAATGTTGCGTATTGAGAAACTGGAAAGGCTACCTTTCACTGTAGCCGAATCACCATCAACAGAATGGCTAATTCATGGCCAAATCACTCTGCCGGTCACTACGTTTCAGTTTCAATATTGCCTTGAGCAGAGGCAGGCAGGCCAATATGAGAAAATGGGTAAGGGATACATCAAGGAAACTTGGAAGATACCATATAGATACCGATGCCAGAATGGGGCTCGAGAAGTGTATCTGAGTGGTACAAACTGCAAGAACGCTTTGAGCGGTTCTCTCATGTGTCAGGATATTTCTCTACACGGAGCCTGCAGTGGTTCAGTGGCGAACTTATCTTGTCACATGTCAGGGACCCCAGCGGCCATGATCACGCCGGTTTTCCAGCTGCTCTTGAATGGGAGTTACTTAATGCTAAATGATCAAGGTTGTTGTGGGATGCTTCCGGGCGTCGCATATCTAGTAACTGTTAACTCCAGGGTTACTTGCTGTATGCAAGTATTGTTTCCGCCACTGAACACAGTCAGGGAGGCGCCATTATGGCCTTCGCTGAATGTTTCTTTTATACAGTTTGAAACTCAGAGCAGATTGAAAACCATGCTTTTACAGCAACCCGTGCCCTTAACCTCCGCTCGAGAAACCTATTTACTTCAAGTTGCAAGGACCTCGACTGAGATACAGGCACTCATACGTACAAACTGCCCAATTCATTTCGCAGAAATGGTGGGACGTATCTTCAATATGTCTGATACGAGCGGAATTGTACACCTATTTAAGACCATAGGGTCAGGACTGTTAAGCACCTTTCAGACAGTCCTCGGAGTAATCCCACATTTTATACACTCCGTATTGGGAAGCGTATTTGGAGGATTCTCGCTCATCCTGTTCCTAATCGCAGGAATCCTGATTGTAATATTGCTGCTACGCAATGGACGGCCCACTTCCCGAGCGAATGGTGAACACGCTCCTGGAGCGGAAATACCGTGAACGCATGGGACAACTTCTGGGCATTTCTTGCCTGCGAGAACTCAATGCCTCCTGGTTTCGATCATTTAGACCAGTCTGGATAGACTGCATCTTACCTGTGCTTTGATGCCTGTTCTGCGGAGAAGAATGCATGTTGGATCTTTGTCTAACTTTTCTATCAGATGCGCCTCCGGACACGGATGCAATGCTGGACCCCATAAAGGCCCACGCCCTGCGTTGTCCTCAGCGGCTTCCGATTCTGATGAATGCATTCCTGGAGAATCCACAGGTGCCGTTCGCTCCTGCTGGGTTAGGTGACTCCTCCACAGGCACCCAGGTTACAACTGCCGCAGAAGCTGCCACAGCACCGACTGTTGGCAGTACTACATTCCATCTATGTGCGATTGACGTTCTCTGTGAGGCGTTGGATTTGTCATCTGCAGCAGCTGACACCGATATTATTGAGCTTCCCAGCCAGGACGCGTAATCTTGAATTGGCTCATCGTGTCCTGGGAAAGAATTCGGCTTCTTCACTCGTTTCAAAATAAACGATCTAAATTTGGAACCTTTTCTTACATTGACACTTTCGCTTGAGAAAAGCATGGCCTTCTCCTGCTTATGGTAATACAACTTCTATAGAGAGACGATATTGACTTTTAAGTGGCAACTAGAAAAAGCTGAATTTAAACATTTTTTTTTTAAGCACCAACATTTTTTTACGATTTTTTAGAACCATGTTTTTACTTGCTTTTAAAAATGTTTTTAAATTGTCCAGATTTTAAGTATGGTCATTTATTATCCAGTTCGGGAGAGGAGTGGGTGTTATATCCCGCATAGATGCCCTAATGTAGACCCGTTCGTACATGCCCTAAAATGGACGTATTCATATTTACCCTAATATGGTCATATTCGTACTTGCCCAATTATGGTCATGGCCGCATATGCCCAGTTATGGTCACAACTGTACATGTCCTATTATAGTATGATTCCTTATATAGGCATGATCTTTCACCTACATTGGTCCCAGCTAGTACACAACGAGCTCTGAGGGCTGAACGTTATCTATCCTGTGGTTTTGAGTACAGCAGGGTTTTTCCCAAACACAGGCCCACACTGTACTCATTAATTATGCATGGCTTTCTAGGAATATACCACATGCATAATATGTATGTACAAAGTTCACCCCTGACGTCTTCCTCATGTCCAATACAAACCATACTGAGGACCGAGACTCTTTAGGGTATAAATACACCACATCTTGCCCCGGTAAGATAGAGGGAACCGAGACTTCCATGCTGACACACTGACCAGAGACGCTGAGGCTCCTGCATGCAGACGCTCAAGCTGACAGTGGTCTGACACAACCCGGACAGGGTGTCCAACTCGAGACCAGGACGGGGTCCCACTCTCTCTCTCTATTCAGGTATGGGGGTTCGACTAAATCCTAGGAGGATTCTTGGCTCTTAGCTTCTAAGACCTACACACATATGCTAGGTACAAACAGGTACATCTAGGTAGGCATCGTAGGAGTACGCGCACTTGCATAATGCTTTTATATCCATGTATGTACTCATGATTATCGCAATATTGTAGAACTGTTCTATCCCTTTGCTTTTATCGTACTGCTGATAATATATCTCTGCTATTGTCTGCTGGTTACCGCAGCACTTATATTTTACACTAGAATAACAACTGTTCAATAAATACTTATTGAAACGCCTGACTGTTTATTCTGTGTAACTCTCTGAGACAAACCGAATAAGTGAGCATGAATGACTGAGCGAAAGGTAGTACATTGTTTCCACGATTCTGAGGGAATCAGGGTTGTCATGTTCTAAGGTTGCCAGAAACTAATCTCTCCCCGATAAGAGGAGACACTAGTGGCACTGCGAGCTAGCTAATGCAAAACTAGGCTAACATATACGGTGGGGGTGCACGGAGTCAATCTGCCACCAAGCCCGCAGTATATGTTATCCAAACGCGCAGGTCCTGCAGGGGTACTATAGGAGCTACACAACAGGAGGACTGGCCTCCACATGCCTCACAGGATAGGGACCGTCAGGCCTGTTGGTCTAAAAGATAATGAAGTTGGGAAAGGGTCAGTCTTAAACTTGAAAGGTTTTGTTCCTAGCCCAGCAGACGTTTACGGGGCCTGGATCGTTGAAGGACTCTAAAGCTGTTTCGGCCCTGTGCCTTTGCTAATGGGAGAGATGGGCCGAGTGCTGTACATGACATTTCGTAGTTCCAGTTCAGTATGCATTTCCAGCTCCAGCTAACCCCTGTTCTCAGTGGACATGCAAAGCTGTACACTCTTCTGTGCCACTCATTTTTTTAATATAGCGCGGACTCGGTCTGAAGGTATTAGAGAGATTACATTAGCACCAGTTACATTACACAAGGACACATTAATTTTTTTAGGCACAAGGAAATTGTGGCATTATGGCCAGAGCTGCTGGCTTTAGAGCTGGGAAACCAAGTTAGAGTATCGGCGTTGGCTCAACATGCTGTGATTCTCGGCCGATCACTTAATCTCCCTTTGCATAACAAAAACATGAATGTGTCCTTGTGTAACTTAACTGGTGCTCATGTAAAGAGCTCCAAACCCTTTGATTCAAGTTGTCATTAAAAAACGGTATTTACCTAAAATCACAGGATTGTGATACTGGCAGATTGACAGGCAGTTCTGACAACATGAGTGCTGCTTACAGCCGCGGAGGAAGAGCTGTTGGTAGTGGTGAGGGAGGGTAGGGTGTGAGCGAGGTGGATTTGTGTCTGATTAGTGGCCCAAGCCACTGCATTGGGTGCTGATCTGTCCTCTGCCATTGTTCCTTTCTTTAACATTATGAAGTCTGGGCTTGCGTGACAGGCATGCAGTAGCTTACTCTACTGCACCTCTGCACATAAAACTATTAGAGTGTACTGTAAGCAGCACTCCCGTTGTCAGAACTGCCTGTCAATCTGACAGTATCACAATCCTTTGATTCTAGGTAAATAACGTTTAAAGGACAAACAGGAAACTTGAACTCAGTGAAATAAAGTATTTGCGCTGTATCACACTATATTTTATTTCTGGGCCCTTTTAAACAGCTGCAAACCTAGGGCAAATTTGCAGAGATTAACAGCAAGCTGAGCCGGAACCGGGACTCGAAACCAACTCCGGTCATATATGGCCAGCAGCTGTAGCTATGACAAGGACAAACAAACACACATCCTGCAGCTGTATTGTCACATAAAATAAACATTTCTGGTTGTGCACCTCGATGCTGCACATCTGATTAATCATTGCAGCCTTTCAGGCTCCCTCACCCCGACACATAAAGTGCAAATGACATGTTTAACTGCCACCTGCTCCGGGCTCTGTTATGACATACCACAGGCCCATGGCAGGGAAGGACTACCGTTCTCAAAGTCTTGTTGCAGATAACTTTCGCCACGCCTTGTAAATGCACCTGAATTTGTCCCTGCACTTCAGCACTATGAAGAAGACCGATCTTTTCACAGCACTCGTATTTTAAAGGCTGTGGGCAAGATTGTGCGCACTCTGGGGAAAGACAGTGAACCATGCCTAGGGCCTACCTTAGGGGTGCCTTATGTGTAATAAAAGGGGAGATTAAGGCTTGCCAAATAGTTTAAATGCCAAATGGAAGTGACAGTAAACTTCACACACAGGCACTGCAGTGGCAGGTCTGTAACAGGTTTGAAAGGCTACTTATGTGGGTGGCACAATCAGTGCTGCAGGCCCACTAGGCATTTGACTTACAGGCCCTTGATATATGTTATACCACTTTACAATAGAATTATCAGTAAATCAAATATGCCAATCAGGTATACACCAATGACACCATGTTTAGGGGAGAAGCACATGCACGTTAGCACTGGTTAGCAGTCGTAAAGTGCTCAGAGTCCTAGTGCCAACAAAAAGAATCAGCAGACCATGGAGGCAAAAGACCACCCTAAGGATGACAGGTCTAACATAGTCGTTCATAAATTTGCAGCAAGAGGACGATTGGTTTCCCTCCAATCTTAGTTGGTAATTTTTGAAGTGACCCCACAGAGTGAAGAATTTTCTATTGCTGAGCACAGATATCAGTCTCTCAAGAAGAGGTGGTATCAAAGGCTACACCCAAACATTGGAAATTGTGAACCTTTGCTAAACAGATTGTATTTATTCCATAGGCATTGTTATGAGTTTGGCGGTCCACCCTCGAAGGACCGCATCCGTAACCGCTAGGAGACTGCTGCACCTGTGGCCTTACGACCGTCATATTACAAGTTTCCAGAGGGGCCGGCTGTGTGGCGGTCTTGCGGCGGTGGCCAATGTATTTCCATATATATCGATGCCTGTGTGTAATTTCCAACTGCATATTTGTCGAATGCACACACATGCATGACGATTGTGGAATATTATCGCCTACCCATTGCCGGAGTCTGATCTATATGTTGGCAGTCCCGGTATTGAGTGCATGGTACTAAAACACTTACCCGTATTTTGCCAAAGACGGAGTCATATTCCTTGGGATGAAGATGTTCTTGTGTTGGGGACATGGAGAAAGGGATCCACGTTGCAATCTACTGGGAAAAACTGGAAAGGGGTGTGTATGCACCCCAATTCCTTCGTTCCCGCTGACCTTTAGGCAATGGTCCAACTGCCATGATCGGCTCTTCTGGAAGTCAACTCGAAATACGGATGGCGGGTTGCACCTCCGTACCTCCCAATGGAGGCTGCCATCCCCCGACTGCAACCCCTGCGGTCAACAGTGTGCTGGTGGTGCCGGTGGTCCAGCCGCAGTCTTCACACAGCCAATCTGCCCAACTCGTAATACGGCTAATGGCTCACCGCCGTCGTACCGCCACGGCCGGGATGGCGGTCCTTGGACCGCCAAACTTGTAATAAGGCCCTGTGTGTGCGTACATGGGTTGGAACAGCTGGACATCATTTGGCTTTTAGCTAAGTTGCTGCACATGTCAAGAGTAGACAAATACTCTATAATGAAACCACAAAATGTTGTAATATCCCACTGGCACGGGCTAGTAGCTCTGCATTGTCAGGGTATAACACCAATGAGACAGGGGTTACTTTGATGATTGGGACATCAGTACATGTTTCCATGGAAAAAAATAAATATCATTTACGTGTAAATAAATAAAAGAGCTGATAATATTCATCCATGTCGTACTCCCTTTTGTAGGCTAAAGGATTCCTGTTAATTCCCCATTTGGGCCAAATCTCACTTTTGCTATAAAAGTACTGTGCAAATGGGCGGGGAAAGCAACAGGTGCAGAATCTAAACCTGTTTCTAATAAATGGGGCCACAACGTGGAGCGATTTACCCTGTCAAAAGCAGTCGATAGGTCCATAAATGAAAAATTTTAATTGCTGCATTTGCCAATTAGTACATTTAAATGATGGCATTGTTGCATAGTAGCTAAGTGCTCTCTAAAACCATAATGACAAGTTGCTTAAAATATTCTTCGTATTTGTCACTCCCATTTTCTATCAAAAAACACACTACCTAAAGTCTTCACTAAAGAGTCAATGAGTGAGATGGACCTATACCAATGGGGTTCAAGTCTGTTGCCTTTTTAAAAAATCTGAATGATAATAAATGTCAACCACCAGGAAGGATGGGGGAAATTGATATTAACACATTAGATAAAAAATATTAGTTAACTAAGGGATCCCAATATCCAAATTATATTTAAAAAGATCTAAGGAAACCCAGTCAGGTTCCAGGGGCTTTGCCAGAGGAGCTCAGGTGGACGGCAAGCTCGATCTCATCAATGTCAAAATTAACTTTATGATCTCCAGCTATACTTTTTAAGTTACCTGGGGTACAAGAAACATTATCATTATAGCTATCGATCATGTGAAAATGGGATACCCTTTGTGAATCCTGAATGTGAGAACTCATGGCATTTGCAACCCTCTTAACCGTCTCCTAAAAGATTAGGGGGTTGTGACTAGCTGAAGCCATGATAAGCTGATCCCAATGAATGGTTTGAAGTACCTTTTTCTTTTTTCACAAAGTAGTCTTATACAGCTTTCAACAACTGAAACCTCTGCAGCAATTCTAGGTTTCCTGGCCAGTGCTTCATGACGGCTTCTCTTGGTGAAAGAACATAAAGTCTAAAACCATTGCGGGGAGGGTACAAGAGTCCTAACTCGGGGTTTCTGCATAGTATTATAAATACAACTGCACAAAAGAATGAAGGACTCCAAAGTTTGTGAAAGAGTGGCTGCATCTAGTAGACATGTGTTTTGTTCATGGATTCCAGGAACAGAACAGGGGTGCATTAAATAGATGTCATGCTAGTCTTAAACCATTATTTTTTACAACAGGGGGATAAGTGTTTTCAACATGTTTACGAACAAAAGAACTTGGGGATGACTAAGGACTTGATTTAGATCTTGGCGGATGGGTTACTCCTTCACAAAGGTGACAGATAGCCTGTCCAACTAAATATAAATCCCATAGGACATAATTGAATTCATATTTTGGCGGACAGGATATCCATCACCATTGTAATAGAATAATCCACCCGCCAAGATCTAAAGCAGGACCTAAGTAAGCAGATTATGATCCCCATAGTTGACATCCAGATACTACTACATAAAAATAAGTCAAAAGGCATTGCAACATAAAAATGTAATCAATTGTCGAAGCACTGCCATGTCCAACAAAAGTAGGGAGTGAAGTCGCTAAAATGGGATAATTTTGGTGCACATTAATTAAATTATGATTGGAAATAAAATTTCCCAACAGAGCCCTCCAAGGGTTGGGGCACCCATAAGGTGTAGAGACAAGTGTGCACAAAACAAAAGTATTAGTATAGATGTTATCATTAAAATCACCACGATTATCAGGTTCAGAAAAGTATTATAAACTAATAACTTGTCAACCTTTCTGAATAACATTAAAGGATTTGGATTATTCAGTTAGGTAAAATCGTTATCATGAGTTATATTAGTTTGACTAATAAACCTAATAAAAATTATTTTTAAACATGTTTATAATTTACACTGTATCTTATTTCTTTTTAACCTGCTAATGTATATGGAGTATAGATTGTAAATGATTTCAACATAGTATTTGTCCCCTTCTTTGAAGGTATTCTAGTTTTTATTTCCACTGGACTTTACTTTTATCAGGCACACACTGAAATGTTCAATAATCCTAGTAAAGGTGCCTAGTGTCTATATTCTTCTCTTTTCATTTTAGAGATTGTGATAGGTTCTGGTATTTGCTTGAGAGCATTGATGACTGAGCACTTGATTTGTCAGTGTGGCCCAATATATATCTAGGGACTACAATTTTCTATTACCATGTCTTTATCTTTTTCTGACTGTGGTCTGACCTAAAACACCAGATTGATCACTTCTGCTTAGGTATGTCTCAGATCTACTACTTGAGATTTTCCCTAGAATACCAGACCAGTAAAGGGGTGCCTAAGTCTGTTCTGTGAAATATGCTTTGGCTGCAAAGCTGTTAAGGTTGGCAGAGGAATATACACAGAACTGCTTGCCGAAGATTTTCATCAATTCTGTCCTAAAGATAGACAAAATAACACAACAATGAATCTTCCAAATAGAGAAGGAGAATGGACCATACTATCACATTCCAGATAAGATAACAAGAAGCAAATGCTTCTCCTTATGGATCTTCTAAAAAGAAATAGGCAGAAAATGATACGACATTGGCATTGAGTCATTAACAAATGAAATTTATAGTGCTCACTGCTGAACATTTTGAAACACTGCAAAGAGAACCATCTGTCTAGACAGTGTTATCACTTGCACTTGAGCAGTTTGAACTAAGTTAAGCAGCAGCAAAGGGACAAACAATGTGAGTTAGGAAGTCTTAACAGAATCTTCATTAAAAGAGGTGTACTGGAGTGAGAATCAGTTTTAATTTGAGAGTGGTCGGTTTACCATCATCCACGCTAATTCCTGCTCTGTTTACCTTTCTAGGGCCATGTGTATCTATGCCGTTGATTTAGAGAAGAGGAAAATAATGCATCAGATACATCATCATCACATTTATTGGTATATTTCCAGTCAATGAAGAGAGTTTAGTATTATATAAAGGGTTTTATTAATCAAAATCTTTTAGCAGATCATCTTTATTAAATCACAAGATAAAGTCGTCAAATTTTAGTTATTTGAATCTTTTTCAAATCAGCCAACAAACAATAAGTTTAATAAAATGCATTAAGTGTGTTCCATAAAGGAAAAGTCCCTATTCTAAGAATATGGGAGAAAAAAAAGGAGTCAATCAGAACGCATAATGAGTTCTAGTTTGAGAGAGAGTGAGAGAAAGCATAGAGCTTCAGCATTAAACCAGCTCAACAGATCAAAAATTTCAAAGCAGAACTTTCCATAAAGAGAGGTTCATGAAACTTAGTACAGTCTCAGTGCACTGTGGAATAGGAGTACATGGGAAAATCGTAATGGCAAGTGAGTGGGGAATGAAGTGTAATCTACTCTAGGAGCACACACTTATATAGTTAACATAATTCATGAATCTTCTGCAACATTTGTTTCTTCAATCTTCCTCCAGCCAATCAGCTTTCGATGTTCTCCTGGGAACAAGATCACTCCTCGTCTTCTCATCAAGAATACAATGATCCTTAAACAGCAGTATTAAATTTGCAAATACGTTGTAGCTATTATAAGTTAGTGTGGGTCAGTTTCTCATTCTGATTCACTTTCCCACGTACTTTTCTACACATCTCACCTTCAAAAACCTAGTATCTAAACAATGTATGTAGAAGTTGAAACATCTGTATAATGAAACAAAAACATTTTGCACCAAACGCTTACTGAAACGGAAAATACAAGTTAGTTGAAAGGGTCAAGATCAAGTTTAAATGCTGATTCTACATGTATGAATTCTTCATTACCCTATTAAAACTAATTTCGAATCATTTGCTGACAGTGAGCTTTGTTTAAGTTGAAACATTTGGCGGAAATATATGAAACTTTTATGGAACTTTTCATTCTAAACAAATCAACTTTTCAAGCAGTGTTACTTTAGCTATTTTGAGGCCTAGTACATGTAAATATAATGGCTTAGTGCAATTTATTACATCTTAAAAGCATTTTATTTTCATTAAAGCTTGCACGTTAATGCTGAACTTTCATCATATCCTAGTTAATTTAGCATTTTATTAAAAACTCTACCTCAGGTGCATGACTCAGACATTAAAAAAAACCTCTATAAGTCCTTGGGAGGCTTGGTACAAGTGGTTGTTGGACTGATCCACAGTTAGACAAAGGTTGGTTACAGCATTGTATAAAGCAGCCAATTCTTTTCACACAGCCAGGCTGTTTATTCTTACTTTGCCAAATTTGGCCTGCAAGTTTTATATTAACTAAGGCGTCTGGGGCCTTTCTGATGGCAGGTCAAGTGGGATCCATATCACATGGGTGAGCAAATTTGATATTAGCCTTTGAACACCATCCGGTGCAGGTATACCTCAAAAGTCTCTGGTAGTCTCCAATAAATTCTTATCCCTCACTGGACCATGGCTATGACCCATGAAATGACCACTGATCTTGAAATGAATGCAATCATATGAAGTCACCTTATGAAATGGGATTACTAAATACTGATTTTTCTCTTGCTTCATCGCTTGTATGGTTTTTAGTGCAGACTCAAGCACCTTTATGTTTCTCTGCTAAACATTTCATTTAAATAATAATGTCTGACAATTAGAGGGGACGCAAAGTGTGACAACACCACTCCAATCCATACTAAACACTAAAGGGCCTATTCACAAAGGTAAATATACATGAGTAAATCTACATGTGCAAATTTACTCTTACGCTTTTGGTGTAACTTTTGTACTTTAGTTTATTCACCATTCATGATTGTAAAGTTACCTGAATTAGGGGGTGGAGCCTAATTTCAGAGTGTAAAGTTACTACTTGCAACTTTTCACAAGAAGGTGGAGATCTCCACCACTGGGACAGAGATCTCCCTTTGGTAAAGTACAGGGAAATGTTTAAAAGTATGAAAAATATTTTTGTGTTAAATATTAATATTAATGTTAATTCATTTTATATATTTATTTCAAATGTAGAATAATATAAAAACATTAGAGCATTAACTTAATTTCAAATTAAAATTTTTGTTTGAATATATTACATTTAAAGTAAAGTTATTATTTTGAAGTCGAATTTAAAACACAATTCCCACCTAAAGTAAAAAAATAAATATTTATTATGTATTTAAAATTATTGAAAATGATGGATAGAATGAACAGTAATTTAATCATTCTGAATTAATATTACTATTTCATTAGTTTTTATACTAAAAAGGTTAATAAATATTTTAAAAATAAATTAATAATTGTTTTATTTTGAGACTTTTTTAAATTAACATGTTATTATATTTTGAAACTATTTAAATAATTTAATTTATTTTAACACTAGTTCATATGGGCTTTTATGTAAAGTCCCTACCTCCATATTTTCTATGGATGGTGTTACAATATTTGTGAGTGACTATGGGTGGTGCTAGACTTACTCCAATTTACTCAAACTCCAAGCTAGAGTATATTTGGACCTCGTTTGGGTCAGGTTTGGCTGTAGAACTATAGAAGGGCAGTTTGTGAATAGGAAGGGGCTTATTTGTTTGTGGATGGGTGCATGTCCCTTCCCAAACCCCTCCCCTGCCCTCCCTTACCTCCTCCTTACTCCTCCCTTAACCCCTCCCCTATAGCAGTAAGTATTCCCCATTTTTCAGCCACTCCCCTCAGTCCCTCCCACATTTACTACTAAAACATATATTTACATGTCCTGTGATGTCTGTAGTCGGGCTGAGAACTCTCTCTGTACATAAAAGATACACGAGGGGGATGCAGATACCTCCATGCGTCGGTATGTGAATAGCATTTTGTAGCAAGTTAGTAGCAATATTGTAATACTACTAAATGTACTACAAGATGCAGTTTGTGAATAGGCCCCTACCTGTGCTTATCTTAATGAGCTTATTAGGCCATAAAGTTGAGTTAAGAAATGTGTCTTTTTCCCCAGTGTACTAGAATAGCAAATTTCTTAATAATTACTTTGGGCCAGATGTATCAAGCATTTTTTGTCTTTGCAAATGGCCGATTCGCAGAATCGCCCGTTTGCAAAAGCAAAGAAATGCTTTTCAGATGTAGCAAACCCTTTTTTGCGATTCGGTAATCTGTTACCGAATCGCAAAATGGGTTTGCGATTCGGTATTAGGAAGGGGCGTGTTTAGGGTGTCCCTCCTAATACCGAATCGCATTGGTATGTATGAATGTTTTGTGACCGCAATTACGGTCGCGAAACATTTGCATTTTACCACCTACTTCAAGTAGGTGGTAGTAACCCATTCGCAAATGGGAAGGGGTCCCCAAGGGACCCCTTCCCCTTTGTGAATGTTTGTAAAACTATTTTTGAGAACAGACAGTTGTCCCACGGACCACTGCCTGCTCTTAAAAAATGAAAAGAAAACTTTTCATTTTTCGTTTTGTAAAGCATTTCGTTTTCCTTTAAGGAAAACGGGCTGCTTTACAAAAAAAAGATTGCTTTATTGAAAAGCAATCACGGACATGGTGGTCTGCTGATCTCAGCAGGCCACCATCCCCGTGAGTTTTGCGATTCCTAGGGGGTCGCAAATTGCCACCTACTTCATTAATATTCATGAGGTAGGTCATTTGCGACTCCCTAGGAATCGCAAAAGGTGTACTATACACCTTCATACATTGCATTTTGCGATTTCTTAATTGTGAATCCTTGTGATTCGCAATTTGGGAATTGCAAAATGCTAGCTACATACAACTGGCCCATAGTTAGTAACTTTTGTTTTTGATTGGAAAGACTCTGTAAATGTCAATGTATCCTTTGGTGGACCATATATTACACATTACTCATCATATTCATCCAGACCGCATACGTCGCTTCATATAACACTAGCACGGAAGGGGAGTTATCAACTCTTGCTGAATACAGTGTGCCACCACGCAGATGTAATATAAAATTGTACAAATAGGTTTATTAAAATCATTCAACTACTTTTTATCAATTCATTACAATAAAAACCAATGTCCAAGGGAATCTAATCCCATATACTGCATACATATACACAATAATAATGTCCTACACAAATTACATATACAAAAAACACGGTATGATCAAAAGAAGAGAATAAAAAAGATAGAAACAAAAGAGAGTTTTTCTACAAGACAATTCACTTTGTCATCAATAAAGCCTATCTGTGACTAGATGACTTTAAGGCTGGAACTCAATATGTTGAAGATTGTTTTATATCTGTTGTGCCAGCCTACATCCGACGCCCTTATCCCTAATCTGTGTTGTCGGCTGGCACAACAGATATAAAACAATGTTCAACATATCGAGTTCCAGCCTTAAAGTCATCTAGACAACTCTCTTTTGTTTCTATCTTTTTTATTCGCTTCTTTTGATCATACCGTGTTTTTTGTATATGTAATTTGTGTAGGACATTATTATTGTGTATATGTAAGCAGTATGTGGGATTAGATTCCCTTGGGCATTGGTTTTTATTGTAATGAATGGATAAAAAAAAATTGATTGATTTTAATAAACCTATTTGTACAATTTTATATTACATCTGCGTGGTGACACACTGTATTCAGCAAGAGTTGATAACTCCCTTCCGTGCTAGTGTTATATGAAGCGTACGTATGCGGTCTGGATGAATATGATGAGTAATGTGTAATATATGGTCCACCAAAGGATACATTGGCATTTACAGAGTCTAAAATGGAGCCCTATTCCTTTGGTGTTAAAGGGGTCCCTCTCACTTGGTTTTTGATTTGATTGGAAAGAGACATACAAGATTATTTTCTAAGATTTTTTGCTATACCATAAGCATGCAGTTTTTCTACTGAGTGGAAGTATTGAGCTTTAAGTGTTTCCACAACATATTTTATGCTAGAAGTTGCTTTTCTGAACTGAAAAAACTCTAACAATATTTCTTTCCAAGCATGGTGGAATGGAATAGGCTACACTGGCCATATTTATAACCTATCTCCCTTGCAATTTGAAGAAAATCTATATGGCCACCTGTAAACGTTTTACCATAATATTTCTGAATCATTTCCCCCACCGACCAACATCTTAAGAAGCACCCAAACTGCCTTGAATACTTATGTTTTAATTATAATGTATGTAGACAGAGGTTACGGAATCACATAGGTCTATACCTTCTAAGTAACTTTATTTGCTGTTTGACCTTTTTTTACTGTAGGTTATAAATTCAAATTAAAGAAACAACATTTTATAATTTACAATGTTTCATTATTAGATACTGTTTTTCCAACCCTCTTTCTTTTGAATCATCTCTTTTTTATTCTCCACGAATTTCTTTTGCTCTTCTCTTTTCCTTTCTTTCTTCATGGGATATCTTTAACTTTAAATGTAATTGTATTAATGGTTACCAGCTTTGATTATGCTATTTTATAAACACGGATTGTTCATTTCATTACTGTATAATCTTATCTGGAAATACGTTAATTTTGTAATATGCATTATTTTACTAGATTGCTTCTTAAAATGTAAAAAATACTAAGGGCCTGATTATGAGTTTGGTGTTGTGGCAGTGGGCCGCCACTCCACCGCACCGCACCCACACTGCCAAACTCGACCGCCAACTGCCCGCCAGATTAGGAGTTTTCTCCTGGTCTGGTGGGCGGTCCTTTGGCGGTGCCATGCTAAGACTCACATAGGTGCGCCAAAGCCTGTTCCTGCACAGCATGGACTGTTAAGTGTAGGAACCGTGTGCCCGCCTGCATGCATCTGCAGGCCTTGAGGCGACTTTTGTTTCCTCACTTCCACACTTTTCATGGCAGGCTCACCGCCATAAAAACTGTGGTGGTGAGTAAACTCGTAATCTGCTTTGCCGTGCTGCAGGGGCACCACCAGCATATTCTGAGCCTCTGACCACTGTGCCACCACTGAGGGATCAAGGATCTCCGGTGGTTGAGGTGGTCCAAAGGCGGTCTGACCTCCATACTTGTAATAGGGCGGTCAGACCACTGATGCGGCAGTTGCCGCACCACCACTGTGGGTTTGGTGGTCCATCAGACCGCCAAACTCATAATTAGGCCCTAATTGTGTAACTTCATTTTCAGTGGCTCGGAAACAGGGTTTCTAAAGACACATGTTAAATCACTTGTATTGTAAAGCGTGCTGTATCAGGATTGAATAATGAGTGTTAGTCTCGCAAGTGTTGAGTGTATCTTGATTCTCTAGAGGACCATCTGCAGAGTTGTGTTAGGTGTACAGAAACTGTATCTTGAAAGACTATAAAGTAGAAACTAAGGCCTTGTCATGAAGTGGCAGGCAAATTGGAGGTTATAAATGGATTTATTTATTTTATTTATTTAGCTCATTTGTATCATTTGCTTGGACCTGGAATGGGTGATAGGACACTTCCCAAAGAGCAGAACAATCAGACATAGGTTATTAGGCGAGAGGCAAGCTGAAAACAGGAAATAGGTTGATATTATCAGTAAAACATAACCTAGCACGGCTACATCAATAGCAGAAATTCAAGAATATATGAGAAGTGGGGAGTAAGTTTGTACTGGAAGCTTGCCATAAAAGGGAGAATTAGACATATCGGATTCATACTGAGCTGTATCGATTCTCCGTTCCCACAAACACAATTAGAGACATTTTCAGTACCTGATATTAGCTTCTATGTGTGGCTCCGAGGAATTTGCCTCTCCTTTTCCCCTTTGAGCTGTATAACCAGAATGACCATGGACGTAGAGTACAGGAAGCTCAACATTTCCTTAAGGCAATAGTTTGAGAATATATGTTATAAAAGGCAACTAAATCATTTGGTGAACTGATGAGACACAATGATTTTTTTGAATTTAGAAGAGTGTTTGGGTGCTGTGTGCTGACGCTAAATGCCTGTAAAACTAAGGACATGATCCTTTGCAATTAATATGAATTAGATTAGAAAATATACTATTAATGAAAACTAAGCAATAATACCCCATTTAGATTTAAATAGGGCGGCTGTCTGATAAGGATGCAGGGCATTAATGTATGTTTTCTGGAACCTATTATAGCCTATTGTAGAAAACTGTTGTAGAAAATATCTAAATTTAATGCAAAGAAAATTTTCACTATCAATCAATCAAGAGTTTGTATAGCACGACTACTCACCAGTAAGGGTCTCAAGGTACTGGGGGGGGGCTGCTGACCCATCTGGGCGTGGAGGTTCAGTCGAAAAGCCAGGTCTTGAGATCCTTCCTGAATTGGGTCAGAGACGGAGGTTGCCTGAGGTGGAGGGGCAGGGTGTTCCAGGTCTTGGCAGCGAGGTAGGAGAAGGATCTTCCTCCGGTTCTGGTCTTGTGGGACGGTGGCCAGGGCAAGTTGGACAGAGCGAAGTTGTCTGGCGGGTACATGAAATGAGAGGTGGTGGTTCAGATATACTGGTCTCACGTCTTTTCTTGTTGACTGGGAGCCAGTGGAGTTGTTGAAGGAGTTCTGTGATGTGGCTGTGGCGGGGCATGTCGAGGACCAGTCTGGCTGCGGGGTTTTGAATGTTCTGTAGTTTCCTGAGGAGTTTCTGGGTGATGCAGGCACAGAGAGCATTGCCGAAGTTGAGTCTGCTGGTGATGAGTGTGTGGGTGACCGTCTTTCTGGATTCTGTGGGGATCCATCTGAATGTATTTCAAAGCAGGTGGAGCGTGTGGAAGAGGGATGAGGATAGGCCGTTGATCAGGCGGTTCACTGTGAGCGAGGAGTGCACTATGATGCCTTTGCTACGTGGGTAATCCGTGGGGGTGAGGGGGTTCCCAGTGTGGCTGGCCACCAGGACTCGTTCCAGGCTGAGGGGGTGTGTTCCAGGATGAATACTTCGGTCTTGTTATGAACTACATTGGACTACATTACTAATCATTGTGCAATGCAAGACAGCATAAACAAACAGCTGTGATGCTTTGCACCGTTACTTTATGCTTTGCACCGTCACATTTTGCATTCAGTACCGAATTTATTTTGCTTGGCTTTGTTATGACATTGCCCATGCACTTGCAGGTACAATTGCTCTGTGTGCTGTTTGTGTCACGTGAACAGTGATAATGCTGCTTAACAGCGACATGTGCCAAGGCATGCTGGAATACTTAGGGGCAAAGAAACACAAGGCACTTAACAGCAGGAAGAGGACGATTGTGTTTAGAGTAAGTTGAAACCTTACTTAGTGATGACAGCAAACTTCAAAACAAACAATTTATCTTATTCATACTCCCACATTCCTTACAACCGGCCTTCTAGAACAATATCCTTGGAAAAATAAATGGCATCGAGCCAAGAAGAAGGACTATGGATGAGATCAAGAAATGCTGGCATGAGATGAAAGCTACACCCAAAAAACATTGGCCAAAAAGCAATGCAAAAACGTCAATAGGTGGGGGAATAGACAGCCCAAAATGCCTCACTGCAATGAGGAGCCGGTGGCTGCTGTCAAAGTGTCAGAATTGTTATATGGACTTATAATCATAGTCAAAGCAGACACGAGGAAGAGGCAAACTAACTTAAGCAATTCAAAATACTGCCATATGCAACTTAGAACCTTTATGGTCATGTGCATATGTACGATCTCAGTCCATGGTCAGCTGCATACCTTAGTACATGTAGGACCCATTCCCTGCGAATATAGAACACAGCCTCCTTAATTGGCCTATGTAGAACAGAGATAAGTGTGATGTATGACACATTAATCACCTTGAATAAAGTGCCTATTGCCTTGTGAAATGTCAATGCTGTGACTGAAATGTATCATGAAAAGCAATTACATTTAATGTCACTATAAGGTACACCGGAATTACACGGCTCTCTGTGCACTAAGAAACAGTTGCAGAATATGTTATATCATGAAGAACGCTGTCACACATTAACATGACAGAGCCACTGAATGTGTCATGTCACACTTCCTTGCAGTGCAGACAGAAATAGTTTTAACACAAGCAATGTGTTCTATTAGTACACGATATAAAGGGACAGATGTACTAGAATCGATTTGCAGAGACCGGTCGCAAATTGTACACTGACTTTTTGTGAATCGATTATGATTTTGCAAACCAACCTTCGTACTAATAGGTATGCTTGCCAAATGTAGATTTGGAGTGGGTCACAGTACGAACTACCTCCTGAATGTTATAAGGTATGTTGCAAATTCAGACTCACTACAAATGGAGAACATCACAGGTATGGTAGCCTGCGAGGGGCAGGAGACCACTAAGTCTCTGTTTGCCTTTAAATAAAGTACAGCCTCTTTTCATTTAAGAAGGAAAGTTTACTATTTTTAACATTCACAAAGTGGAGGTGATCCAAAAGGTACCCTTTTCCTTTTGCTAATGAGTTACACTTCACTGAGGTGTTGGTAACTTTTCAATGGTTTCCAACCGGAATTGCAGTCACAAACCTTTAATACATCTGATACAGAAACACAGCTTGGAAGTGACACCCTAAACATGCACTTTCCAAAGTGCGATTCAGTAACCATTTCTAAACCCATTTTGTGACTCAGAAAAGCCATTACCAAATTACAAAATATGTTTGATGAATACCAAAAAAACATTTTAAGGTTGCAAACACACAATTTGCAAATTGCAGGTTTTGCAACCCCAAAACGGCTAAGTACATATGGACACTAATGGTTAAAACTATGCAAAGTATAATGGGCACTGATCATTACAAATTTGACAAGTTTGTGTCCCTTCTTTACAAGTTATATAATTTAGGACACCTCTTAAAGTGTATGACCCGAATTATGATGTGCATGACTTAACACAATTGCCATTGTTTCATGTTCTCTTCTCTGTGTGAAAACACAACATACGATGTGTCAAACCATATATGTTGCCCTGACATGGCATCAATAATGCCATGCACTGAAGAATATGTTAGAGTGTTGTTTCTATAAGATCTTATTCAAGCCCCAACAAAGCCAGCTACTGACAGCATGGATGTGAGCAACATAATCTACACTACTGCACATCTGCAATGGCTAAAGACATGGCTCTTAAAGTCATGTCTGCCCTCGAGTCCTCTGACAAGGAAGACCAGATCCTACAATTTCTTAACAGGATCACAGTGTCAGACACACAACATCCATGGTCATAGTGGGTGGGCTAGTTACCATTAATGTTCATCCCCCAGACATCCAAAAACTTGGAGTCCTTGAGTTCCATGAGTGAGCATAAAAGGAGTTTAAATTGAGCAGCTATTTGACAGGGTTGGATATCACCTTGATGGACATCAAAAAGGCCCTTTTGGACAATCCATTTCTTAATGCCGCCCAGGAGATACTTGTTGAGATGTCTGTAGGGCTAAACTAGTCTGTTGATGTAATTGGGAAACTATCTAGCGTGCTAAAGAACCCTTGTGGGCAATAAGGTGTAAGGAAACCTCACTGATAAAGGGTAAAACACATGAAAGCAATGTAAAATAACACTATCAGTGCCCAAATAGCCAAGCCTCAGAGGGACATTGTCTCAGCAATACATAAGATTATTGATGTGCTGGACGGTGTCCAGCGACCCGGAATGGTGATGACAACTGCACCCATCATCATCATTATCAGCTGTGGAAGGGCAGTATACAGTAGAGGAGCAGGCAGTTCCAATCAATAGTGTGCAGTGAAAATGAGGAACACAGTCCTGGAATGGAATAAACAGTGGTCACGTGCTTGACAATGTGACTCATCTTTCAATTCATATTTTATTATCTTCTTTCTGATGCATATGGAAATTATGTAGCAGCATGTCACAAAAATACTGCTGCTCTGTGACCATGTGGTTAAGGTTTTCATTCAACTTACAAGTAAAAAGTAAAGACGTTATGAACATTTTCGGGTTGAGGCTCGAGTTGATATTGTCTTAATGAGATTCCTTACTTTGTATTAAACAGAGATGTCTAACCTCAGACATGTCTAGGCAACAGAAAGTGGCTTTTAGTATGCCAAAACACAGTTCAATGATGCCACTTGCACTCCTCTGTGCTGTGTTGTATGCTTTTTCTGCTGGGGTCCTTCGATTTCTGAAGGGTGTCTTCAACTGTGTTGTTGAGGTGTAACGCTATTCATCTATGGTGAGGGAACAGGCACAGGTTACATAGGTTGCTTTTATCCTGGTATCCACTGATGGGTTTTTATGACCACGCATCTCATTCATACCTACTAGCCTTGTTCGGACACAACACTTTCAAGGCGTTGAATGATGATACAGTGCCTAAGTATGTATAAGGCATGTGTACTCCCTAAATACTTAGCTACGACATTGGTGGAACAGTATTTGGCATCACAGAGTGCTTGTATATTTATTGAGTGTGTGTATTTTCAATTTCTGTATATCTGTGGCATGTGAGCAGGTAGAACCAATGCAATATTCATACAGTGAAGTGCACCAGGAGGCTGATCCAGCGTTTTCTGGGCCCACTTTCTTACCATTGGTCCTCCGATGGACCTTTTATTTACCGCCTGAGAGGTGACGGGAGTTAATATTTGCATCAATCAAATTTGAATTAGTATTGTAACCCATTTGGCCCCACAATAAGGACAAGAAACCAGAAACTATGGCTTAGAAGAATTATTACAAATTAAGAATGAAGTTAAGATATACGGCTCTTAACACCATGTTATAAAGGTACAGGATAATAATGGGAAGGCCTAACCTCCTAAAGTAGTTTGGACAGACTAAAATCATCAAGCAGACAAGGAGTTCAGTCACAGCAATAATAAAGATTAGTAAAAGTATTTGATGCTCAGAGAAGAGTCTCAGATTTTCTTGTCTATACATGGGTAAATTGAAATCACCTAAAGTCCAAGCTAAAAAGACTGTTCTAAAGTCAGGAATTTCCATAAAGGAAAATAGAAATATGCATGGAAAAAATAAGCAGGAAGGTGTCAGCATTTTAAAAGCTCGGTCAAGAGTCTACTTTGGTCAGAGAATAAGTGTTAGCCTAAGCCACACTCGGCAAAGAATCAAAAGAAAGCATAGAGGTCTGAGCCTCTCCAGTCCAAAGGAAAAAGTGCTCTAAGGGTCTGGAAAGGTTCTGAAAGGAATCTGAAGCGATCTGCTCCCCAACAGTGTGAACACTAAGTTATAACACGCAAGAGTCTTCTTAGGCAACACCCTTCTGTACCCATCATCAGGGGTCTAGTATCATTCTCCACCTTTCACGTTGTAGACTGCAACATTCGCAAAGTATCCCACACTGGAAATGGGAAAAACATTGTCTTCTCACACACAGGCCAGGTGGTAACAATGGTAAATAGGCCTTTCAGTTAATGCTGTGGCTCGCCATGTTCTTTTGTCAGGATCTTCTTCTCAGGCTTTCTCTCTCTATCACTAGTACAGTAATGGATATATCCTTCAACTAACAATGCATGTGAATACCTGCAAGAAACGTCATGTTAGCAGATAATGGAAAAATATTTTATGCAGCAAATTAATAAAGCCTACTAAAGACAACTTAAAGTATTAACTCAATAGTGCACATTTAATATGCGTGTGCACATTTAAACACAAATGAATATGAATGGTCAGTACATTAGATTCATATTACATAGAGCATACAGTAAAATCTTTGGATAATCATGTGTAAGTATGTCTAAGAACTGCATTTTAATGCAATACATATGAAACAATAGTGTACACATTACAAAAACCTAATTTGTTTCTAGTGTATATGAGATTTTACAACATGAGGATGGTTCCTTTCTACTCAAACATCTAAATAGTAAATGTCAATTAAAGCATTAAAAGCACACAATTCTTTTCTAAAGTGAGCATGTCTACTAAGTGAGGATTATTTACTCATCAAGACTTCAGAGAATATATCAATTGGTATGGTTAAGGCACACAATATGAATAAGTTCATTAATCCAACAGTGACTACATATTAAAAATAATGTCAAGTGCAACACTTATTTTAATATTGTCAGACCACACGAGAAACATGTGCTAAATGCACATTTATGTTGTGTATCTGTTATGAAATTGTGAGGTATTTGTGATGAGTAAATGATGGGTAAAATTGCGCTGCACCAATTGCATAAATGTCTTATCAGATGGACAAATCACAATCTGGTTGTTTTCATCATTTTTCTCCTGGAATCCTCCAGATATTTCATGTCATCGGAGTATTTGCTCTGTCTATCTTCCAGTTCTACATCTGCTCTTTGTATCTTCACTCCTTTTTTCACTTGTGCACGTTTGTATCCCTTATAGATTACAAACAAGAATTATCCACAACGAGCAATTATCGCTAAGGGTTTCAAAATGCTTCCCACAATTCCACTACTTAGATTTCCAAGCCATCTGCTTATAGCAGGAAATCCATTCCCTATTGCTTCCCAAGCACCTGTTGCTGTTAACCCTCTCAAATCTTTCTTTAAGTCAGTAAAGTTCTTTATGTATTTCTTCAAGTCCTTACTCTCGTCTGGAATGTAAGTGCAACTTTTAACATTTGGCAGACTCCGCCCTCTTTTGCAAGAAGGACATCTAATACAATTCGATTCTGCAAAACCATGGATCTTATGGCAACGATTTCAGTATCTATAACTGGAAATCCTCCAGCTGTACTAGTGGATTACTTATCAACTATAGTAGAAAGTTTTCTAATCTTGTGTGAGTTGATTATCTCTCCTACAGAGGGTAGCAGAGCACCAAAAATGCCTGCTACAATTTCACTAGCTCTAGCACCTCTTTTGTTCTTACATATTGTTCCCTTGTTGAATCATCAAGTTGTCCCACATGATAAGTCTTTGGAAAAACTATCCCCATGTAGCATGTTCCATACGGTCTCTTGTGTAACCTGTAAAATTTATTTCCCCCACAAATTTAATACACTCCCGGAAAAACAGAATCTGCTCCATCTAAGTATAATCCCCAATTTCCTCGAAATTTGTGTCAGTTGTGCATTTTGTAATGAATATGTATAATTTTTCTTTATGTTGCCAATCTAAAGCCAATGCTGCCATATTTCCCACTAACCTATGCTCACTTTCATCTTTAGCCCATTGTGGCATTTTGAATGATTCGCTGCTTTAGGTAATATGTCTCTTCGTCTGTCTTCTACTAAATCTGTGAATTTCTTTTCTACATCTGTTAAGGAACAAGTTAAATTATGTCTATGTGCCTAAGCTGTGTCTAAGGTCATGGTGGGTCTTAAGAAATGTCCCACTAGTTCAGAGCTTTTAGCATCAGGCTGTCTATTCAAGTGCGTCAGCACAGGAAGTTTTGAAAAAACCAAGTCATGATTCGAGTAATAGTTTTGTAGATGACTCATTCCATAGAACAAGCTCAGCAATAAGCTACAGGTAATACCATATGTCAAAAGGGAGATGATGATATGTAATCCCCTCAGCAACAGATGCAGGCAATTGCATGCAATGTAGTAACCCCTAGCATCCATTGTGTCAACATATTCATAAAGAAATTTTGAATAAACATTCAATTAATAATCTCTTCTAGTACCATTTACATGTAATCCTTCTCATCTACTGCAGGTGAGCTGTTGTCAGTAGGAAGTGGTGTTTGAGGAGCACTTGTAGACTTAAGCTCCTCCACATGTGAATAATGGGGTAAACTTAACATTTCAAGTAAAGTCCTCCTCCTGTCCTGGTCTCCTTGGTGCAAAGCAAACCCCCTACGCTGTATGTCTTGGGAGGACTGCACATGCACGCGCGGGCATGCGTAGTCCTCGGAAGTCGTACAGCGTAAGAGTTTCGCTTTTGCACCGAAGAGACCAGGACAGGAGGAGGGCAGCCTGGGCACAGCGGAGATCACCAGACCCAGGTAAGTGCTGTAAAGCAGATGGCAGTCTGGGGGTCAGGAACCCTCCAGGTCTGCTGCCTGCATGTAGGGCGTAACGTAGCGGAATTCCACAGAGTTTTTAGGCAACTTTGTGGAATTCTGCGTAATGGCACTCCGCCAACTCCGCTCACCCTTACCCACAACCACAAAGACAATACCCTATTAAACATGAGGCTAAAAACCAGGTTAGAGAAATACTCACAGAACTAGAATACTAAGGTGTAATAGAACGTTGCTCCTCATCAATGAATAATTCTTTGTTTGCAGTAATTAAACCAGACCATTCATATCGTTCGGTGTTAGAATACAGACACTTGAACACTACTGCATGCACATTCGCTGTGCAAAACGCGCATAGCGCAGCACTAATAAACAATATAGTGCTTAAAAAATATAAAACTACATTAGACATTTCAAATGGGTTTTTCTGCCAAAATATAGTGCCTGAAAGCAGGTATTTGACCGCATTCAGCACACTAGGGGGCCCATTACGATACCCGGCGTAAAAAAATCCGCCAGGCATGGAAGCGGCAAAAATCCGCCCGCACACACCGCCTGAACACCGACCACGCCATTATGAGTACACAAACCGAAAACCGCCATCGGCGGAAAATCACACAAAATACCGCCCGCCATCGTCCGAGTCGGAGTCAAACCGCCCGCCACGGACGGAAACACGCACGACAACACAAAACCGCCCGCCCACACGGCCGACACACCGCACGTGAAATTACGATCGCACCGCCATGAGCGCGGAAAAACAACAAATATACCGCCCGCCAGCGCAAACAACGCCGATGAGAATCGACACGGCAGAAGCCATGGCGCCCACGTACCTGCACAGAAACCATCCGCACACAAAACCAATAGCACACAACATGGCCAACAAGTCCACACAGCAAGGCACACACAAATACACAAGCACAGTACACATCCCGAAAACACCCCCCGGACAAACAAAAAATACAAAGGCCAGAACCCCAGACACAACACACCTGAAAACAACAGACCATGAGGACACACCCACATAGGTGAGTACAAAAGCAGCACTCCCACAGACCACAACCCCTTGCTACATTGCAAACCAGAGAGGAGAGGAGAGGACACAGTGACACAGCAAGGACAGCAGCTCACCACAGAAACGCACACATCACAACCACCACCACCACCACCAAACACCGGCACCACAAACCCCCTGCACATTACACAACACACACCGCACCAGCACCACAAACACCATGGCACCACAAAGGATGCCCAAGTTCACGCCCATGGAGCTGACGGTCATGGTCGACGAGATCATCAAGGTGTACCCACAAATCTATGGGAACATGGTCCAGCACACACCACTAGCCACCAGAAACAGAATGTGGAACCGGATCGTAGACCAGGTCAATGCAGTCGGGACCCTGCCCAGGAACAGAGTCGAGATAAACAAACGTTGGAATGACGTAAAGAGCCTGGTCAAGAAGAAGGAGGGCAAAAACAGAGAGCTGGCTGCCGTCACTGGCGGAGGGAATCCCGCGCTCTTTAAGACCTTCAAAGCGTGGGAGGAGAAGGTGCGAGTCGTAATACATCCGGAGATCCTCGCCGGATTAGCAGGGAGTGGAGGCTGGTAAGTACAAACTAATGTATACTAGCACACCGCTATGTACTCACATGCGCAACCACCATGCCACAGCTCCCAGGGACAAACACCCCCATGTCCAGCACACAATACACAACACATCACACGCACATGCAACAGACACTACCACACACAGCCCAAACCGAACAACTGTAAGATGCGTGGGGACATGTGTACACTAAGCCAGCCACGTAACCACCAACAGGTCCCCAAATATGCCAGAAGCGCCACAACGAGCACCCACCACACCCATGTGTCCGCCACAGCTGCACTAACCGACAAGTAACAGGTAAGTGGCAGGAACACAAAGTGCAGTGGGTGGGACGGTGGACAGCCCAAGTACAACACACACCAGGCCCCAGTCCCACAGCACAGCAAGGAGGAGCATCCCCCACACCCCACAACCACGTGTCAGCCACCGCAGTGCACAACGACAGCCGAAAGGCAGACATCACGGTCCACAGCAATCTGTGTCAGTGGGTGTACAGCCACCCCCACGACCCACTACACCCCCCACCCCCACAGACCTGCAACATGGAGCACCCCCGCTTAGAGCCATGTGGCATCCAGTACAGTGCACGCACGAACAACTTGCAGGTGGGAAACTGGACAGGGCTGGATTACTGGAGGCATGAGGACCATAACACCACCAACACATGGGACATGTCACGTAGCACACGAACACGCAGCACCGCCCACCATCACGAACAAGTGAACAATGTGCACACGGACATGAACAGCAGACTCACACCCCACATGACCCATCACAGACATAGCAACACCCAAGGAGCCACGTCTGCATGCACAAGCCACACTGAATATAGTCCCACACGGCAGCCACTGTGCAACTCATCACACACAACCGAAACAACATTGAAGTCCTGTCCATGTAGCCCCCACTGCCTGTCAACCCCACACCCCACAACTACGCCTATGTAAGACAAACAACACTAGACGCAACAGAGCGGAACAACAGAAATGCACACGAACACCACTGAACCCATCAAACTCACAGACACACCATGCACATACAACATACCATCCATCCCATCCGTCAGCCCCAGTCACATGAAAGGCATGTCATCCGCACAGCTGCCACACATACAGCAGTCACGCTAAGACACATGCCCATGACCAACCATGTGCCAGAAGTCAATTAAGCGCACGACACACTGTGAGCAACAACACACAACATGGGCCACACCCCCCGAGCACTGCAGTGATGCACATGGCACAGGGCAGCACGCACACCAAGGAGATGGGACAACTGCAATACGTTGGCTGGCACACAACTATCACTCACTCATAACGATGCGTCCAATGCCATGTCCAGTAACCACAACAGACAGCAAATATGCAGGGCATGTCAGGCATGCACACACCTCAGACCATGCACTGTCATGCTGCCACAACACATGTCACGTTCGGCACCCATGGCTCACAGCATGTACCCCAAAAGCATATCCCCTCCCAAATGCGAATCTGGGGCATGGCCCCCATGTTGCCATATGCGTTCCTAAGCGTTCCATTTGAACCCCAAAAGCATATTCCATCCCAAATGCGAATCTGGGGCATGGCCCCCATGTTGCCATATGCGTTCCTAAGCGTTCCATATGAACTCCAAAAGCAAAGTACAAACCAGACCCAGGATGGGCCAGGAGCCCGCATACACCAGAGTCACAATGAGTAGGGGCAAAGCAACACACCCATCGGCATGGCCAATCCGTCCCATGCCACATGTGCACAGCACACAGTCCCATTGCCTAGCACACACAACTACAGATGCCACAGCCACACACTCGCCTCCGGGAAACCCATGTACGAGATTGCACGAACTGCCAATGTCAGACGACTAATACATACTTCGCCAGGTGCAACACAATAACAAATCTCATTTTCTCCACAGGTGACGAACTGCTGGACGCTGGGGATGGAGACAGCAGCCAGCACAGCCAGCCTACAAGCCCCCAACGAGGACACACGGATCTGGAGGATCTGTCCACCTCTTCGGACACGGACCACCAAGCTGGCCCATCTGGCGTGGCAGGGCCCAGCCGCTCCCCAGGACCCCTCCTACCCACCAACCCATCATCCAGGGATGCTGAACAGTCCCAGTCCCCTGCTGCCACTGTCGTTGCGGCCACACCCACGGTCATTGCGGCCACACCCACGGTCATTGCGGCCACTACCACTGCCGCAACTGCCACCATCGCCGCACCGACCACCACCGCCTCCACCACCACCACGTCTTCGCTGGCACCAGCCCCAGCGCAGGTGGTGGCCCGGCCGACTGGATCCACCCTGGGAGCCACAGCGAGGACCGTGGTGTGCAATGTGGCTAGTGGGCAGGCCGGTGGCAGCAGGACTGGTAGGAGGAGCAGGGTCAGGGAAACGCCAGCCTCCCTGGGAGCCATGCCCTGCCTCAAATGGCCAGAGTCCTTGGGGCCTATGAAGAGGCCCAAGGACAATGGGCCAGGTCTGCTACTGACACGCGGGAGGTGCTGGGGGTGCTGAGGTCCATGGACGCCCATATGGGCCAATTCGTGTCCCGTATGGACCAACTCGTGGACCTCATGGGCCAGCTGGTGGTGGCGGTGGGGTCACAGGCAAGGCCAGCAACACCACCTCCGCCACCACCTGCTAGGGCGCAGGGTCGGCCAGCAGTGTCCACTTCCCCTGCGTCCACAGCCAGTGAGCACACCTCACCCACCACCAGCAGGTCGCCACCACACACCCCCTCCCAAACGTGGAAGGGGCCGTCCGAAGAGGAAACAGATCTCCCGGGAGGACTTCGCACGCTCCAGTCGCAAGTGAGGCAGCCAGCCAGCCTTCCGCCAGCCTTCCTTGACCAGCCACTGCATTGACTTGCTCTACGATCCCACTCCACACAGCCAGCTGGATGGCATGTGTGTGTTGGACTATGGACATAGAACCAGTGGGTACACTCTGATCATCACGCAGCCATGACCGACAGCTCATTGTCACTGCACGCACCACTTTTGTCATCACCTTACACACAATCACATGTCACAGTTTGTAATAAATGCACCTTTTTCACTAACTGCTGTTTGTGCCCTGTGTTTTATTTGTACGGAATACAACGGCCACCTTGGGCGGAAGGGCACCTGATGCGTGGCATGGCAATGGAATCCGGAGGGCCTGTAGGGACCTAGGGGTGGGAGACAGAACAGGAGCACATTCAATGAGTGTGTCACACACCCATCACACAGTACATGTCAACAACTACAAGCAATGTACACACATCGCACGGAGCAATAGGGCACAATGCCACAGTCACCAACAGTGGCATACTACCCTGGCCATGGAGCGTTGACACACTGCACGCAGTGAACATACGGCCACCCTGACACAGCACACACACACCTGCACAGATACAGACACATCATCCGTCGTACATGGACACTCACCGTCAAGTGAAGTAGCGGGCAATGAGCTGCTGGCGCACATTCCCAGCTTCCTCCTCTCCGCTGTCCACCTCACTCGAGCTGTCCTGGTCTGCGGGCTGGGGCCCTGGTTGATCTCCGTCATCCACAATGAGGGGGATCTGCTTCCGAATGGCCAGATTGTGCAGCATGCAGCACGCCACCACTATCTGGCACACCTTCTGTGGGGAGTACGCCAGTGCACCCCCGGTGCGGTCCAGGCACCTGAACCTGGACTTGAGGAGGCCAAAGGTACGCTCGACCACACGTCTGGTCCTCCCATGTGCCTCATTGTATCGATCGTCTGCTGGGGTGCGAGGATTCCTCAATGGACTGAGCAGCCATGCCCCATTCGGATACGCAGAGTCACCTGGGTGTGAGGGACACAGAGAACCGTAGCTATTCCAACTGGACAGGGGACAGCATCGCACAACCAGCACGCTACACCACTCCACATACTCACCGACAATACAGGCACGATCCTGTTGCAGATTGGCCAGCAGTCGTGGCAAGATGCTGTTGCGCATTATGTGTGCGTCATGGGCCGAGCCTGGAAACTTTGCACACACGTGGGTGATCACCATGTCCGCAAGGCACACCACTTGCACATTCAGGGAGTGCGTGTGCTTCCTGTTGCGGTACAGGTGCTCAGTGGCCTGTGGTGGAACAAGGCCAACATGAGTGCAGTCAATGGCTCCCACGACGTGTGGGATTCTGCCAAGGGCATAGAATGCACCCTTCACTGCCGCCAATTCACGAGCCCTGGGGAATCTGATGTACCTGTTCCGGTACAGCATCATGGCTGCCAGTACATCCCTCAGCACCTTGCTGAACATGGGCTGGGACATCCCTCCTCCACTGCCCACTGTGTGCTGGAATGACCCAGTGGCGAAGAAATGCATGGCGGCCATCACCTTAGCCGTGGGGGTGACAGCAGTCGGATACACCCTGCGGGGACGGAGATGGGGCTCTAACATGGCACACAGTCGATGCAGAGTTGGCCTGTCCAGCCGAAACTTCCTGATTACCTCTGTATCGTCCATGTCCGCCAGCAATTGGTATGGGCGGTCAATGTTCGGTCTCCGCCTGGGTTAAATGGCAGAGGACACATGTCAAAGCAACACGGCACATAGCAATTTCGCATACACATCACTGACATGACTGAGCAAGCACAAGAGCCACAGCCCAGCTGTCAAGCTGGGACGGCACGGCCACAATACACTTACACAGGTCTCCCAACAATGGCAATGGCAAGTGAGACATACCACTGCCATGTGCATGCACATGGGGATCTAGGCCCCAATGACTTGCGGGGCGTGCTGATGGGGACTGACTGCATATTCGTCAAGCGGCAACGCCACGGCAACATGAGTGTCTGCTGAGCATGGAACTGCTTCCGAGGCTGGATGAGTATGGCACACGACGAGCGACGATGTGGGCACGGGCTGAGCGGCCAATACAAGTGGGACCTGTGGCACGAGGGGATATGAGACAGTAGTAGGTGTCAGCACTGCACCCTATGTACAGCACTGTACGGATCACAGCTCCCGAAACATTGACTGGTGTCCACATTGACAGCCCCATGCCAAGACGGCTGTGTGCTTGCAGTCACAGGTGAGAGGTTACATTGCACGTGCCAGGTGGCAGACGTACATAGTGGGAGCTGGCATGTGTGTGCATGTGTCTCCTGTTCAGGATCCACCAGATGGGCGCTGACTCTGTACTGACCATTGGACACAGCATGTTCCGTGGAAGGCTTGTGTGTGTGGGATGGTGGCACTGGATGTGCCTCCGTTGGGTGGGGGCCATGCACAGGGCGGGTACGTCGATGATTGCGCATTGTTGGTCACGGTGGGTGCACCAACTAAGATGTGTTGCCCTGTGTTCGATTCCTATGTCCGCATGATGATGGACTGTGGATGTGGGCAGACTACACATTGGTCGATGTGCTGTCTATATGCATGTGCCTTCACACCAGGCACAGCTGCCCCTGCACATGTGACCCCTGCTGGACTCGCTGCTGGGTCTGTGGAGCTGATGCACCTTCTGCGCGTGGGGCGGACAGCTCTCCTCACTTCCCTCATTGCGCATGTCATGTCTTTTCCGCAGGTGACATGGATCATGGAGGGCCCACATGTACGCGTTAGGTAGGCTACACATGATTGTTCACTGGTCGCCACCCCCAGTCAGTGTTTCGAATGGGAAGGTTGTCGTGCTGGTGGTATGTTCGATGTGGCGGATGGGCGGGCCTAGGTGCGGGCTTACATTCCGGACATGGGGGGGTAGTTGGATTGGCGACTAGTTGCAGTACACACGGGACACGTCTCTTCCTTTCCACATCTGGGTCATCCCTTGTACTAACTGACAGTGATACAGTCATCTTCGCCCCAGCCCTCATGTCCTCCCCTCGCCCCCCAATATGCATGCTCACCTGCGAGGCTAGCGCTTGCACAGGCAGCCCCAAGCTCGCACCAGAGAGGGCAAGGAGTGTATGTGTGGGTCCAGTTGCACGAGTGGGCTGTCTCAGGGTATGATGTGTGGCGGGACGCCGTCCACCTGCGTGGTGCCCCAATTGGAGACCCGGCCTGCATGGACTATGCATCACAGTCTTCGCCTTCCGGATCCGCCACCTGCGACACCCAGTGGCTGTGGCTGCCCTTGCGGCCAGGCCGCGTCCGTCTGTGGCTGTTGGCCCACACATTCACTCTTTGGCCTCTCTGGGGAGGGCTCGGGGGTGGTGGCGCACGCGCTTGCACTTAGTCGCAATGGCATGTGTCGTGGTTGGTATGATGGGCAATGGATGGGATGGTGCGAGCCACCTCCCGTGACGTCAGTGCTGCTCGTGCTGTGGTGCGTCCCCCTACACTTCCATGTGACTTGTGCCATGCTAGACGTTGAGGTTCTATTGCCTGCGTGATATGACCAGGAGGAGCGCGAGGAGACCTCTCACACACCATGCTCCACTGCCATCCCGTGCCCTGTATCGCCTGTGCGGATTGACTATGTTGGGGTTACACCTGGTCGACTGGGGCTGTGTGTGCCTTGTCAAGGGGCATGGCGGGCGCACAACAGGATCCAGCTTGTCCACAGAGGGTGGGCTGAGGTGCGCCTGGTACCGCTTTGTACGTGTGCCCGGCTGCTGTGCACACACGTGTTCACTCCCCCCGACAGGTGTCCTCTCACAATGCCCAGGGAAGCGGTGGTGTACTGTTCATGACCCCTCCCAACATGGCGTGCTCCAACTTGGCATGTGCGCATCTACCCGTCGCACCCACCCACCTGAGCACTGCGTCCATACGACTTCACACGACACATGTGTGTCTTCCACAGTAGTGCTACTCATTTGCGTTGACATCCAATACCAGTGGACTACATGGTCATGTCACGACTGCCGTGTACTTCACATACTCTCATCCTCTCTCATTCGTACTTGTGAAATGAGTCAGCGGAGACAGTTTTGGTTTCAAACATTATATTGAGTCTTCTGTCCTCTGTGATGCAGTATAGTGGACACTACTGGCAGCGGAATACATGTTGAGGATATACTGAGCATGATTACAAATTGGATAGGGTGTGGGGTTACATGTGATTGGCTGTTGCATGTGGGATGTGGGCTTCAGAGTTACATCTGCTTGGCCAAGGCTGTGCTAATGTACATTTACGTATAGCTGCGGAGCTGCGGACTTTGACACAGACGGTATACATGTAGCCTACCAGACCGCTCGGCATCATGGGCACAGTCCATCTCAGTTCCATGTGACAGGTTTGCTGCGGTTGTTCCTCATGCACGCGTGCATGTGAGATGACATCAGGGCATGTGCTTGCGTGCATGCAGCGGCGTGCCACTTGTTGTTGCACTGTGGTGGTTACTGGACATGTCACAGTCACTGGGGTCGTGTTGTTGTTGTATGCACTTGTCGTCCATGCAAAGGTCCTGGTATGGGATTCCCGGGGCGGGGTGGGAGGGGTGCAGCACCCACAGACTCCAGGCGACCTATTCATGTCCACTGAGCGGTGTGTGTGTCCATGTGCGCTGGATCCATGTCGTGTCCTGGTTGTTCGTGCAGTTCCGTCCATGTGGGTGCGATGCACAGAGCCCATGCCACTGCCTCCCACGATGCATGCGGTGTTCCTGGATGTGATGGGGAACAGTGTGCATGTCCCGGTCATATCCGATGTCATGGCGATGTCGTTGATGGTGTGGTTACAGTTGCCGGTCGTTTGGTATGGCTGTTGTGGTGGTGACTGGCCAGTCCGTGCGGAAGCTGAGCATGGGTGCGGGGTTGGACTTCATAGGTCACTCGGGGAACCTGCGTTGTGGTCCGACGTATTTACAGGTTGTCAGGTATGCGATGCCGTCCAGCAGGGCTTCCATGTCATTGGTGGTGTACATGTTTGCCAGCCAATGAAGCGGATGGTGGCTGTCAAGGTGTTGTTCGTAGGTTGTCCCTTGGAGGACCATGATGGGGCATGCTGGGTGACATTCGATGTAGCTGTTCTCGATGATCCGTCGTGTGGAGGCACAGTGGTTCCATTTCAGTGCGCGTGCAATGTTGGCCACATACGCCATGCCCCCATAGGCAGAGCAGGCCCTAACGTGTGCGTCCAGAGGGAGGAGTAGTGGTAGCAGGTCCGCCTTCAGACATGCCGGGTTGGAGAGGCATATCTCGACGGGATGCTGGTAGGGACACCTCCGACAGTAGAAGACGGGCATGACGCAGCTGAACAATGTGATGCGGTAAGTCAGTCGGTAACTTACGTTCAGCAGGGACAGGAGATCGCATCCCAATGTATGTATCGTGTTGGTTTGGTACAGCTTGAGCTGTTCCGGCGTAGTTGGGTAGGTGTGTTGCGGTTGCCATTTCGCAGCGGTTCGTAGAGGTGGCGTGCTCCGGCTGTGTGTGCAGTCTGCAATGTGCACGCTCCGGGGTTGCTGTGAGCTCTGTGTAGTCGTGGGGAGACAGGACTTGTGTTCTGTTGGCTTGTTTGGAGGACACGGGCCCTCTTCCCACATGCTTCTCAGACAGTTCAAGGTCAGTGCTGTGTGACTCCTTCCAATTAACTTGCATGTGGCCGACATGGGGGAGTGTTTTCTTCTTTCTTCCCCGTCTGTTGTGTGCTTCTGTGATATGCGCTATCTGCCCTGTGGTCGGTCTCCTCGGCAAGCCTGTGTTGGTCTATTCTTGGACAATGGCTGTATTCACCGGCTTCTGTCGTAGGGCTGTGGTTTCGGTGTTGGAATGGAAGGTCATTCAGTGCTGTCTGCTCTCCCTTGTGTGGGCGGCAGGCTGCCTTTCCGCTCTGCGTTGGGCCTTGTGTGTGGATGTTATTCTTGGGCCACCTGTTGTCGGTCCCCGGGCTCTTTGGTGTTCCGTTTCATGTGTCTTGTTCATATGTGCAGGGTGGTATGGGTTTTTCAGTGTGGTACTGGCGTTCCTCTTCCCGAAGGGGCCCTGCTTCTCCTAGTTGGTGTTGCCGCCGCTGTGTGCTACGCCATGTTTGTTACACTGGGGTGTGTCCTGCAGTTGCGTGTCTTCACTGACATGTGTGCGTCGGTTGTGTGGCGTTGGGTGTTGTCCGTGAATTGGGCGTTGGGGACATGTCTGTGGCCGGCCTGTCACGTGTCATGTGCGTTCGGGGTGGGGCTGATGTGTGTGCTGCTTGGTTGTGTCCCTGTGTCTGTGTGCGACGCATGCATGGCGCTGCGGTTGGCCTCTGCGTTGTGCGCATGTGTGGCGGCGTCATCGGCGCTTTGGGGCCGTGACGGGGTGGTTGGTTCCTAGTCCCAGGTGGTGTGTACACATATGTTCTGCGATGTTAGGATTTGGCCTGTGTGTCATATGTGGATGCAATGGTGGATGTGTAGTGTGCACGCGCTGGTGGGGGTTGTCCGCTTTTCCGCCCTTGCACTGTGTGCGCTGTTTGCGTGCACTTGTTGTGTGTGTGCCTACCTGCGTCTCCGCGGTACGTTGCGTCCTTGGTGGTGCATCAGCAGAAGCATGGGAAGGGCCTGCAGTGCTGGATTCATGCCCGGGGTGCCGCTTCTTCGTTGTCCGTGCTCTGCGTCCGTGTTTCCGCCTCTCTTTCACGTGCGGTGTCTCTTTGCCGTGGGAGCCGTTTGTTTGCGGCATCGTAATTTATGCGCCGGGCGGGACGTGTTTCGTCGGACGGTGTGTGTCAGTTGTGCTGCGCCGCTACGTGTGCGGGCGCACTTTGATGGCGGACGGTGTTGCTGGCTTGCCGGCGGTGTTTGGCCTGCTTTTCGCATCATAATTGGGCGGGCGTGTGGACTGCTGCGTGCCGGCGGTAACTGGTGGTTTTTGCATCCGCCAGCACGGCGGTTGTGCTTCCGCCCGCCATCGTAATGGGCCCCTAGGTTCTGAAAAATTGTTCTATTGATTGCCCCAGTGGTTTAAGAATAGCCCAGGGTTGTTTCAAGCCTGGGTAACAGAATGTTTACAAGATTTTGACATATACTTGAAGGAAGATGACCTGTCAGTTCACTTGGCAAGAGTAGATTGCATAGTTTTGGGATTTGCTCACCTGGGCTACAAATTTAGTTTCAAAATTAAAAAATGACCTATCTCAGTTGCCTATCTCAGTGTCCTGTTCCTGAGATACGAGCTGTCAAGTGAAGGTAGAATCCTTGTGGCACATTTCCTAGAGAAATGTGTGCTTCTACAACCACCAAGCACACCGTGAAAAAACTCCAATCAATATTGGGTTTCAGATATTTTGGCAGAACTTACATTCCACATTATGCCGAACAGCTACAACTTGATTCATCCAGACTTTTCAAGTTCACATTTGACATCTGAACACACACAAATTCTACTTTCAGTACAAGCTGACAAGTTAGCTTCAAAACATTTACACACATGTGTTAACACCACAAACCTGGTGATCTGTATAATTGTGGGTCCATCAATGTACACTTATGTCACATTCAATGAAGGAGACACCTTACCTGCTGCATATAAATTGCAATTATATGCAAATGCAGAAGTGCGTTTTGCACCGGCAGAAAGGATCCTGACGGCAGTACAGACTGATGTAGCGAAAGAAAGATTATTGGCTCTAGGGAAATGAATAACGGTTGTGACTTAAAGTCAAAATAATCTTTATTCAGATTTATAACTTCCATAAAAGAGATTTAAAAAATGTCATTCAACCCAGGCAATACTTGTTCAAAAGACACCATACTCAATTCAATTACCAGTTAAAATTAAACAGAGCTTGTGCAAAAAATGTTTTAAGAATTTGTGAAAACAATGAAAAATGCTTTATGCAGATCATATGTTAATCTATAATGTAAAACCAATATTAATAGAAGGAAAGATACTTTGATTGTTCATAAAATTAATTAAAAAAAGATTGACTATATGGCCATTATGAATCATATCCAGCTCAGATCAAGGTATTCGATTAATCATATTCATATCTTATGTTGTCCAAGTAAGTCAAAAAATGTCTTCTCTTAATTGCATGCATGATATAAGTACAAACAGTATGACAAGTCACTGAATTCTCTAAATTGCATAAAGAATTAAAAGCATCCTGATGAAACACGCATTTCTGTGGTAAAAATTGGGGACCCATCAAACTCCTTCCAATGTGTCTGTACAATCCACAAAACAACATGAGATGAATGGTTGACTGTGTGGCCATACCATCACATGGGCATTTAGGTACATTTGGGAATGCTACAAGGTGATGACGAATTCCCAGCTTCATTCGTGTTAAATAAAATCTCTGCTGGGAATTCATGACCATTATCAAGTACCCCTGCACTCCCTGGGCAACAGGTCTTAGCATTATACCTGGCCACAGTTCTTGGGTTTATCTGACTGCATTCTATTGTTAATAAACATACGTTTCATTTCATTTGTACTCTAACATAGAATGCAGGATTGATTACAGAGGCTTAATCGCAGAGCTCTTTTAGTAACCCATCAAGATTTATTAGCCACAGGATCTTGTTAGAATGTTCAAGCATGAGGCAATAGTATATAACATCCCTGAAGAATTTGGCCCCTGGCTTATTCCAGCAAGTAAGCATGTTCAGGCATATTGTATCTTCGAGATAAGGCATATCTAGTTCTCTATAGATGATACAGAGTGAGGCACAGCCTGGAGACTACATAAAAATAGATTTTCCTGAATTTGTAAAATTCCAGTCTTGGTCGTGCCCCACACTGCACCTCCATAAGTAGCAGAAAGGATACATCTGCTCCTATAAAGCTGAATAAGTTCCCTTACTGGTTTGTTACCAATCTTACTAGAGAATCTAAACAGGGCCTTAATTGATCTGGCAGTTTTTAGCTTTGCAATACTTACATGTAGGCCCCTTCTCCTTCTTTTTAATAACATCTTGTTTTCGTCTAGTTGTACATCACAACACAAATGTATGCTCTGGAGCACTCAAACTCCAGAAATGTCAAGAGAAACATACCAGTGAGTCATGACAACATAGTCTGCGCTAAGTACAAGGTGGTCCCCTTTGAAAACTTATGTGCACCACAGGATCTAATCGATCAGTTCTTTTATGGAAATTGACCAAACATACATGAAATGAAATGAATGAAATTAAATGAAAAAAACATTTATATAGCGCGATAGCTACCCTGAGGCATCCCAGCGCTGTGGACGAAACGTAGACAGAAGAAGGACTCAGTGGTTATTAAAGAGAAAAGTTTTTAGGAGTTTGCGGAAGGACAAGAGATTAGGTTCCGTCCGCAAACGGAGAGGGAGTGTATTCCAGAGTTTGGCAGAGTTATAGGAAAAGGATCGTCCACCGCATCTGGTTCTCTTTATAGTAGGCAGTAGGGCAAGGGAGGAGAAGGTTGATCGGAGAAGCCTATTTGGTTGGTAGGGTGTAATCAGGGACTGACTAATTAGCGAGCCGGTCTTCCTAAAAGCCTTGTGCGCAATGCACATGGCTTTAAATTGAATTCTCTCTCTGACTGGCAGCCAGTGGAGACTCCTCAGAGCAGGGGCTGCGGACTGTCGGGGAGGGGTCTGGAGGAGAGTGCGGGCTGCACAATTTTGAATAACTTGTAGTTTGCCAATGGTGGATTGCGGGGCCCCCAGGTACAAGGCGTTCCCATAATCCAGGCGCGATAGGAGTAGACCTTGTACCATAATTTTCCGTGCTTGAAATGGAAGAAGGGGAAGTATCTTGCGTAGCATCCTCAGAAGACCAAAGCAAGTGGCCGAGAGTTTCGCAGCCTGGTGGTTAAAGCTGAGAGAGCGATCCAGCCAGATGCCGAGGCTTTTAATTTGGTTGGAGGGTACTGGAGCGGGGCCAAGACATTTTGGCCAGAATTGCTCCGTCTTAAGAGAGGGGAGTTCCCGAGAAACATAATCTCAGTTTTATCCCCGTTAAGCTTCAGGCACGAGTTTTCCATCCACTTAGCCACCTCGATGAGACAACTCTCAAGATTATTTGCAGATTTTTGGGATCGTTTAGTGCCACCACCAGCTGAGTATCGTCAGCGTAGGTGATGATCTTGATGTTAAATGGGGAAACGATTTCTGCTAGGGAGCTCATGTAAACGTTGAATAACGTGGGGCTCAGGGAGGAGCCCTGAGGCACCCCACAGTTTAAAGGCATTTGTTTGGAGACCACATCGCCTTCAAAAACCTGAAAGGACCGGTCACTTAAGAAGGAATGTAGCCAGGCAATGGCGTTGCCTGATACACCCATGTTTTTAATCTCGAAATCAGCGTGCTGTGGTTTACAGTGTCAAATGCGGCACTAAGATCTAGGAGGATGATGGCCGCAGAGCCTCCCTGATCCAGGATCATCCTTGCCTCCTCTGTTACGGCAAGGAGAGCTGTTTCGGTCCCATGTTGGGGACGGAAGCCGGTCTGAGAGGGATGCAGTAGGTCGTTAGATTCTAAAAACTCTCCCAGCACTGAATTGATGTGCTTTTCCAATATCTTGCTCATCCACGGGAGTAGGGAGATTGGGCGGTAATTGCTCAAGTTATTCTCATCTAGGTTTGGTTTTTTAAAGGGCCTTTACCATTGCACATTTCCAAGCCGGGGGAACCACTCCGGCGGAAATGGAGGCATTCAGTAGGTCAAGGACCATAGGTAAGATGTTTGCTGTGACTTGTAACAAAGCACGGGGAGGAGCTGGGTCTAAGGGGGAACCTGATTTTACCCGATGCATGATGGAATCTAAGGATGTGGAATCTAAGGGGGGAAATGATTTCAAAATGGCTTGAGTTCCACAGACTGACCAGTTAGTGGAGCCGGGCTGGATAGGGGTAAAAGTAGAGTAAATGTTTTGTACTTTCTGATGGAAAAATTCCACCAGATTGGTGCACCGGGATAGGGCATCATCAGAGGTGGGTTGCTTCTGGGGCAGTTTTAGAAGAGTTTTAGCAATCCGATAAATCTCCTTAGGGGAGTTAGAGGCTGCCTTAATTTTCTCTTCATAAAAGGCAGCTTGAGCAAGTTTGATTTCTAATTTATAGATTTTTATAGCTTCTCTGTATTTAATTTTGCTCGGGACAACATAGGTCTTTCTCCATTTCCTCTCAAGCTTTTTACAGTTTTGCTTGAGCTCCCGTAATTTCGGGGAATACCAAGGGGACATCTTTGCTCTACCTTTAAGCTGGATGTGCCTTATCGGAAGAATAGCATCGAGGGAGCTTTGGATCCAATAATTGAAGTTCTCATTGGCTAGGGTAGGGTTAGGGTCTTTGTTGGGTCTGGAGTTTTCCAGGGCTGAGATCCAACATTGCCTGGAAAGCTTGGACCAATTACGTTCCCGTCGGGAAGATGAAATAGGGGAGAAGAGTATTTCGGGATTTCCCAAGTTATGGGGATCAAAAAATGATCAGACCAAGGAAGCGGCAAAGGCAAACCGGCTGTGAGTTCAGGGCAGTTGCTAAAGACGGGGTCAAGTATATGACCTTTGATGTGGGTGGGAGTGGATACTAATTGCTTTAGCTGAAGTGCGGAGAGGCTCAAATTAAGTTCAATTGTGGTGTGATCGGAGGTATTGTCCAGATGAATATTAAGATCTCCCAATATTGTGAGTACTGTTTCTAATAAGAACAGTTTTGAAACAGAGCCTTGAAGAAGTCCATCAGGACGAAACGCGTTGGGTACTGTGGTTATTAGTTTTAAAAAGAAGAATTAAACATAAATAAATAATTTTCTTCAAAACACATCTATTGGAGAATATGAATTATTTAAGTTGTGCATGAAATATCATCACTTTGTGTTGAATTATTATGAACAAGAAGTAATATTGTCTTGAAAAGGGTGCTGAACCATTGCAATTGTCATGTGGCCGTTTTTACATAATACGCCAAAAAGGCTCCTGGGTAGTTGCCTGTCTCCTCTCACTACCCTACAGGAGGTCCCATTGGAAGCTTTGACCAATGATGAAGCTTCTTCTGCCTTGCTGGGGACAGATAATACTGAAGTATCACTTCTTCCTGTACATCAACAAACAGACATGGATGGTGTCTACAGCAACACACCACCATTGGAGTAATCTACCAGTTCTACACAGCTCCAAGAGGCTCCCAGTTTTTTACAAACAGTCTCTGGCTACTTTATCATCTTTGATGATTCGTCAGACCAAGATCCACTTCCACGAAGGGGACCACACGAATTGTACATTTGGCTCAAAAGACATACCTTATCCCTCCAGGGATATCCATTTCAATTACAATTTCATTACATTTACTCTTCATCTGGTGTGGTTTTATAACTGTCTTTTTCTGCTTCTGAAAGGACACTATCTCCTATAATGCTCTGCTGTAAAACTGGTAAACCAGGTTTTGAAATCCCAATCTTCATCACACAAAGTGCAAAGAGACCTTTCCCTGGTGAACATTTCAGCTGTTTCGGTTCCTGATGGAATTGCTTGGGATAGGGTATCCTATGATATATTTGGACTGACTGAAAATTTACAAACACCTTATGTATTTCGTATTTCCTTGAATGAAGTTATCACTGTGGGTAGGATCTCTGATGATTGGGACATTAATATAGTGTATGAAATGCTTTCTGATTTAGAACACCATACCGTTTTTAATAGTGAAGAAATGTATGCTGGTATATCTAATTATGATTAAATGTTCTGTTTTCACCATTATGATCACCATTAATTAAATAGAGCAAGTACTCAGCATGCAGTATTTAATTAGACTCAGTGGGAACGCTGCCCTACACCACAACAGGGTAGCTCAAAAACATTTGCATAGAAGTTTGAATATTTTTCAGGTCACAATCCAGCTGACCCAGAGTCTTAATTCTTATAAATTCACACCTTCACAGGCTAAGAAAAATATGCTCATTGATACCAAATTAATTTATTCTGCATCTTTCATTTCCTAGTTGTCGATACAAGGGTTTGACTTTTGGAAAGACAATGTTGAATTAAAATCTACATGTTGAACTACAGATTGGCAGGTTCAGGGGAACAAGGCTTTATTTTGAGCATGCCTTATACCACACCAAATTATGTTCCTGAATAAAACTGTGCAGCAGACGCCCTGCCTTGGCGAAGACAAAGGATCTTAGTAAATCAAATATTCCCACATTTGAACGTTTTTTGAACTGGCAGCAATTCACAAATTACATGGAGGACTCATTTGACAGCATGCTTAGAAATGGGATATACAATTCTTCACGTTCCAATCAAGAAGGATGTTTAGTGTGGCCGTTAGATACTGACGGATGTCAGGCACAATTTCTTGACAACACAAATGGGTTTAGGATAAATCAGCCAAACTCACGTTACATGCAGACAAAACATGCAGTAATGGTCACAACATACAGGTTTGGAAAGTTGTGCCTAGACTGACTAAAATATTCAACATTGTCAGAGGTGAAACAGCACCTGTCTCATCTTTCTGTTCTGATGGCATGGCCTTACAGGATTTTTTGTTAGGGCCTTGAAAGCAGCGTCAAAAGCGCTTTCTGTATGCAATATACCATGAAGTGTGGAAGGTTTCACAGCAGGAAGCTGCTAAGAGACTGTGTGAGATTGACAGAGTAAATTTGGAAAGGGCTCTAGCAGTAGTGAATAATGGTGCGACCATGCTATCCACTAGGATATGTTTGCTGGGTAACATTATGTCATCTGCTATCAACATCATATAGAGTGACATGTTCTCTTTGCAACATGGGCAATCAAAAGTTAGATCTCTTATGCTACTAAGTTGGACTCTACAGACACTACGTACTTGTTGTGTCCCATGGAAACACCTAAATGCTAGGAGCTGTTTTTCCATACAATTTAACTAAAGAACAGATTACTATGGCTAAGAAAGATGCAACATACACTATGTTACACATAGAAAAGTTGGAAAAATTACCATTTACGGTTGCAGAAGTGCTGAGCGCAGTTTGGATGAAACACAGATTTATTTCTCTGCCAATTTGAACTTTTCACTTCAAATACTGCTTGTAACAGCATCAAGTAGGCAGATACGGGTGGAGAACATGGCGGCCGTGAGTTGAGCGGTCGCTTGCCGCCGGTGGTGCTCCCGTCCCTGCGGTGGTATGTAGCAAGCAGGAAAACTGCAGGAAAACGGTAACATCATGACGGCATAACGGTAACAATCGAGAAAACTATCGAGAAAACTTCACGTTCATATAATTTAAAACTACGATCGTTGAAGTCTGGCTCACCTGGGGGATGTGCGTTGGAGCGTTTGCAGACCTCCCGTGTTGGTTCGTAGCAGCCCTGGAGCTGAGGAGGGGCCGGAGGGTGGCGGCTCGCGGACTCCTCCGAGTCGAGTCCGGAAGAGGAAGAGGCAGAGGCAGCACAGGGTGCTCTGCCACGGCTGCTGCATCAGCCGCACTGGAGAGGACAGCCGGGGCAGAGGAGACAGGCTGGGGGCTGCCTGCAGAGAGCTGTACGTTTGTCCCGATGACCTTGAGTCCGATGCTGGACCGGTGTGAGGTATTGGGAAGCCAGGAGAAGGGGGGCACAAGAAAAGTAGCTGAGGGTGGTGAGCTTTTACTACCTCTCCTCCCCAGACCGCAGAGTTGTCTAGAACAGACTTTGGAGGGTCAGGAGGGGGGGCCCTTTGAGATTGGCACAATACAATCTAGTGTAGCTTCAGGGAGCACTAAACTTAAGGTAGGAAAAGCCCTGACAACACAAGGTCCGAAGAGAGGCAGAAAACGAGGAGCAGCAGTGCGGGGGTCCACAAAAGGGAAAACTTGAAAAAAACACCAAGTTACCCTTAGTGGGCAAAACCGCCTTACACACATATAAGAAGGGGGTCACCACTGTGGAAACAGAACCCAAAGATAGTTCTGATAGTTCGTCCTCTCTGCTCTCTGAGATTAAGGACAGGGGTACCAAAATCAGTAGAAAGAAGGGTCACCCCCTAGACTCTAAAATAAAAATCACTCCATCATTAAGGTCATATTTCAAAATCCTCCCACAGGTGTTAGACGTGGCAAAGCAGGTAGAAACTCTTAGGAAAGATTTTGCGACAGCACGACAGCCTTCTCCAGGATATATGGAAGAGCTCGAGTCAGGAAATACCTCTACCCCTGAATCTATATCGGCTATACTCCTTACACCTACCAAACAACTTGAACAATTAAGCAATCCTGAAAATTCGGGAGAAGATATAATCATGACCTCAACTGAAGCTAGCGAGCATGCCAGAGGCGGAAACCTTGCCGTGGAGAATGCAGAGGCCAGTGGCAGTGGCAGCGGCAATGGCAATGGTAATGGCAATGGGAGCAGTTTGGACATTGGTAATAGCAGTAGAGAAGGGGGGAAAGTTTCTGAGAAAGAGAGTCCCTCTGTGGTATCTCTGGAGGCTCTTTTCTCTACTTTATCTTCTGATATTAGAAAGGGGTTTGCTGTCTCAGAGACGAATCAGGGAGAGATCAGGCTCTTCTGCGAATCTCTTGAGAAGAAATTTGACCTCCTAAACTCCAGGACAGTGGCTCTAGAAAGATCAGTGGAGGAGCTTAAGGACGATCTGGGAGCAGTCAAAGCTGATATTTCAACACTTAAGAAGGAAGAGGCTGCACTCCGAGATAGATTAGAATCGTTGGAAAACAACTCCCGGGGCAACAATTTACGCCTTTTGAACATCCCTGAGGGGAAAGAGGGAGAAGACCGTAAAGTTTTCATTGTAACCCTCATAAAAGAAGTGGTCCAGATTGAAGAGTCTGAGGAGGACTTGATGAAGGATATACAAAGAATCCACAGGGACCCCTTTAGGAGGCACCCCAATCGAACAAAACCAAGAAAGATTTTAATAAACTTCCTGACTTTTTCCTTGAAAGAAAAGATACTAAACGCTGCACTAAAGCAGAAATCGATGAAACCTAGAGACTTTGCTTTTGAAATCCGGTCGGATTTAGCTCGAGTCACATTAGATCGACAATGGGAGCTAGGTAAAAAAATGGATGACTTTAGGAAATTGGGGGCTGTCGTCCAATTAAAGTTCCCGGCATACTTAAAAATTATGCACAACAACAAAATGTATAATTTGAAAACAGTGCAGGAGGCGGAGGAGCTCTTGGGAAATTTAAGTAAAAATCCCTAACTGTTTCTTAACTGATTATGACAGAAGGTTTTTACAAATCTACATTTAGCGTAAAGAGATGCAGGAGGCAATCAGTGTTAGGAATTGGGTTAAATTAGAATACACTGGGGTCACAGGGGTTATAACACAACACAATATAATACAACACAATATAACACAACATTAACAAAATACTAGAAACATCACCAGTAATGGTTGCAGCAATGGTGAGAGTTTTTAGCTGTTGCTCACCTTAGTAATTTGTAACAGTCAGGGACAGGGTAGGGTGCCCCGGTAGGCAGAATCTGGACCTATAGTCAAGGTAAATGGGGGTAGGGTTCTCCGGGGAGGGGTCCAGGGGTGGGGAAGGGGAAGCACGGGTGGGGGAGCATTGGGGTAAAAAATATTTAAAAAATCCTCATTCGCCTCTTGGCCTAATTGGTTTCTACTGGCTATTGCTCTTGGTTTGGTGTCGACATTTGGGGAGATAGGGCGTACTTAGGGTTTCGCTTGTTAATCCACCATGAGAACGTTACAGTGCTTATCCTGGAACGTTACTGGTCTCCAGGTTAAAAGTAGGAGGGAAAAAATTCTTCAATATCTTAAAGACTCCCCTGCACAGATAATTATCTTACAAGAAACACATCTCTTGAGAGAAGAAATAAGTGGGATCTGTGGGAAGCTCAGATGGGTGGAGTATTGTGTTAGTTCCTGTCAAATTGCTAACATTAGGGGGGTAGCCATTCTAGTAAAAAAACAAGTAAAAGCTCGTCTTCTAAACACTATGACAGATCCAAGTGGCAGGTGGGTGATTGTCAAGTTACTTGTTAAGGGTTTTTTTTTAACAGTAGTAGGCTATTATGGTCCCAACCAGGATGACCCCTCCACTTTGAAAACTATTTTTGCGAACTTGCTGGGATTTCCAAATTCGACCATTTTAGCCGGAGATTTTAACATAGTTTTGAACCCTCAACTGGATAAATCCCCAAGTAGCAGGGCAAATGTTCTGTCCAAATCAAGGACATACCTTCAGATGATGATGAGGCAGAATGATATCTGGAGAGAAAGATCAGGGGCTCAATTAGGTGTCTCATTTTATAATCGAAAATACGGACATAAATCCAGGATTGATTACATCTTCATCAGTAATGATTTGAGGGGTAAAGTTGAAGACATAAGTTACCTGACTCCCCACCTATCAGACCACGCGGCGGTATGGATGGATCTAAATTTGGTAGAAAAAGAACAACTGAGGGTGTGGACATTTGATCGTACTCTTCTTCTAGAGGAATCAGAAGCCTGTTACTTTTCTCAGGAGACAGAGTTCTTCCTAAATATAAACATAGGTTCGGCAGAGATTCCAGTGGTGTGGGATGCCCTGAAGTCCTATCTGAGAGGGTTAGTAACAAGTAAGACCTCTTACAAGAACAGGCAGTACAGGGAGGAAGTTGCACGCATTGAATGTGAAATGAAGGAGGTTGAAAGGAAGATCAATAATGAGGTCGACCAAGTAATATGTCAGGCACATGTTGCAAAATTGAGAACTTTGAAAGATCATTTAGAGAATATCATTCAGACCAGGATCTCAAAACGATGGGAAGCTAGTAAGCTTGCCCATTTTGAATATGGTGAGGGGGCTAGTAAACTCTTGGCATGGAAGGCCAAAACTGATAGGGTACGAAATTTTATAAAACAAATCGATAATGAGAATACTAACTCATCAGCAGTTAGCGATGAAGAGATCGGAGAAGCCTTTTTTACCTTTTTTCAAGACCTGTATAATGAAGAGAATGAAGTAGATAGCAACTGTGCACGGGAATGGCTGAATCAGATCAACCTTACCTCCTTAAATTCCTCCCAACGAGAAAACCTAGAGCTTGAGATATCTCAACAGGAGGTTAGGAAGGCCATTTCTGCTTGTAAGGCGGGTAAGGCTGCGGGGACGGATGGCCTTCCTATAGAATTATATAGATTCTTGGGAGAGGCGACAATTCCTATAATGGCAACCCTTTTTAATAAAATATTACTTGAAGGAGTTAGACCTCCTACCTCGTGGGGAGAAGCCACCATAACATTGATTTTAAAACCTGGGAAGCCTCCAGTTAATTGTGGGTCATATAGACCTATTTCGCTTTTAAACACCGACTAAAAGGTTTTTACCAGAATTTTGGCAGACAAGTTGGGGACGGTGGCGGGTGGCTTATTGCATGTAGATCAAAAGGGTTTTTTGAGAGGTAGGAATCTTTTCGATCTCACCCATGATTTCATGGGTGCCATTGATTTCGCCTCAACCTTCTCACTCCCTTTGGCAGCAATGACACTGGATGCCACCAAGGCATTTGATAGGGTCAACTGGAACTACCTAGCGGCTGTGCTGGAGAAGTTTAATTTTGGGCCAAAATTTAGTCGAGCTATTAATCTTATATATAGTGACCCTTCGGCGAGGCTTTTGGTTAACGGAAATTTGACCAAACCCTTCAGGATTAAAAGAGGAACCAGACAGGGTTGCCCCCTCTCCCCCCTCCTATTTGATATGTACATAGAGCCTTTTGCTCAATGTCTCAGAGAGGAGATGGATATTACACCATTTAAATGTGGAGCATGGGAGAGGAAGGTAGCCCTGTATGCTGATGATGTATTAATTCTTTCATCAGATCTGGAGGTGTCTTTTCCCCACGTCATCCGCTTAGCACAGGATTTTGGTCTAGTCTCGGGATACAAGGTTAATGCAGGAAAAACTGAGATTATGTCATGGAATCTGCCGGGGTGTCGATTTCAAATTAAGAGTGAGATGAGATATCTGGGAGTGAAGATTGTACAGAATATAGACAAGATTGCTGAGACCAATCTTTTGAATGTTTCAAGAGAATGTCAGAAACTCATGAAGTCCTGGGCCCATCTTCCTTTGACTATTTTGGGCAGAATTAATTTAATCAAGATGGTAATCCTCCCAAAAGTCACTTTTCTTTTTAACACCATTCCTTTATATTTTGAGAAACAGGCAATTGATAAACTTCATAATCCATTAATTCATTTGTGTGGGCCTATAAAGCCACGAGGATATCCTGGAAAAAGCTAAGGCGTAGGAGGGGAAAAAGGGGGCCTCACACTACCAGATTTACAGTACTACGCCTGGGCTTTTCAGCTGACACATTCAAGAATGTTGTTGAAATCCCCAGATTCATCGGAGAGGGGTAATGTTTTTGGCTATGTTAGATCAAGTGGGGCTATCTAAGGAGGGCTTTCTTTTTAAATATGGAGACCAGAAATTTTTCAAGAAAATAAGGTTGAAAGTCTTACTGAGCACGGCTCGTACATGGGTCAGAATTAAACAATGCACAGGCTTAGGCTACTTTTCAAATCTGGCTCCACTGTGGGACTCTCCGGGGGCCCCGGGCTGTTTGAAGGACACATTGGCAGCCCCTCTTAAAACAGCTGGGTTCTTGGTGTGGGGAGACTTGGCTGTTGAGGGTTCACTCTTGCATTGGGCATTATTAAATGATAAATTGGATGAGGGCATGTCTAGATTTAAATATCTACAATTAAAGAGCTGGTCCCAGAGTCTTAAAAAACCTATAGGCATAGGGAACGTGCTAGAAGAGCAACTGGTACAGAGGATGGCAGGGAAGAGAGAAGTATCTTTCTTTTATTGGTCCATCGAGGAAGCCATTGATGGGGATTTTAGGCTAGCCGAAGAATTGTGGGGAGCATCTATACCAGACATAGATTGGGTAGACCTGTGGCAAACTTCTTTTAACACCTTATTTACAGTCGTAAAGCCAGCCTGGCTTAGGAGAAACCACTATTTTACTACACACAGGGCTTATCTATCCCCAGCTAGACTCTCTAAAATGGCTAAGGGTCCCCCTGTCAGTTGCAAAAAATGCGGTATGGTGAACGCCTCTGATATACACATGTTCTGGGACTGTCCAGCCATCCATGAATTCTGGGAGAGAGTAGGGAATACCCTAACAGATATTTTGGGCCGCCCAGTACATGTTTCTCTTGGTCTTATCATTTTTGGTATATCAGGTGAAATCATAGGCTTGAGCATAGGCTTCCTGTTCTATTCTATCTTGTTGGCTAGATGAGAAATATGTAAGAGATGGGTTGAGGTTACATCTCCCACATACTCAGACTGGTTGTCCTCTTTGTATAAAACCTCCAGGATTGACTTGGCCAGACTGAAAAGTAGCAGAAAGAAAGCCATATGGGATTTTTGATAAATTGGTCTCCTGGTTAAGCACTTATTATTTTCTTCTCCTTAATGAGTTCAGTTAAATACTCTTTGATCCTATGATTAAGCCTCATGGGAAGCTCTCAGACTGTGCTGGGCCTTGCCCTTCTGGTTCCCAGTTCCGATTTTGGGTGGGCCTTAAGCAACAGTCATCGGTTACGAGTAATCAGCAGAGAGCGCGACCACCCTCTCCTTGACAACGAGAGGTCAGCAACATGAAGGGGGTATGTTTGCTACTGGTAGGCGGGTGACAGATGCGGGGTGTACACCTCGAGGGCCTACGTCTCAAAAATTGAGTAACATTGGCGACTTCCTAACCTTCTAGTTGTCTGGGGTTGGAGGCGAATGAGGAAAAAAAAAAAAAAAAATCAAGTAGGCAGATACGAAGCGCTAGGAGAAGGGTTTGTACACGAGTCATTGGTCCTACCTTTCACTTATCGTTGTAGGAATGGTGCAACTGAGGATTTTCTTAGTGGCAAGTTTGCAATGCATTCCCCTGGGACTGAGTAACGTCTCCTTTGTGCACTCTCAAGAGAGGTTAATCACTTTCAATCTTGGTAACTTGGTAATCCAAAGAAGTATGCTTCAATGTGAAGTGAAAGGTCCTTCAAACATCTAACTTTATGATTTTTTTTTATTCAACAATAAATGATATTTGCTTTGAAGGCATATCATTTAGTGTCATCACATGATTTCATAGAAATTACTTGGGTATCTCATAATCCCAAAGCATTTCGAGCGTGGCCTTCCCTCAGGAGAATGGTATTCCTGAAAAATGCTAAAACAACAATCCAAATGGGCCTGAAATCGAACCTCCAATGTGCATGTACAAATAGTGACATGGAAGCTAGGTAGAAAAAGTAAGGTGCTGGGAGTCAAGCTTGTGATGTGCTTAAATCACACAAGAGTAACGAGTGCTTAGGTGTCAATCTAAAGGCCTCGTAAAAAGGTACAGCAGGCAATGTGCTTCAGTACCAGCACCAATGATAAATTCAGAGTGCCACACTTTCTTAGCGGCACAGACTGCGAGAATACTTTAGGCCATTCTTTAGTTTGCAGGGAGGTTACTCTCCATGGAGCTTGTATTGAGTCCAAGGCGTACTTGTCATGTTATCTGAAAGGTTCCCTTGCTACTGTGATTAGTCTGGCATTCAGATTGCTCTCGAACGGGAGTTATTTGATGTTGAACAGTCAAGGTTGCTATGTGATGAGACCGGAAATACCATATTTGGTGACAGAATCTGGGGTCGTGACCTGTTGTGCACAAATACTGTTTCCACCTACCTGTATAGTTAGGAATGTGACAATTTGGCCTTTGATACAGATTACAAATGTCAACTTCAATGCTTTAAGGACACTAAAAGCCTTATTGTTTCAGAAGGAAGTGCCTTTAACATCTGCACAGGAGGTGTTTGATCTGCAAGTTGCAAGGTCTTCTTTTGAGATACAGTTGATACTTAGCACCAATCTCCCTCACCAATTTGTGGAGTTAGTGCACCACATTTTTAACATTTCCATTATTGCGGGGATAGCACACTTTTTTAAGTCAATTGGCTTCAGGTTGGCTCGTACCTTCTAGTGAGTTTTCGGAGTTATTCCATTTTGCATACACCCCAAGCTGGGAAGCATTTTTGGAGGCTTACCTCTTCTTCTGTCTATAACTCGCGCCCCGCAATGCACTGCTGATGACGTCACATATTACATCATTCATGACATGGTCAGTGACATCACTGATGACATCACTGATGACATCTCAAATGACATCACTGATGACATCATCCTTGTGATAATTTGATGCATCTTCTCACACCCTAATATAACCTTTGATACACCAACTCTAAAATACAGACTACCATTTTCGAACCCATAGACACACCAATACCAGTTACTACATACCCACTCACTGATTCCTAGGTCTACACACACACATCCACTCATCCACTCATTCACCCATACAGTCACTCATACATGCAGTCACTCATCAATACAGCACTCTCATATGCACTCATACACCTATACAGACACCCACACACCGCCACTGATCCGTAGAGTTACTCACACACCTAGTCAGTCATGCAAAGAATCAATCACACTCCCATTTACTCACCTATACACACACCACCTCACTTATTCATAAAGATACTAACACATACTTACTCTCTTATACAATCACTGATACAAGCACACACTCATCCATACAGCCACTCTCACAATCACTCACTCTCACATATAGTCATTTATACACGCCAACACTCACATATACTGCGTTTCACATATGTAGTTACTCACACATGTACCACTGAGACATCCATTCACTCACCAACACACCCATACACACATTCACCCACCCATACAGCCCTTCACACATGCAGTCTTGAACCCATACACCCAGTGAATAACCCACTCACACATCTATGTACAGAGTCACATACCCTCCACCCACCCACACAGACACTCAGGCACCCATACAGATACTCAGGCAACCAATCAATAACCCATATAGACACTCATGTAGCTACTCACCAACCCATGCAGCCGCTTACACAGCAACTGACAGACTGATACAGACATTCACACAGTTTAGTCACTAACCCATGCATTCAGTAAGACACGTTTAATCACTCACTTATACAGTCACTCACGCACCTACTAAATCATCCATTCAGACACTCATATACCCACTCATTCTTCAATACACCTTGGCATTTATATATATAAAACATATTTAAACTTTACAGAAACACACAGTCACTGGATGATGTCATCAGTGATGTAATTTGAGATGTCATCAGTGATGTCATCAGTGATGTCACTGACCATGTCATGAATTATGTAATATGTGATGTCATCAGTAGTGCATTGCGGGGGTGCGAGTTATAGTTAGCTCAACTAACTATAACGGCCGAATTTCTCTGGTTTTGTACGAGTGAAATGTCCAACTAACTATAACGTCCCTGAAACCTGTGGTTTTTTCAGTGAATTTCTAAGGTTTTTTAAATGCTAATTTCTAACTATAACGTCCCTGAAACCTATGGTTTTTTCAGTGAATATATATATATATATTGTTCTGTGTTTAGCATGTTTATAGGTCACTGCATAGTTGTGATATAAGTTATTTGATTAGATGCTTAAGGGTCTCTGTTTTATTTATCTATCACAATATGTAAATATTATCATAAATATTTTATCTACAAGTGCTTCACTATTGAAATATTGACGAAAAGATAAAATAAAAAAATTGAGTTGCAAAAAATGTGCAAATAAATTTGCAGCAGGACTTGAAAGTCTGAGTTTTTACAATATAACTTTAAATCTCAATATATTATCTTCCTTATACATGTGTACCCTTTCTATGTAGGCATGTATCTATATATTAATTGCTTTACTCTTACTGTAGAAGAAAGAAAAAAAAACTTTCATTCTCTCCAATGCACTACTCTGTCTCACTCTATACCTCTCTAAATGTATCCTCTTCCTCAACTCTGACTCATACCAAACCTCATTCTAATAATATGGTCTCCAAAAAGCCCTTCCTAGACTCTTCACTCCTAAATCCCTTCTGGCTCACCCCAAACCTCATTTTACTACTATGATCTACCAAACAACCCTTTCTAATTATTCCCTTATGTATCCCTCCTTTGACTCACCCCAAACCTCATTTTACTACTATGTCTTCCTTTCTAGGGACTCTTCCCTCCTCCATCTCTCCTATAACCCAAGACCTCCACCCATGGCATCCTCCTCTATAGGCCCCCTGGCCCCTGCCCACCATTCACTGACGCCTTCGTAGACCTCATTGCACCTCAGGCTCTCGCATCCATTAGTACATCCTACTCGGGGACCTCAACTTCCACCTAGAAAATCCCCAGTGACTAGAACACCGCCTCCTTACTGGAGAACCTTGCCAACATCGGACTCATGTAGCTAGTGACAGCACCGACCCACACAGCCAGACACACGCTCGACCCCATTTTCTCCGCCAGTGGGAACATCACCTACAGCCACACCACTGAACTCTTCTGGACCAACCACCACAGTGTGCATCTTGCCTTCACCACGCTCACAGTACACCACTGCCCTCATCGCCCCCCGCCGCACCTGGAACAAGCCACTGAAGAACATCTTGTTGACCTCCTCCTCACGACCACCCCGCCAACATCAACAGATGCCAACACTGCAGCTTGCAACCTTAACCGATGGATCTCAAACTGTGCCAACACTCTGTCACCCCTCAAGAAGACACCAGGCAAGAAACACTCCAAGAAAGCCAGCTGGTTCACTCCCACCCTCCACGAGTCCAGATGCACCTGCCGACAACTCGAGAAGAGATGGAGGAACAACAAAACCCCAGAAGCCCTCGCAACCATCAAATCCACCGTCAACGCACACCACCTTCTCCTCAAAACCACAAAGAAAAAGGGCCTTCCAAGACAGAATAAAGGCCAACGCACACAACAGCAAAGAACTCTTCACAAACTTCAAGGAGTTTACCAGGTCCAACAGCTCAACCACAAACTTCCCACCCTCCCAAGACCTCTGCAACAAACTCGGCACCTTTTTTCACCAGAAGATCTGGCCGATCTATGACGGCTTCAACACCCAAGACCCCGCCACCATGCCACCACCACCGCCGCACTACAAAAGATTGTGCTCACCACAGACAACACACGCAAGACCATGAAGAGCATCCACTCAGGGACCCCATCGGATCCCTGCCCGTACCCCATCTTCCACAGAGCAGCCGGCTTGATCACCCCCCAGCTTCGACGCACCATCAACTGCTCCATCAAAACTGCCACCTACCGAAATGACTGGAAACATGCCGAGATCAACCCCCGGCTGAAGAAACCATCCTCCGACCTGACAGACCTCAAGAACTTCAGACCCATTTTCCTCCTCCCCTTCCCAGCCAAAGTCATCGAGAAGGCCATCAATGCCTAACTCTACGAGTTCATCGAAGAGAACCACGTTCTGGACACCTCCCAATCGGGCTTCCGAAGCAACCACAGCACCGAGACCACACTCCTCGCCGCCACTGATGACATCCGCTCCCTCCTAGACCGGGGAAAAACCGCAGCCCTCATCCTACTGGCCCTCTCGGCCACATTCAATACCATTTCCCACTGCACCCTAATAACGAGACTCCATGACGCTGGCATCCGCGACAAGGCACTGGATTGGATCCTCTCCTTCCTGACTGGCCAACCACAGCGAGTCAGACTACCCCTGTTCCTCTCAGCACCTACAGAGATCAGCTGCGGAGTGCCCCAAAGCTCCTCCCCGAGCCCAACCCTCTTCAACATCTACATGGCCCCCCTCGCAGTCATCGTCAGAAGCCATGGACTCAACATCATCTCCTACGCTGATGACACCCAGCTGATCATCTCCCTCACCAACGAACCACAACCGCCAGAACCAACTTTCATAATGGAATGAAGACAGTCGCTACCTGGATGCAAGACAACTGCCTCAAGCTCAACTCGGACAAAACAAAAGTGCTCATCCTGGGACCCACCCCCTCAGCCAGGGATGACTCCGGCGCACTAGGAACTCCCCCACCCCTACGGACCATGCACCCAACCTTGGTATCATACTGGACTCCTCGCTCTCAATGAACCGCCAAATCAATGCAGTATCCTCATCCTGTTTCCACACACTCCGCCTACTTCGAAAGACTATCAGATGGCTCCCAACAGAACCCAGAAAGACGGTTACCCACACACTCATCACCAGTAGACTGAACTACGGCATTACACTCTATGCCGGCGTCACCCAGAAACAGCTCCGGAAACTACAAAACATCCAAAACACCTCAGCCAGACTGGTCCTCGACATCCCCCGCAGCAACCACATGACACAGCACCTCCGACAACTCCACTGGCTCCCTATCAACAAGAGAATCACCTTCAAGCTCCTCACACATGCTTACAAAGCTCTCCATAATACAGGACCAGAATATCTGAACCACCGCCTCGCCTTCCACACAGCCGCCAGACAACTCCACTCTGCCCCACTTGCCCTGGCCTCTGTCCCACAGATCCACAAGACCAGAACTGGAGGAAGATCCTTCTCCTACCTCACCGCCAAGACCTGGAACACCAAGTCCCTCCACCTCGGGCAATCAACATCGTTGGCACAGTTCAGGAAGGACCTCAAGACCTGGCTCTTTGACTGAACCTCAACACCCAGATGGATCAGCAGCCCCCCCTCAGCGCCTTGAGACCCTCACTGGTGAGTAGCTGTGCTCTACAAACCACTGATTGATTGATTTATTGATACTCATCTCAAACCTCATCTTACTACTATGATCTCCCAAATAACACTTTGTAGACTCTTTCCTCTTCTATCCCTCCATTATCCTATTGAAACCAACTAACAGGCTCACAAGTCCACTGCTCAAATTAACTCATATTTCCCTATAGTAATCCACCACTAATCCTTTTGGGTTCCGGAGTAGCGTTGCACTCGCTGAAAAGCACTTTGACGCCTTGTGAGGGGTACTAAGTGTTACGTAATTACAATTACAATATATATGTGACTTTTCTTGGATTGAAGTGTATATGGAGTGTTTCATGTTAGTTGAAAAATTATGTGAAATATCTGAACCTGCTTGTCTTTCCATGCATTTTTAATGCAGTTTGCACAGGTGCTAATCCATGCTACTTAGCCTCATTTTAATAGAAATGTAAATGACCATGTTCACCCACACAATACATGTGTTGTGTGGGTGAAAATGGTCATTTACATTTCTCTCCCTGAAACACCCACTTTGCAAGCATTATTGGATATTCTGCCCAACACATTAAAAAGTCCTTTAGGACGGCAATTGTGTCAACATTTGGCACACAGGATTACGCTTGTTTTCAATGCTTGATGCCTCTAAGCCTCTTGTGAGCTGCTTTGTAAATCTGGGGTTCCTGAGTCACAGGCATATGACTTGGATGTTAGTATAGTTGCTGCTTTTTGAGATTCTCAAAAGCTACACATCAGCCAGTGCAGGACATAACACCAGCAGCAGGCTGATCCTAGTAGAAATGGTGCTGCACCATGTTTTCCCCCTTGTGCACAGTTGCACCGCAAATTTGGATGCTATGCTGCATTTCTTGAAAATTAGTATATCCGTGCCTATATTTCTACCATGGATATTATTTGCACCACCAAAACATGTATACTTACCTTACGTCCCACAATATTTTTGTAGTCTTACTATGTAGACCATGATATTATGTTCAAAGGATATTTTTGAGTTGATATTTGTGTAGCATGCCAATCAAAGCAGACATTTGGATCTCAGCTGTTAAAGAGAAAGATTGATAGAGAGTAACGTCATCGAGGCTGGGAGGCAGTCATAAAGTGAGTGATAGACAGAGACCTGTACAAGGAAAGGAAGACATTGTATAAATACCAAGACTCCTAATGTTGATATGAGATACCAAACAGGTCAGAGTTTAATTGCTCCATAGGTAAATTGGCATATATGTATGTATAGCAACCATAGTGGTTTGCAAGTCAGCTATGTTGGTTCATAAATGTAATATATTGGATATGCCCTGTGAACGCTATACCGGTTCTCATCATTTATCTTGGTTTGCATACATTGCACAGGTTTGTATATAAGAATATTGATTTGTGGAATGAACGTATTGGTTAATGGTGTATGTGTAACTCATCGATGTGCTTCTACAAAATAATCCTTTGGCAGCATACTGTCTTGGTTTGTCCTCATATTGAATTGGTTCATTGGCATACCATTGTGGTTTGTTTGCATACCATCCTGCTGTTCAGCAGGAAGAACACACTTCATCACTTGTGTAATGACTCTTTTGTCAATCAGACAATCAATCAATCATTCATAAGGACATGTCTCCGTTTGTGAGGTTTGGGATGGATGGCTCTTGTACTAAGCCCTTTCCCATGACCCGAGGCATTAGGCAGGGATGTATTTTGGTTCACCATTTATATTAATCGTTTAGAGGAGATGTTGTTGGAGAAACAATGTGATGTTCCCCGTGTAAGAGCTCGACCATTACCAGTTCTGCTATATGCAGATGATGCCGTCCTTATGTCAAGGACAGCTTTAGGGATTCAACTGTTACTTGATACCTTTGCAGATTTTATGGATAGTTTAGATCTTTCCATAAATAATACAAAATCTTTTGTATTGGTTATTGGCGCTAAACCCACCAAGCAGAAAGCCCTTTTTTTGTAATAAAATTAATATCACTCAAGTACATACTTTTAATTACATGGACATCCTGCTCGTTTATAGAAACACTCGGGGACCACAGCTCACCTCAAAAGAATGTATGCTAGCACGTTTCTGGGGGTCAGTCTTGGATTTCAGTGCTAGGTTGGGCAGGAAACCATCTAAGGCGCTCCTACATGTTTATAATGCCAAATAAGTGTCTGTTACATGCTATGGCAGTGATATTTGAGGGATCAAGGACTGTAGTGCCATCCAGATTGAGGAGAATAGGTTCGCTAGGTGTTTATTGGTAGTCCTGCAAAGTATCTCAAGATATGGTGTTCATGAGAAATTGGGCCTTAAATACATCTCGGATATCATCGCATTAAGACCATAGCTAGGGTGAATAGCCATATGGTGCAAGACTGACCCAACTCTGAACAGAGAGATCATCTGGGACTGTCTTGTCCTGGACAATGTAAGATGGATCTCTTGGTTGAATTATATTAGGTCCAAGTTTTCCACTTTGGGCCATTCAATTCTGTTTTTTGTCCTGACAGAATAACTAAGGCTGACTAAACATGGGTTAAAAATAATTTTCTAACTTGTACCATAGCTTCAAGGGACGGTAATGAATTGCAGAAACCTGCTGGTTTTGACCACTGTTTGATAAAAACTTTTTTGTCAAATGAGCCATTTTTGACATGGGTGACTAATGTGTATTATTGTCAGCTGCTAACAAGGTTTAGATTGAACCTTTGTGTACAAGGAATTAGTTTCTCTAAGGGCTGGGCCGCTCATGGCTCTCTTGGACCTTGTGACTGCAATAAAACCTCGGCCCAGACTGCAGTACATTTTGTACTGTTTTGCCCGTTTTTTACTTTGCCAAGGAAAAGATTTTTTAATACCACTTTTAAAGAATTTAGATTTTAAACAAGTGAGGCCTGCCATGTTGTACCTCCTAATGCTTAAAAATGTTAATACCTGCGTGATTGTAGGGTATTTTTTAAGCAGCATAGACAAATTGTGTGAGGTTTGGCCTTAATTTTGCAAGGCGCTTTTAGTTCCTAATGTCTTCTCACCATCAGGACCAATTGTGGTCTCTACGTCTTGATGATAATTGTTTTGCAATCTAGGCGGGACAAATTTGTCTGTTGCCCGGCCTTAAAGTTTGGTGCTATCTGAAGCTGTATTTTATACATTTGTTTTATTACATGCTTGTATATTCCATGACCTTTTATTATCGGTATAATATATTAAATATCAATGTACTGTATTGAATAATATGAATTTTAACAGATTTTATGTATCGTTTATGGATTTTTTTAACTTGTCATGTTTTATTCATCTCATATAGAGTTTTAAATATACAACCTAAAACATGGAAAGCAATACTTGCTGATTTGCATGTGTTACTGATAAACATCCTGCAATGGAATCCAGGCAAACACAGAGCAGATCTAAAACGTAGGCCATTACTAAATGTCCCTGTGGGGCTGCTGAGCAATCTATGGAAACGGCATGTGTTATTACACTTATTTGGTGCTGACTCCAGTAACACTAGTCGCAGCTGGAGGTCTCTATATCAGCCACTGTGGCTTGTGAACTCACACAATTATTTTTTCTTAAATATCATGAAATAACACGCAACATTATGTGAATTGCGTGAAATGTGGTTTGCAAGGATCTTGCATAAAGTTTCATGAAGGAGCATACATCATGTAAAAAAAGACTCGCGATTACAGCAGGAGTTCAAGCAGAAAATGTTTCTTGGTAAGACATTTTCTGTTTGGACCAATCTCCCTCAAGTAAAAAATATGCAAAATTGCACATTTTGAGAATTTCACAAATTTTTCAAGCGCAATACAGATTTTGCTTGGGCCTAATGCACACCACACACATGGATTCTGAACTTGCAAGCTACAAACCGAAGCCTTCAGTACAAGTGGCAATGCTGCCATTCCAAAACCAGCTGCAGTGCATGAAGGTCTTCATTGCATGATTGCATCCACACTCTTACCTGGGGGTCCTGTTAAGGGCAAAAAGTGTGCAATGCATTGCAAGGTCCGCTATTTTGAAAATGCTCAATATTCAGTGTCCAGCCTCCATATTTAGTCACCTCTCAATTCCACTTAAATCCTACTGTGTCTGGTGGCTGAGTGGACTCATGCATCCACTGCTGGGATCTGTGTTTGACCTCATAATCACAGGTTTGAATACCGGTGGGTTGACTCAGCCTTTCATCCTTCTGAGAATGATAGATCATTTTATGTGACGGCAGTTCCAGAATGTCAATACAAAACCGTATTGACATATTGCAAAAAATCCTATTTGAGACCAGTGAAAGCTGCCCATTGAGACACTATTTCTCAATATACTTAGGATTCATGACCAGTGTGCAATGGTAGCGATAAGCGGTGCATAAGAGAATTTAGAGCTGTGGACTTTACACATTCAAGTTGTTTGGAAAAAGAATGTGGCATTTATTCAGTTGGATGTCCCATTAGTCCAACTTACACACTGGAGGAGCTTGTCTTCCAGTGGATTGGTACCCCCTTAAGTCGTTCAGGTGTTTCCCTGCCTTAAATAGTGTGCCCTGAGGAAGGTTTATGACTGAAGAGGAGTCTCACACCGAAACACACGTCAGCACAGCACTGGAGACCTAGCAAAGATGATTTTGGATGGAAAATTAATGATGGATCAATCTGTAAAGCACTAGAAAGATGATAAAATAGAGATGTGTTGATATATGATCATGTAAATTGCTGTGAATATATTTACTGCGTCAGTGCTAGGTCCAGAAACCTTCTCCCTTCTTTTCTTTTTCCTCTTTTTTAGGTTTTAATAAGGTGTGATGCCTTGTATAAAGTTAGAATGAATGTAGAATGAATGAGAGGAGAGGAGAGAAGAGCAAGGTTTTATATACTGTCTGTTGATCTGGGTTCGAGGTTATGAGGTCAGAGAGGTTTGATGGGGACAATATGTGAATTAATATAAAGTCTGATGTTTTAGTGTTGCTCTTGTTGATATATGAATTACTGTAGATTGTATAAATTACTGTAAACCTATGAGCATATTTGAGATTTGATGGGGAGGCGGAATTACTTGTGTTTGTATGGTGCTGCAATTCCAACATACAGCTGCATTGACATCCATTTCCGGTGGGCCTCAAGAATATCACATGAATTAAGAAACGAATCCTGTTGTAGCAGGGATACTCCATCCAATAGGTATAGAGGTCTTGCTCCAGCAGCAATGTTAACCTTCTTTTAAGGCATTCGAGACAGAAGTCGAGGAAGGCATATGTACAGCCTGTGGCCACGGATCACAAGTGCTACCCATCTCTAGCAAGGAAATTTGTATTGGAACTACTGCAAATGTTTGCTTGCCTAAAACTAACCCTGTCGACAGCCAAGAAGAACTCATATATGAACCTCAGTAATACAGTCCCTGGCAAAAAAATACTTATGGCGGTTCACAATATACACTTTATCATCGCAGCATCTTTGACTGACATCCTCCTCCAACTAACCAATACCGGCACAATAAGAACCCCAGGTAAATGTCAGGCATAAGGAACCACAAGAAAGTTCCACATCCAGGTCAACAGACACCATTCCTGCCCCGTTCCATGCTGACGTCTGCCGCCTGCTAACTGAACGAGACATGCTGGTGATATCCCAATGTTTAAATTGTTCAAACCACCTCAGAAGAATTGATCAAAAATTAAAGTATCTGCTAACCAGCTGTGGGTTGATACAAGAATTACACACCAACATCAAATATTTCCTCTTTCACAGCAATATCTTATTAAATGAAGATTTTAAAGAATGGTACAGAGACCACATATAATCGGCAATTAATAAAGGTCAGCAGTATGGTAAAAATAAAGAGGAACGGAAATTACAATAGAGTAGATGAGAAAAGCCATATGAACTATTTTAATTTAAAATCCCATCATCACATGAATATCAAAATAGTACATATATCATATACACCAAACAGGAGAATATCCAGAATAAAGCAAACCAAAAAGAATGAAGGTAAGTTCCAGGCAACACAGGACTAAAACATTTCATAAACAAAATAGTGAGTCAAATGCAATGATGTCACCTCATTAGCAGGAGAAGCTAGAGATACGATAGAAGTATACTAACATGTTGGCCACAACCACTAGATAGCCCCAATGGTAAATGTTAGAAAGCCAGTAAAGTAAATAAGCGGACACAGGTGTGGGAACGGGCAAAGGGAATCTCACTTTTTAGTCATACAAGCTAGTTCCGTATAACAGGTGATGAAAAGCAGCCCTATACTTGTTCAGAAACATTCATTCCATCAATATAGTTATAGTCATAGGAGGTGATTTTCATACATACTCAGCCACTCACCCAGGACTGGAATGGTAGCTTTCCTCCAGTGCTGCACACTACAATATTTTACAGTGACCAAAGATGTCTGCAACGGTGACCAGTCAAAATATCGATTTTTTTTTATCGACCTACACTAATATCGAGTTTTTAATATCGTAGGGACAGAATATCGATGTGAAGAATATCGTTGACCAGAATATCGACCTTAAGGTAAGTAATATCGTTTTTTTTTATATCGAAGTCAGTAATATCGAAGTAATTAATATCGTTAGCAAAAATATTGTTGTTAATAATATCGATATTTATATTAGAGTTATGTATTTTAGTATGTATTTTATATGTATGTTTAACATTTTTTGTAATGAATTTTTATTATTTTTAAATATATGTATTAAATGTTTAGAAATTAGTAATTTGTTTAAGTAAATTTTGCGTTTTAGTATCAGAGCGGGTTGTGGGTTTATAGGGGAATAGGGTGGGAAGTAATTTAATTATAATTAATTAATTAATATGTATTTATTTAGTGTTATTGACTATTAATTTATTGATAAGTAATTATTAATTGCTAATTAATTTGTATTAATTGATTAATTTATCGTTATATTAATTATAATTAATTTATTATTTTATTTATTTATTGTTATTGTTAAATAATTTATTGTTAATTAATTATTAATTGGTAATTAATTTGTATTAATTGATTAATTGATAATTAAATTAACTATGTTAATTTTTATGTGTAGTGGGTTGTGGGTTTATAGGGGAATAGGGTGGGAAGTAATTTAATTATAATTAATTAATTAATATTTTATTTATTTATTGTTATTGATAATTAATTTATTGTTAATTAATTATTAATTGGTAATTAATTTGTATTAATTTATTAATTTATAATTATATTGATTATACTTAATTTTTTATTATTTTTTATTTATTGTTATTGATAATTAATTTATTGTTAATTTATTATTAATTGGTAATTACTTTTTATTAATTGATTAATTGACAAATACATTATTTGTGTTTTTTTTATGTGTAGCAGGTTGTGTGTTTATGGGGGAATAGGGTGGCAAGTAATTTAATGTTATTTAAGTAAATATTAATTTTATTTTATTGGTATTTATTATTAATTTTTAATTAATTTTTAATATCTTATTTATTTTACAAAAATTATTTAATTAATAAGTATGTTAATTTAACCCCTACGCTATCCTACATTTTCCACACTGTTACATTCACTGGAGTTGGAATATTAATTTTAACCCCCACACTATCCAACACTTTCCCTACTGTTGCACTCACTGGAGTGGGAATAGTAATTTTTACCCCTACGCTATCCAACACTTTCCCTACTGTTGCACTCCCTGGAGTGGGAATAGTAATTTTAACCCCTACGCTATCCAACACTTTCCCTACTGTTGCACTCACTGGAGTGGGAATAGTAATTGTTACCCCTACGCTATCCAACACTAACCCTACTGTTGCACTCCCTGGAGTGGGAATAGTAATTTTAACCCCTACGCTATCCAACACTTTCCCTACTGTTGCACTCACTGGAGTGGGAATAGTAATTTTTACCCCTACGCTATCCAACACTTTCCCTACTGTTGCACTCCCTGGAGTGGGAATAGCAATTTTAACCCCTACGCTATCCAACACTTTTCCTACTGTTGCACTCACTGGAGTGGGAATAGTAATTTTTACCCCTACGCTATCCAACACTTTCCCTACTGTTGTACTCACTGGAGTGGGCATAGTAATTTTTACCCCTACGCTATCCAACACTTTCCCTACTGTTGCACTCCCTGGAGTGGGAATAGTAATTTTAACCCCGACGCTATCCAACACTTTCCCTACTGTTGCACTCACTGGAGTGGGAATAGTAATTTTTCCCCTACGCTATCCAACACTTTCCCTACTGTTGCACTCACTGGGGTGGGAATAGTAATTTTTACTCCTACGCTATCCAACATTTTCCCTACTGTTGCACTGTTTGGAGTTGGAATAATCATTTTATTACGTCCGCTATATAATATTTTTTGTATTATTTTAGTTAATGTAGTATATAATTAATATTAAAAAGATTAAAAATAATCTTAATTTTTTAAATTTGTTATATACATTTATTTAATTTTTATTTATATTATTATTTTATGTGTATAGATGTATTTATAATTTATATGATATTTTAAAAACAAATATAAGTTATTAAAATAATTATTAAAAATTATTAGTAAGTATATATATTATATGTATATGTTTAATTTGGTTTTACACTATATATATTATTTATAATTTTTAAACATTTTAAAATATTGTTAGCTATGTTTATTTTAATTATATGTCTTATTTACTTTATTTTGCATTATTTTTTTAACTTAAATAAAAAACGATACTTTTAACAACGATATTTTTGACATCGATATTTTTTTTGCGATATTTTTGTACTTACCATAATGTAGATAGGATGTCGATATTCTTGACTTCGATATTCTTGCTGTGATATTTTTGTAGGTCGATATTCTGACCTTTTGTCAGTGATTCGTCTGCAACCACCTCTGGCTGTGCATAGACATCCTACAATGTCTGACATATCATGGAGCATTACGAGATACACCAATCAGGGCACAGGTAAATCATGCTGACAGGATAGGATACCCCATATAATGGACCAACAAAGCTCTGGTTTAGGGCTGTTCCGTGGCACACACCTGGAGAGACCACTCTTTCAACAATCAGAATGATGTAGGAACCCAGCTTTAAATATTAAAAGGGGTCCAGAACCAATTATAAATTATTTTTAAATGCAAGAACTTGAGTGTGTCTACTCTAAGAAAGAAATCACGGCAAAAAGATGAAGATGCCTTGTCTTCCTCAATATGTTTACATTGGAGAATAGCCTGCCACTTTTAGCTGGTAAATACTTCTTATGCAGGCCTTAAAGGTTGTCTGTAAGTACCCATTAGGGTCTGATACCACATCCCTATGTAGGCTCTAGGTATTCAGGTAATGAAGAATGGGAGATTCTGGCACCACAATAAGTCATGTGCCCACATTATTCCCTACGAATTGCAATAGCTGGCAATATTGCCAAGAATGCTTACCATGAAAGCCAAATTACAAATGCAATTATGGAAAATACTTAAAGAAAGCATAGTCTATCAACTAATTCTGTATTGCTTTCCCTTTCTCAGCCCATTTACTTCATCAAACCATATAGTCTCCCCAATAAGCATCCATCCATTGTCCATTATTTCACATACAGGCTGCGCAATGGAGCACGGGATCCACCCTTTGCACTCTATGAGCAGCCTTCCTGTTTACTGGCAGGGCTGTAATTATAGATGGTCAGATTTTTGGCATTTGATTCTTGCAACTTTTGTCAGGGCGAACTTTTAAAATCACTAAATTAAACCTGAGCTCAACCCCCTGGTAGCTATGTCACAGCGCAGACAGACTTAACTAAAGGCAACGTGTAAAGTATCTATGCAGTACCGAAACAGTAACAAAGGTAAAACACTATGGCAATACAAAATCCAAACCAAATTAGAATAATAGACTAAAGTTTAATAAACACAATGACATAACAATGGCAAAATTCCAATAAGGGGAACCAGAAAAATCAATGTGTAAAGTTTTAATTCTAAGTAGAAGTAGTGCAATTTGAGTCCACTCTCCATTGAGCCCTGACCGAATACAAGTAGATTGGTCCCGCTGGAAAGTATGGAAGTCCAAGTTCAAAAAAAATTTCAAGTCCTAAATCTAAAAGAGACTTTGTCACTTTTTGAGTTGAAAATCCTCTCTGTGCTGGTTGAAGCTGAAACTGTAGCTGCCGTGTGGAACCGCAGGACGAAACCAGGAAGCAGGTTGGTCCCATTAAGGCTTCGGAGAATTTCAGTTTTTGGTTGAAAAATCTTCTACATCCCAACGCAGAAATGAATTTTGTTGTTTTTTCACAGGTGCACAGATCTCTGCACATGACCTAGCTGAAAGTCAATCAGACACCTTGAAACTGATGGTCAGATACTTTTCAAGGCTCCTACTGCTGTGGCACTTGAGCACAAGTTTTTTTAAAGTTTCCACACTTTCTTCTGATATCGAAGCAACCACAGGAGTACATTTTTAAGGTCCCAAGACATAGCAAGAGGGCACCAAGAGACTCTCAGGGGCATACTCACAAGGAGCTATCACCGAATTAACGGCACTTTATCACAGCCAAAGTCGTGATAAATTTACCTCCCCATTCACAAGCCGGTGTGAACAGCCCACAGCACCAGTTTACCCGCGATAGCAGCCGCAAAAAACATCGCCACAGAGGACCCCTGCAAATATCGCTAATGAGATGCAGAGTGGGCGTTCCCGTGCCAAAAGTCGAGACAATATCACACCTCAACATTCACAACGACCAGCCACATCGGCGATAAGAACACAAAACAGGCAATAAGGCGCGGTAGCCGCAGGTATTTAACACCTGCCTCAAGCAGGTGTAAAGACGGACGTCTACCTGCAGTAGGCAACGGAGTCCCACACACAGCCATACCCGAAGAACAAACGATGCCATGGAGCTACTCTACATGCAGCTCGGAGCCCCAACAGGGCCACAACACCCACCGCCACCACCCCAGGACCGCCACCACTCCCAGGACCCGGACCCGCCCCCCCCCCGGACCACCACAGAGGCAGCGTAGAGTAAGACAGCGGACCTACCGAAAACGCACCACTCTCACAGACCTAACGCCCGTGGAAGTCATTGCCCACTACAGGCTCAAAAGGCAACCATCCTCCACATCCTGACCCACATCGCCCACAGGCTGACGGTCCCAACACAGTGGAAAACAAACATCCCTCCGCAGACAAAGCTGCTGGCAGTGCTGCACCTGTTGGCCTCTGGGACCTTCCAACCAACAACTGCCAGAGTCGGAGGGGTCTCACAGCCGCCCTATCAAAGTTCATCACACCTGTCCTGGATGCCATCATCAGCTTCATACCCCAGTACCTTCACTTCCCCAACACTTCGCAGGAACAGCTTGAGACTAAGCAAGGCTTCTACACCATACCGGATTCCCGGCCGTGTTGGGGGCAATCGACTGCACACATGTCCCACTTGTGCCCCCTGCGGATACTGCACACCACTACCACAACAGGAAGCACACGCATTCCATCAATGTGCAGGCAATAGTGGACCCCCGGGGAATGTTCACCAATGTCGTCGCCAACTACCCAGGCAGTGTGCATGATTCCTTCATCTTCCGACAGTCCATCATCAACCAGCGCTTCCAGGATGGCACATATGGAACGGGACTGCTCGTTGGTAAGTACCAAATCAACACACCACACATCCCACAGCCACCAACGCACAAAGCACAACTGTGGGGATGCACACGTGACCTACCACATCCGACATGTCAAACTACACGACCACCTACCAGACACGACTACACCACTCCATGGTCATCCTGGGCTACCCCTGCACCCAATACAGACTTCACATGGCACCACAGCCACACAATAGCTGAACGTGTGGCGATGCGGAATGCAGCCATGACACATGTGAGGCACTGCTCTGCCCTCATGACCCTACCCCAGTCTCCCGCAGGTCAGCGTCCCGTGGTGGTGGGCCTGTATCGGCCGCTGTGCATCCGGGGCAACTAGCCCTGTGCGACTCGAGTCATCCCCCCTTGTAGTTCTGACATTGCATGTCTGTGTGCCTGATGACTGTTGTTGTAGTTGCCAGCACAAGCTACTCCCTGAGGGCTGGCTTACACTCACCCCACACACAGCCAGCACAGGGGTCACTGAATTGGTGGGCCTGCCATCACATCCTGCCGAATCAAGTATTGACTCTTTTCTCCCTGCACTGTCACAGGTGATCAAGGATATGCACTCTGCCCTTGGATGATGACACCCCTCCGAGACCCGAACACACCCGCCCAGAGGAAGTACAATGCGGCCCACATATGCACCAGGGGCATCGTTGAACGCACATTTGGCGTGTTGAAGTCATGTTTCTGGTGCCTGGACGGCACTGGTGGGAAGCTCCTGTACAGCCCGGACGTCGTGTGCAAGATGATCGTTGCATGTTGTGTGTTGCACAACATCTGTGTTCTCACCAGGGCCCCATGGATCCCAGTTCCAGAGGTACCGGACGATGATGGTGGTGATGGGGCAGGTGGCCCACATCCCACTGCAGCTGCGGCAGGAATGGACCGTAGGGACTCCATCATTGCCACTTACTTCTCATGAGCACGTCACATTGTGACCGTCCGTGGCATTCATGGGACAGTAGTAGATGTCCAATTGCACTGAATGTGTGAATAAAACATATTTGCAGGTTACCGGTTGGAATTGTACATTGTCATGTTACATGTCCCTGGGGTTTCAGATGTGATTTGCCATGTTGTGCACATTTTCTGAACCAGTTGTGTCCTGTGTTCAGTTGTGGAGGTGTTGCAGTTTGTACCGGGATGTTGTCACTGTCGGGGTGCACTTCTGCTTATGTGCGTATGCTGCACGGTGGGTGTGTCGCTCCTGCGGCTCTGGTTTGTCTGCCACTGGTCTCTTTCATGAGGTGTGCCTGTAGGTTCTGTTCTTCCACGGTGCTTGGATGTTGTGGTGTGCATGTTGTCCTCTGCAGTTGGCCAGGGTGCATCCGTGGTACTCGGCTGTTGATGTATTTTGTTCTGTGGCATTTTCCGTATGCTGTTCTTGTGTTTTTTCCCGCATTGCGCGTGAGTATTGCTGCCCTCGCGCTGGTTGTCACTGTTTTCTTATCGCGCTTTGGCCCATCGCAGCTTTTTTCGCGTTGTGGTTTGTGTTTTTATCTCCGTCGAGGTGGTTGTATCGCGAGCATTGGCCGCGGTGTCGGCCAACTATCGCATGCTACCGCCGTGTTGTGAATTCCACGTTGTCACAGGGTTATTTTCCCGCGATAGGCTGCGATGCTGAAAGTTGCGTTGCGTTACTCTTGCGGTAATTATCACACGTTCTTGTGAATATACCCCTCAGTGTATCAGGCAAAGCCCAACAGCAAAGACGTCAAAGTACAGTTGCCACTTGTCAGCTGGGCACTTTAGGAAAAAGGCCTTGTGAAGCTTGTTGTGACATTGGAGCAACCCATTAGGTCTGCCAACTTACCCTTGGAGCCAACTTCATTGTCATGGGTGCAAGAGGGAGGAGCTCTAGTTCCTCCAGGGCTCCTCCAGGGTACAGACAGTAGGTCCATTCCTCTTCTGGTATTTTGCAGGTCTAGAAAGTGTTACAAAGTGGGTGCCTAAAAGTGTAACATTTATGGCTGGCACAGCTCATTGGTGGGAATAACTTGTGAGCACTCACCAACCAATGGGGTAAAAGTTTCCTGGGGCCAACCCTAGCCACTTTTTCAGTAATTCCTGCTTACCTTTCTGCAAAATGGCCAGAATGCCATGTGTCAGAAAACTTTCAAGATGGTGAAAGTCTTCGGCCACATTAAACTTGGGGTCTGAGGGTTGTGGGTGTGTAGGGAGTGCAGTATAAAATTATCATTGGTGTTCTCCCACATCTACAATTAAGATCCAGTCTGAAGCTGGCCCTGTACCCACAAATAACTAGGGGACAGAACTCTAGTGGGACAAAAGCTGAGTCCTACAGCACCCAGGAGAGGGGATACACAAAAATGGCCCTGCCATCCTGTTTTCTTCCTTTAAAGTGCACCAAAGTGTTACATGTGGCTCAACAGATATACCAGTCAGGATCTGACACTGTGGTGTCAACAGGATGCCCACAGCCCCACCCTACATTATCTGCAGAGCTCAGGGGAGTCATCCCTGCCCAATGAGGTCAAACTATTGTGTAGCTCCTGTGAGGAATTTCACAGATCATTCACACCTCATTCAAGGCAGAGCACAGGCTGAGAGTTGGGAGGGGTCCTAAATGTTCTGACAGATAAAGGATAACATTTTAAAAGTTACCTTTCCTTAATATTTATTAACAATCCGACTTCACAATTGGATTGAATTGAAAACCTATCACAAATAGAGGTTCAATTATTTTTCTAGCTTGTTCGTTCCCAGTGTTAACAGTATTAGTATTTTAATCTGCCCTCTGGTTTTCTACATAGAACAGCTCGGCCTACCCGAGGGAAAATAGCCTTTAGGCGTTGCCACTGTAGGGACATGGTAACATTAATGTTCTACCTGTATGACCTTTAAATATTTAAATACAATGGACCCTGCCTTGTGTGCTACAAGGCCTACATAGGGGTGACTTACTAATATCTACAATGGAGGTATTTTCCTGCAAAAAAGAGTTATTTTGAAAGTTCACACTGCAGGTTGTACACTGCAGCAGTCGGGCTACACAGGGTAGGTCTGCACTGTCACCGTAGTGAATGGCATATTAGGTGTTGCAATTCACAACTGGTATTTAACTTCCAGGCATTGGGAGCACAGGCACTTTACTCTTAGTTTTCAGGGGTAAAGTGCACATAGTTCTAAAGTCATCAAAGCATATAGGGCAAAAATCTGGGACAACATCACAGAAATTATGGAGATTTCCTACAGAGGTGAAATGGCCTTGAACAAGTATAGACGAGTCATATCATTGAGTGTTCTGCACAATTTGACATTGCAGCTCACCCACTTAGACTCACACGCCAATCCTACATGAAAGTATGACAGTTGTGACAATTAATGATCCAGGCCTAACCCCGTGGATGTAGTGCATGCATGCAATTTATTTGGGATCTGCCTCAAATTGCGCTTGGGCAGAAGGGACTTGAAAATCAACAGGGAAAGCATTCCAGAAGTATAGATAAAGCACAAGGCCAATTGCATCTTCATGTTCTGTACTCTCTCCCACACAAAGGGATTATGTTGGTCCCACCTACTATGGTTTTGCCTCCAGGCATCATGATTTATCTTCTACCATCCATTCAAGTCCACAATTTACAAGTTTCCCAAAGATTTGAAGCCCCTCAGCATCGTGAATGATGTTATTAGTGCCATCAATTCAGGTAATATGGTCCATGTCTCAGACATCATTACCAGAATATAATTCACATATAGTAGGGATTTGATGGAGTCAAAAAGGAGTAAATATCCCTTTGATGCCTTCTGTGTCTGTAATGACCACTGCAAGGAGTTCCAATGAAAGAAGGAAGAGAATTGGGGACAGAGGACAGATCTGCACCTTTCCTGTGTATGTCTATGGTCTTTTAAGGAATTCACAACATTTAACTTGTGCAGATGGTGACTTGTATAACCATCTAACCTTGGAAATAGATTCCTTGCCCAGAGCCACCATCTCAAGTTTCTGTGACAGATAGTCCTACTCGATGTGGTCAAAACGTTGGCCTCATCAAGCAATATCATCAAATTATTGTCAGGGTGATGTTTAGTTTGCCAGAGAAGATGGGATAAGGTTTGCAAATCCTTCCTGGAGGATCATACTGGATAAAGCCCTTCTGAGAATCATGGACCAGGTAGCAAATTACCTTTAGTAAATTAGTAGTTAAGACCTTTGCAATCAAGTTTAGATCAACATTAATCAGGAAACAGGCATATAACCACAACAATACAGAAGATTCTTTATCTCTTTAAGTATAAAATATAATCTAGCTTTACTGGATAGAGGCCTAACAAATCACTGGACTCTGCCTCCATGTAAAACTTATATAGCACTGGCGCTATCAGAGAACTAATAGCCTTATACAACTTTCCATGAATGCTGTCCTCACCGGGTGACTTACAACTGAGTAGATACAAAATAGCTGAGGTAATCTTTTCTAATATAATGTCATCCTCTAGTGATGATCTTTCCTCAAGGGTCAATGTAAACAAATTTAGAGGGTCCAAACACACTTCTTGGGACGATGCTGTGTCCACATTATTGGAGTTTTAAAGCATCTTGTAAAAGTAAATGAAGGTACCTGAAATCTCAGTTGGATAAAAGAGTAGATGTCAATCCCCATCTTGTACAGCGGGCATCTCCATCTGTCATAACTGTAAGGCCAAGTCCGCCCATCTTCTGCCATGCTCCTGGAGCGTGTCCCTCAAGTTTACAAGGGGCTTTTCAGCTCTGTCTTCAATGGGAGTGTTTAGGGCATAATTCTAAAATTGTAGCCACTGCCGAAAAGAGTGTAATGGTGCAGAATTAGACAGCTCTATCAGACATCTAATTGGCCATTCAAAATGGAGCTGCTCTGTTTGTGCCATTTATTTAGCAATTGCTATCTCCCTCCTCAGGAGACCCCTTCATGTTGCTTTACCATGCCAATTATAATATTTGCTGTGATATAACTGAAGATTCATTGTCATCCATATATGTTTGAATATTTGATATCAGAGAATATCTAGGTTATATCTAGGACTATGCAAGCACTAGAAAGCAGAAGAATGGATGAAGTAATCCAGGTCTAGTGCTAATCAAACCGGGAAGTGATCCAAAATTCTACCTTTTAAGATCTCACATTGTACAAACTTGGGCAAAAGGTTTCCCTGTGTTGGAAAATAATACAGGAACAAGTACCATGGGATGGAAATAATACAGGAACAAGTACCATGGGCTGGGAAAGGAAAGTATAATTTAGGTATAATTTCTAGATGAAAACACCACAATGGATCACTGACAGAATATCGGAACCATAAATATTGTGTGGACAGAATATCATGTCAAAAATATCGAGGACCAAAATATCGAGAAGGTAAGAGAAATTGGTAATTGTAAATTTACTATTCTTAACTCCACATCTACGTTCCTTGAAGATATATATATCACAGCTACGTACCTTGAAGATATATATATATATATATATATATATATATATATATATATATATATATATATATATATATCGTCAAGGTACATATATGTGGAGTTATATATAGTAAACCTTTACTTATCTATAGAAAGTTACCTTCACAATATTTTTGTCCTCGATGTTCTTGACATGATACTTTGTCCCACAAGTTTTTGGCTCTGATATTCTGACTAAACACCCACCACAACATCAAGGAGCCCATTATCCCCCATGAAAACACAAAGTAGAGTCAAAAATTGTGATTTTAATTTGGTAGTAAATAACCCCTACCAGCTTAAAAACACAAGCTGGTTAAGTCAAAACACAGTTCAGAGAGAATTTGTATTCAACACCTGGTAACTAAATCACAAGCAATGGGCAATCCTTAGAAAGGTGCGCATTAAGTTCAAGCAGTTTCAACAATTTTGAAATTAAAAAAAAGACACAATAAAATTCCCAAACCATTTACAACATAAAGATAAACTGAATGGCCTACAAGAAACTATGATCAGTAAAATAGTGTAAATTAAACCAGAGAAACAATTTTTTAAAAAGGTTTTAAGGCACAAATCACCCATAAAAAGTAAAGCACCATTGAAAAACAACAGTTCACCGTTGACCTGGACCTAGGCACAATTTCATGCTGACTCTGATGGAGTAAAGGTCAGATACACCTAGTGGTTCATCCACTCAAAGTTTGTACCTTCAGGCTTAGGGGCCGATTCCAATTCGGGCCGGAAATCTCTCCGACCGAGCCGGACCCGGAGAGATTTCCGACCGAATCGGACCCGTGCAGCCCGACTGAACGAGTACGATGCGCACGTATGCCATCGGACTCGGAGTCGGTCGGACTCCCATTGAAGTCAATGGGAGCCGGTCGTCACAACGCGTACGCGGGCTCCCATTGACTCAATGGTTGCGAGGCGGACAAGGGCGCCCCCTACAGCGTGTACGCGGCGAAGCGACTCGCGCCGTACACGCACAGGTAGGGGAGACCCATGGGTCCCCCCTGTGTGCGACTCGCGTGGCTATGCGTACAGGGGGGTCTGACACGGACCCCCAAAGTACGGCTCCGACTGCTCTTTTGAGCCGGAGTGCGCGGCTCGGTCGGACTGCTCGCGGCGCGCATCGTACTTACCCGGCCGGGGAACGTCTCCATTGCGCGGAGCGAGTCGAGTCCGAGCGAGTCGGTCGGTGCGGTTAGACCCGGGAACGACTCGGTCGGAGCGGTCGGGACGCCCGGACGAGTCGGTCGGCAATTTTGCATCAAACTCGCTCGCCCGGACGCGCGTACGAATCGGTCGGGCAATAGGGCTCCGAATCGGGTCCGGTTGGGCCGAATCCGATTCGGAGCCCTACCGGCCGAGATCGGAATCGGCCCCTTAGTCGTTAAAAATGAAGTCAAATTCTTCCAGCGGGGCAAGATCCAAGGCAGTGTCCGGCAACTACAAAGTTGTATATGCCACTGTTGAGCTGTCACTGAAGACAGTTGTTTTTGGCACCAAAAGCTCTGAGCAAGACAAAGTTGGAATTCACAGCCATGCAGCCCCTTCATCTGTTGAACAGATTTGCCACCTTGCTCCAGCCAAAGGTTTTACCTTTTAGACATTTTATGGAAGCCAAAATGTTCTAGTGTGGCAAGTCTGGAAGTTGTAACTTTACCACAAAATCCTGATTAACCTGTTTGCAGCACTGCACAAAGCTCTGAGCAAGTCAAACATGGTTTTATTCCCTGTCTAGGGTGCAACCTCTTGGGGAAACCTCAGCACCTCGTCACTATCCTCTGAAGGTGAAAAAAGCAACTAAGTCCCACTTTTCTCCATTTGATGGGAAGGTTCCTTCTGGTTGGTCCTGCAGCCCCCAGATCCTCAGTGCAGGCTTCTAGGCACCATGTTGCTCTCTCCAGACAGCCTAGTCCTCTCTGGTAAGCTGAGCACTTTTGGTGTCAGGAGTCTTTCTGCTTCTCATGTCCCTTAAGCAGGCAGACAGGAGGTCAACCACTTGACACTTGGAGTACATTTACAGCCCCTGAGTGCCTGCAGGAGAGTCAGGAGGTCTTGAGTTCTGGGGCCTCAAGCAAGTCTTCTCTTTCTAGCAGGGCTACTTCTTCAGGTGGCGCCTACCCAGGTCCAGAAATGTTCACAGACAGCAGTGGCTGAGGTGCTGCATTTATCTTGTGCACTAGCAAATGACTGAAGAAATTCTGACACCCACTCCTAACTATTTTGTCACAGTCCCCCACCTCCTTTTGCAACACTTCTTCTTTGCCTTACTGTAAAATTACATAGGAGCCCCTGTTCCAATATGGCAAAAACATTCTGCCCCCAAGCAGGCCTGTATTCAACTCCCACCAGACAAATTCCAAACTAGATCTTTCACCTATGTTGTGACGGTAGCCTGGGTGTCTTGGCTGACCTGGGAATGAAAAGGATAAACTCTCCATATCATCTCAAGTCAAAAGAGAGTGCTAAGGCTATCCTGTGTTCTGCTAGCTGTTCTTTTCCACTCCAAGATACCTAATCACTGCTATATGTTCAGCAGTTAACACTTCTCTGCCCTTACTGGACTCAGAGGCAGGCCATTGTCTTTTCAGCCAGAGTTCTTTCTTAACCCTCCCAGGCTATGATGTGAATTCTAGCTCTGGAGGTGTGATGACCAGACAGCTTAAATTATATTTTTCAAAAGTTACTTTTCCTCTGAAGTTGTCAAGAATCTGATTTGACCATTAACTCAGATTAAAAAAATTATGTAGGAAATATCTCTGAATCTCTAGTATTTTTCAAGGTGGATGTATAGAATCAAATAAATAATCATACTTAGCCCTGTCTTATGAAAAATGTGGCTGAACCTACAGAGAGAAACAACTTTTAGGCCGTCAGTCACTGTGAGGGCATATGTTTTAAATATATAGTGTGCCAGGCTCTTATACATTAATCACCCTACCTTGTGACTTACAAGGTTCACTTTAGAGGTTACATAGTAAGATATAAAAATAGTTTTAATACATATCAAAATTATTTTTTCTTGCCATGTGTTACAATAGTACCTTTACATTGCAGCCCAGTCACAGCACAGTGGTGCTCCTAGCAGCCAAATAGTGTTGTCATTCATGCGGGTGGTGTAAATTCACAGTGCAGCCACCATGTGACATTAACTACAATGGTGTTAGTGTTTGTTCTGCACCATCTAGTGTGACATCGTAGGAAAGATAAATAGATCAATTGGATGAAACCAATCTCACCAATACCATTTAATGGCCAGAGCACACAATCTCTGGTACTGAATAGCGGTGTCACAGTGCACACAGTCCTAATACCAGCAACAATAATGTCCACAAAAGTAAAAACACTCTTTAGTGACCATGCAGAAAAAGAGTGTTTACTTTAGAGGGCCCAATCAGAAGAATTATATCTATCTATTGGTCCTGCCTTGCCTAGAAAGAGGCAAAGGAGCAACTTCCAATCGCTTTTCGCTACAGCATTTGTCCTACAAACTTCCATACTTAGGGGCCGATTACGATGCCGTAGGAAATGGCTCCGAACCTTGGTCAGAGCCATTCCTATGCATTGTAATCTTCTATTTGGATTCATTTCTGACTGACCCATTTTGATGGAGTCGGTTGGAAATGAATCCAAACTGGATTTCCGAATGGCTTACGATGGGCTCAGAGAGCCCGTCTGCCATTCGGAAAGCCTCCTGTAATCCCAAGGGCAGCTCTTTCCACCCGAGGGATTACAATGTCAGATTCCGACAGCCTTTCTGTGCAGGCCTTTCCGACACAGAAAGGCTGTGGGAAGTCGACTTTGTGGGCCCCCAGCGGGGCCCCCATGGGTGCAGGGCCTCTGGATGGCGGCCGAGGGGGCACCTATGGAGCCCTCCTGTTGATCTCTGCACCCAGTGGCAGGCACCTTAAGGTGCCTGCCATGGGGTGCAGGGATGAACTGCACCTCAGCTCTTTACAATGAGAGCATGCATTCCGGCCGGAATGCATGCTCCCATTGTAAGGAATAGGAGTGCGACCGAACAGTGTTCGGTCACATCCTAATTGCTGGTTTAGGACCGCCAACAGGAGGTCAGTCGTTCCCAGTTCCAGATCGATGTCAGACGGACTCAGGTCCGTCCGACATCGAAATCGGCCCCAAAGTGTTGACAAATGTGAGAAGAAGGTGTGTATACATGTATGGGGCCATAAATTAAGCTAAATCTAAAAGCTCATTCCAAAGACATGAAATTGGTCTTCGGGCTGTCATCCCATTCCACTTTTTGGTAGGCTCAGAGCCACTTATATATAGAAAGCGCTATCCTGAAACACCAGGACAAGCAGTTGAAGGTGAGGTGACCTAGGTCAATGTAAAACAGAGTAGCAGGCACACGTCTGCTACTTTTTTATTTGTGGAGGACTAGTACATGAACAAGTATCTGTGATATCACTGCATTCACTCCAAGTTCCTCCCATTGACCGAAGATGATGGTTAAGAATTGGGACTGCGACCAAAAGAAAAAGCAGCCACAAATTTGCAAGGGTAATTTGCAACACAGAAATAAGCAGCCTGTTTTTATACATCTGGGTGATTGTGCTTTGTTGGTCAGGCTTGTTAGAATGAACAATTTTAATGTAAGGTGTTATCTATGGGTTAATTTGCTAAATGTTTCATTAAAGCTGCATTTCATCACTTAAAAAATGGATTGTGTAATGATTTCATTAATTTCTCCTATGGTAAATACTGTCTGAAGATCTCACGTCTGCAAAGATGTAAGTAGCCTGAAAACCTCTGTATCCACTTAGTAGTTTTCCAATCTGGATGGCTTCATGATCTAAACAATTAGTTTGAAATACTCATTGTCTTGATGCACCTCTGTTAATTGAAAAAGCTGCAATATTTATATATACAACTAACTTACTAATTCACAAGTGGGATGGAAGCACCCTTCCACTATTTTCTGCTTCATCCTTTATACAAAAAGATTATTGTTAAATTGATTGGTATACAACAGTTTGCAGTTTTGCAGTCGCTCAATACAATGAAGTATCGGTTAATTCTGAAAGACATAAACAGCAGCATTATCTAGTAACTGCTTAATGTGTAGTTGCAATTAAAATATCAGAGAAACCGATATTTAATTAATTAATTTAAAAATCTATGTAGAATCAAACCTCTACATATATTTCAACATATGTGCACATTTAGAGTTAAAGCTGAGACACCACTTCAATATGTCTCTTTAAAGAGGCTTATAACTTTACACCAAGATGAACATTCTACACCAGTTGATTCAAAGAAAAGTCCAGTTTACTAAAACTATTTTGCCAAACTTCATGCAGATTGGTTCAGATAAAACCATGGGAAGATTGTAATTTTATTTCTCAGTGTAATGCAGATCATTAAATGACTATTCACTACATTTAGTATGCATATAGTGATCTACCTTACTTAGTGCCTTTTGCTTTTCCAGTGACATTTTGTCAGTCTAATGAGTATTCAGAGTTAAATGTGAATATTAAAAGGGGAACTCATAGATAAGTACTCTGTTAATGGGCTTTCTAAGTAATTTGGACAAAACTAGGAAAGATTACCAAGCGGTACATTAACCAGCAAGAATCATACATTCAGCATGTACAAACAATGCAGTATATATACATGAACCCAAAGAAACATTTGATAAATGCATGATGATCCACTCTTATTGAGGCAACAGCCATATAGTGTTATATTGTTGGCAAATTTGTACCACCGTCGATGTTATGATCTCTAATGCAGTGAATACTTGAGACCATCTTCAGGACAGTAATGCATAGGTATAAGAAGATGGACTCCTAATAAATTATAAATAGAAAAAATGAATAATATTCTATGTGCGCCTAAAAAGCTTATTTGATGAGGTGGAGATTCTGCAAACATGAGAAACAGACATGCATCACTTCAAAAAGGATGGCACAGTGATCACACAGTGAATGAATGGTGGGGTACATAGCCAACTAGAGTGCAAATTGATTACAATTGACTCAAAAATGGTGGCCTACCAGACTCCTGTAGGAAAATTGGAGTGGTCTGGACTGTATTGATGCAAGTCTACAAAGAAAACAAATTATTAGCAAGCATAGAGGTAATATTGGTGTGAAATCTAATTATCGAAGGAACTTGATGGTACTTATATGGATTGATATAACAAACCTGAAGCATTAATAGCAGGTACCCAGTGTTGTAATGGATGCAGTAAATCAACTAATGAATTAAAGAAAAAATAATTCAGTGCTCTGTTAATATTAACATTACTCAATGTAGGTATGAAGTATTCGCAAAAAACTCACCAATTTGCTATGAAATAAATCTATTAGTCATAAAACAGCATGTCAGCTTACTGGCTTGGCAACATTGGCATTGCACTAATGGGCACCACCATTTTAGCCCAAAGTTTGCACCAAGTCATGTACATTAGACCAGTAACCCAGTGGTGGCCATACTGTGAAAAGGTGCATATTGATTGCCTCATTCGTCTGAGTGTATAAATATCTCATACTTTTATGTGATAGGAAATCTATGTCAACAACCATATTGTAAAGTGAACCTAATCTAATTGTCAAAGGAACTTGAAGGTACTTACATGGGTCGATCTAATAAAACTTAAAGCACTGAAGGAAGGTACCCAATATTGCAAGGGATGCCATAAATCAGCTAATGAATTAAGGAAAAAATAAATCAGTGCTCTGATTGTATTAGCATTTCTCAATGTTATTATGAAGTTTCGCAAAGCACTCACCAATTTGCCACAAAGAAATGATTTGGACATAAAGCGGCATGTCAGCTCACTGACTTGGCAGCATTGGCACTGCACTAACAGGGCACCACCATTTAAAACCGGAAGTTTGCACAGAGACACATACAATAGAACTGTAACCCAGTGGGGGCTATATTGGGAGAAGGCGTATATTGATTTTCCTATTTATCTGAGTGTAGATTGTAAATAGCTCATACGTTTATGTGATAGCAAATATAAGTCAACAAACATATTGTAAAGTGAACCTACATACTAATTATGTGTAGATGAGAAAATATGTTTTTAATATCTCAATGTTAATAAAAGAGAAGAGAAGTAGAAGAAATATAATATTAAATGAATTATTTAAATGGACAGAACAGATGGGTAGATCTATCAACATACATTTAAAAATATATACATAGGGCAAACAGTGAAGTTAAAAACAGAATAAAATATAGCATAATACAAAGGGCCTGAAAACAAGGCAGCCATCTTGAAACATTGAAAACAAATTTGGTAGAATGAACAATCCATTGTGAAAGTTATGCACATCTTTGCAAAAAGTATGTACACGTAATAGTATATATTTTCAAATATAAACCTTTCAATTAGAATACATTAGATACCTGCATAATCGAGTACAGAACAATGTTATAGTATTGATATTGAGGACCATTCAACATATATATTCAAACCTTTCGCTACAGTGTTCAATTTCCATATCCATCTGTTGTTCCTAGAGGTATTTTTAATTGCTTTGATGTCCCACCATTTCATCTCTGTTGCTGAATGTTCCGGTTGTATATAGTGGTCAACTAGGGAAGCATGTTCATAGCAGCATGTGATGCATGACTGCTGTTGTAAGATACATTTAGGAATTTTTTGTGTGATTTTGACAGTATGTGCCAGTGTGCATGGGCACAGAATGTAATTAATTTCATTTTTTTGTGTTGTAATTGGAAAATTATTTAACTGTAAAATGTAAACCTTTGATGGCAAAAGATGCAAGTCATTACAGCTTTAACATGCCATGCAGCTTCCACGTCAGTAGTGGCCAATTACAGGAGATAGGTCTAGACTTTGTGTGATATAGACTTGCCTAAAGTACACAACAATTTAACAAACCTTTTGACCGACCAATTGTTTTTTGGCTGCAATTCTACCCTTAAAGTCATAGCCCAATACGTTGAATTCTTTTTGATCAAATCTTTTGTTAGTCAAATCCTTTGTATGAGATAGCACCTCAGTAATCAACATAATAGAAAGATTCCCATTCAATAAAGACTTTGATCTCTTGATAACCGTGGACATAAACATCCCACAATCAGAAATTCTTGAAATCATTACCAATTTATTTGAGACCAGAACACACCCCCAACAAGGTCCTACGTTGTTTACTATTGATTGTGCTCACATAGAACTCAGCAAAAACTATTTCATCTTTGAAAAACAATTCTATGAACAGGCAACAAGGGTGGGTAGCTATGGGTACAGTTTTTGCCCCGAACTTGTCAAATATCTATGTAGCAGATGTTGAAAATAAATACATCTCCCACCTAACAAATCCTTATCGATCCAATATCTATAAGTAGGTTAGATATATTGAGAACGTTCTCATGATTGGGAATGGAGACAAATCTGAGTTACTCAGTTCTGTTACTCAGTTCAATGATGGCTAAATTCTCTCAATCACAACCTGGGGTTCTCTTTGGAACATAGTCCCAAAACCATTAACTTCCTTGGTCTAACCACCAGCGTAGAGAGTGGCACATGGTGCACCTCATTGTACACAAAGCCAACAGCTAATCTTTTATTGGAGCCATATTTACTCCTTAGATGTAACTGTAGCAAAAGAACTGACTGCTTCACTTTTAAGGCAAATTTGCTGCATGACACGATCTCCAGCCATCCCCACCATGGTTGACTGACTGTTCAAAACAGCACCCTGAATTTGCACAAAATCATGACTCCGGCATATAGGATGAATGTTTTCACAAAACAATGGCATTTTCAGACCTCTGGGGAATGCTCTTCCTCTGTGGTCCATGCCTCCACATCACCCTACTAATTAGATATCCAGCATGCAGAGCTTGCACATACTCCCAAGCAATCAACTCTTGTTAGACGTTCAAATATGTCTGATTAACAGAGAGCCAAAGTTTGTTGCTTAAGAATTCAACGGACAAGCTGTACAAAAGAGTTAACCCTTATAAGCTTGGCCATCACATTTTTGAAGATTTGCTCAGAAATCTCTAAATGGACTTACACCCCACCCCAAGAAGTACTCTTTCTGCCTTAAGTTATACTTAACTGGAGCTGAAGAGGGAAATATTTCTCTCTCATCTCCCCCCATGAAACTTGAGATGTCAAAATTTAGTTGAGTACCAAACGTTGTGCAGATATATTAAAGATTTGTAAAACGGAACCTCAGTTTTCAATGGAAAAGTGCAAAATCAATACAGAGAGAATTTTTTTAGACAACCAATTAAAATAATATATTACATTCAACTTCTCAGACATGCACACACATAGGTTTCATGCAAAAAATTACAGGCAAATCATAAAAATGCCTTTTCAATGGAAACACAGTCTCAAATATAGTTACTTTGCAATATATATGTTACATAGTGGCAGTCGCCACTGTGTAGTTATGATTCAGGTAGACTTTACATTGAAAAGGCATTACTTGATTTGCCTATAACGTTTGGCTTCATGGAAGAATGTGCATTAAATTTGCCAATCTATTAACTCAGGGTCTGATGTACGACCGTGGAAATGGCGCCTTGCAAATTGCGAGATTTTTGCAACTCGCAATTTGCGAGGCGCTATTTCCAATGTACAACAGTGTTTTTCACACTGTTAGCGATTCCCAATGGGGTCGCAAATAGAGAGGCTCATGAATATTAATGAGCCTCTCGCAATTTGCGACCCCATTTGGTATGGCAGGCCCTCCCAGGTATGGTGGCCTGCTGGGCTCAGCAGACCACCATATCTGGGACTGCTTTTAAATAAAGCACTTTTTTTTTTTTTAAATGCAGCCCGTTTTCTTTAAAGGAAAACGGGATGCATTTAAAAAGAAAAAAATTAAACGTTTTCGTTTCATTTTTAAGGGCAGGTAGTGGTCCCTGGGACCACTGCCTGCCCTTAAAAATTATTTTCCTCTGCATTTGCAAAGAGAAGGGGTCCCCTGGGGACCCCTTCCCTTTTGCGACCCCATTACCACCCTCTTGAAGAGGGTGGTAATTTGCGAGTGTTTTGCACCCGCAATTGCAGACGCAAAACATTCTTACATAGGATTGCGCTCGCTATTAGGAAGGGAACGCCCCTTCCTAATAGCGAGTCGCAAAACCCTATTTTGCAAGTCGCAATAAATTGTGACTCGCAAAATAGGGTTTATACATTCCCCATGCTGTTTTTGCATGTGCAAACGGGTTCGCAAACCCGTTTGCGCATGCAATAATGGTCGTCCATCTGGCCCTCAGTCAGTTGAGTTTTGGCATGACAAGCTTTCTGAAGATACAACTATGGGAAAAAAAGTTAAGGGGGGTTGAAAATGAAAAGAAATACACAAATGTATGCATGTGTGTATGTGTAAATGCAAATATATATATGTACAATAAAAGTCGAGTATCAGGAATAATGCCCGGCGCTAATCTCAGATCACTGGTATCCCACCAGTTAGCATATAAATCAATATAGAAAATCTGAGAAAATCTGAGAAAATCTACTTCTCCAATACCCGATCCAATTATTCACTTTTTATTCTAACAAAATATTCACAGCCAGCGCATGTTTCACAATTCTGTCGCTTCTTCAGGGCTGTGAAGCTATGTGTTCTTCAATAACTTATAGTTTTATCTGTGCATGATGGTTTCATTCCATAGGACAATGGCAATTCAAATATGAGTAAGAAGCGCATTACTCAACAATGTATAATTAATGGGTTGCCTGACAATTTTTTTACTCACTTGTAGTGATAATACACAATTGTTCATATTTATTATACCAAAGCTGAAAAATGCCATTACTAGATTAAAATGTTTTTGTGTTTCACGGCCCTGAAGAAGGGACAGAGTAGCGAAACACATGTTGGCTGTTATTATTTTGTGAGAATAAAAAGTGACTACTTAGATTGAGTATTGCAGAAGTGGATTGTCTCAGATATTGGACAATTTTCTATATTGATGCACATGTGTATGTGAGGGTGTATGTGTATATATGTATATGTATGTATTACCTACTGGCGGTCGCCAGTAGGTAGTTATAGTTAGAACCATAGAAAAATGCCATTTTTTTATTTGCCAATAACTTTGACTCCGCTTGACGAATCTTCATGAGATTTAAAAAAAAAAATTCCCTTTTTGGTTCAGCTGCTGAATTGAAAGTTTTGGGGTGGTCCGTCGAGTGGGGCCGAGCAAAAAGGGAGGTCCCAAAATGCGTTTTCCCATGTTATGTCTATGGGGATTTTTTTCTTTTTTGAACATGACTACAGCCCGAATAACTGAATGGAATTATACTAAATTTGGCGGAAAGCTAGTTGTTGGTCAAGAAACCGTGCTTTTTGTGATTTGGTGTAAATCCATTTAGAAGTTTTTGAGATATTTAACTTTAAAAAGTATAGATATCTGGACTCGCGAATCCTACTAAAATTTGATTGGCTGCCAACACTTCAATCAGGAAATGTTAGCAGCCATCTCGGGACTTGGCTTGAAGCCGAGTCCCACAAAAAAAGTAAAAAATAAAGAAAAGGGGGCAGGGTAGGAATATGCTGGCCCCCCAGACTGAGACCCTGCCAGGCTTTAAAAGCACTTTGCTTTTGCCGCAAATTTGTGGTTGGATCAGCAAGTCCGTGGTGAATTTTTTTTAAAAAGACACGTGGACTCCCCTGCATATTTTATATGAAGCCCCAGGTGGGCCAAATTCCAGCGTCATGTTAAAAATAAAGGAGGGGACGCATGGGGCCCCCCTCCTAGAGCTTAATCTAACCCTGGGGACCACCACCTCCCCGGGGTTTTTTATTTACATTATGCGAGGGTGCACCTCCTCAAGGCTTTTTAATTATTAAATGGGGGCCTTGCGGACCCCCCAGCCCAGGGAACTGCGACATACTCAGGGCCTTACAAGTGAAACTGCAGGGGGCCGCACTGAACTCCCGCACCCTGGGGGCTGTCACCTCCCCTGGGCTTTGACTTTTATTAAGGGGGAGCAACGCAAACCCCCCCAAGCCCTGGGGATGCCACCTCCGAGGGGCAAAACTTGACATAAATGCGGGGGCCCTGGGCCTCCTGCATCCCCGGGAACCGCCATCTCCCCAAGGTTAAATGTAATATTAATGGAGGGGGCTTCAGCACCCCCACAGCCTTGGGGACCGCCACCTCCATGGGGCGGTTGGTAAAAATTAAAGTGGGGGGCCACGTGGCCCCCGCAGCCCTTGGGACCACCACCTCCCGGGGCTGTATCTTGTAATGGAGGGGGGCCGCACCGCCACCCTCCTGGAGCCATACATGGACCTGGGGACCAGCACCTCCCCAGGGCCAGCTCCAGCAATGTCCTCGGGTGCCCACCCCTGGGACATTGCTATTTACTATGGCTTTGCAGAAGCATTACCACTCCCACCAAACCAGAGCAAACTCTGCTCTGCTTCGAAAGAGCAAGAGCATGTAAAATGCTCTCACTTACTCGAAGCTTTGCTTTTGGACAGAGAGAGCTGCATGTCTAGCAGCTCCCTCTGTCCAAAAGCAATGCTTGCTCCCACAGGAGACGGGGAGCCTTGAGGCTCCCCCTGCGATCCCCAACAGATGAGTTGATGCCCTGAGTGGGACCAGGGCACCCACTGTAGAGGTCTGACCTGCTGGGAATGGGTCCCCGGGGCCAAAATCGGTTCAGGAGGGGGGGCTGAGCAGCCCCCACCCTTTTTAAAATAAATAAATAAAATGGGGGCATGATTGCTAAGAGGATGTTGGAGGCCATGCCCCCTTTCTCCACCACTCTGCAAACGCACCTCCTGGCCCAAGGACCCTCAAGAGGCAAGGGGACTTCAACCCCCAACTAGTAGTGCACCAGGAGGTGAATTTGCAGAGAGGTGGAGAAAGGGGGTATGGCCACTGAAAACCTCTCAGCAATCCTACTGTGTGGGACTTACTAGAGGAAACAGGAAGGGTGTGTTTGCAGAGTGGTGGAGAAAGGGGGTGGCCTCCGACAACCTCTCAGAAATCCTGCTGTGTGGGAGTTACTGGAGGCAACAGGAGGGGTAGTTGGCCCCCAAGGATGTCCTTGGGGGCCAATTACCCCTCCTGTTACCTCCAGTAAGTCCCACACAGCAGAATTGCTAAAAGGTCTTTGGAGGCCATGCCCCCTTTCGCCGCCACTCTGCAAATGCAGCTCCTGGTGCACTGCTGGTTGGGGAATGAAGTCAACTTTACTCCTGAGGGACCATGGGGGCCAAGAAGGCCTCCTGGTACCTCCTGTAAGTCCTACACAGTGGGATTCCTGAGAGCTGGTCAGAGGCCCTGCCCCCTTTCTCACCTTTCTGCAAACGCAGCTACTGCTTAAAAAAACGTAGAAATTCACTGAAAGAAAACAAAAATTGCAGGGACATTATAGTTAGGGATTAGCATTTAAAAACTCTTAGAAATTCACTGAAAAAAACAAAGGTTACAGAGACGTTATAGTTATGATCAGGTTTCACACGTACAAATACAGTGAAATTCAGTTGTTATAGTTAGTGAGCTAACTATAACTCGTACCTCTGCAATGCACTGTTTATGACCTCACATATGACATCACTCGTAACATGGTCAGTGACATCACTGATGATATCACTGATGACATCTCAAATGACATCACTGATGATATTATCCAGTGACTGTGAGTGTTTTTAAAAAGTTTATGTGTTATATATATATATATATATATATATATATATATATATATACCAAGGTGTATTGGTGAATCAGTGTATGAGTAGGTGTATGAGTGCCTGTTTGGATGATTCAGTGGGTGCGTGACTGACTGTTTAAGTGAGTGATTACGTGTCTCAGTGAATGTATGGGTGGGTGACTGGTTGTGTGTGTACCTTTGTGGGTGTCTGAGTGTCTGTGTGGGTGGGTGAGGGTGTGTGTGATTGCCTGTATGGATGAGTGAGTGGGTGAGCCAGTGGCTGTATTAGTTAGTGAGTGCATGTGTTAGGGGTTACATGAGTGAGTGAGTGTGTGTATGGCTGTGTCAGTGAGTGAGTGCATGTGTCAGAGGCATATGGTTGAGTAACTGGGTACGTGAAAGGCAGTATAGGTGAGTGTGAGGTATGTGAGTGACTGAATGGGTGAGTGAGTGAATATGAGAGTGGCTGTATGGGCGAGTGTTTGCTTGTGTCAGTGACTGTATAGGTGAGTGAGTATGTGTTAGTTTCTTTATGAGTAAGTGAGTGAGTGTGTGTTTAACTGTAGGTGGGTGAGTAAGTGTGTCAATAGCTCTATGGTTGACTGACTCAGGGTGTGAGTGGCTGCATAGGTTTATGAGTGGATATGTCAGTGGCTGTATTAGTGAGTGAGTAGGTGTATGAGTGGCTGTGTGGGTGAGTGAGTGGATGTGTGTGTTGATCTATGAATCATTGAGGAGCTGTGTAAGTACTGGTATGGGTGTGTGAATGGGTTTGAGAATGGTAGTGTGGAAGTTAGAGTGGGTGTATGAAAGGTTATATGGGGTATAAGTGGGTGCATCCGAGATTTTGTGGATGATGTAAACAGTGATGTAATCTGTCATGTTATCAGTTATGTCACTGACCATGTCATGAGTGATGTAATATGTGAGGTCATAAGCAGTACATTGCGGGTACGCGAGTTATAGCTAGCTCACTAAGTATAACAACTGAATTTCACTGGTTTTGTACTAGTGAAACTTTAGCCTAACTTTAACATCCCTGTAACCTTTGGTTTTTTTCAGTGAATTTCTAAGGTTTTTTAAATTTTATTTCCTAACTATAACTTCCCTGTAACCTTTGGGTTTTTTTTCAGTGAATATTTATATATATATTCACTGAAAAAACCACAGGTTTCAGGGACGTTATAGGTAGTTGGACATTTCACTCTTACAAAAGCAGAGAAATTCAGCTGTTATAGTTAGTTGAGCTAACTATAACTCACGCCCCTGCAATGCACTGCTGATGATGTCACATATTACATCATTCATGACATGGTCAGTGACATCACTGATGACATCTCAAATGACATCACTGATGACATCACTGATGAAATCATCCACGTGATAATCTGATGCACCTCCTCACACCCTAATATAACCTTTGATACACCCACTCTAAAATACAGACTACCATTCTCGAAACCATAGACACACCAATACCAGTTACTACATACCCACTCACTGATTCCTAGGTCTACACACACATCCACTCATTCACCCATACAGTCACTCATACATGCAGTCACTCATAAATACAGCACTATCATATGCACTCATACATCTATACAGACACTCATACACCGCCACTCATCCATAGAGTTACTCACACACCTAGTCAGTCATGCAAAGAATCAATCACACTCCCATTTACTCACCTATATAGTTATACACACACCACCTCACTTATTCATACAGATACTAACACATACTTACTCTCTTATACAATCACTGATACAAGCACACATTCATCCATACAGCCACTCTCACAATCACTCATTCTCACATATAGTCATTTATATACTCCAACACTCACATATACTGCCTTTCACATATGTAGTTACTCACACATGTACCACTGAGACATCCATTCACTCACCAACACACCCATACACACTCTCACCCACCCATACAGCCCTTCACAGATGCACTCTTGAACCCATACACCCAGTGAATCACCCACTCACATATCTATGCACAGAGTCACAACCCCCACCCACCCACACAGACACTCAGGCACCCATTTAGATATTCAGACAACCAATCAATAACCCATATAGATACTCATGTAGCTACTCACCAACCCATGCAGCAGCTTATATACCAACTGACAGACTGATACAGACATTCACACAGTTTAGTCACTAACCCATGCATTCAGTCAGACGCATTTAATCACTCACTTATACAGTCAGACACGCACCTACTAAATCATCCATTCAGACACTTATACACCCACTCATTCTTCAATACACCTTGGCATATATATATAAAACATATTTAAACTTTACAGAAACACACAGTCACTGGATGATGCCATCAGTGATGTCATCAGTGATGTCATTTGAGATGTCATCAGTGATGTCATCAGTGATGTCACTGACCATGTCATGAATGATGTAATATGTGACGTCATCAGCAGTGCATTGCAGGGGCGCGAGTTATAGTTAGCTCAACTAACTATAACGGCCGAATTTCTCTGGTTTTGTACAAGTGAAATGTCCAACTAACTATACTGTCCCTGAAACCTGTGGTTTTTTCAGGGAATTTCCAAGGTTTTTTAAATGCTAATTTCTAACTATAACGTCCCTGAAACCTGTGGTTTTTTCAGTGAATTTCTAAGGTTTTCTAAATGCTAATTTCTAACTATAACGTCCCTGAAACCTATGGTTTTTTCAGTGAATATTTATTGCAATTATTGTACTTACATTATTGAGTATTGCACTTATGTATTTATTTATTTATTTAGTCTTTTATACATCTGCTTTTGGTGGGTTTGTTGCAATTTCACCCTGTCATCCAGTCTTTAGACCTGGTGATGATGGAATTTTCCATGGCACTTCCTGCGATATCTGCAATTGCACATTTGCACTGTGACGTATTACTTTGCACTATGGCGTATACTTTGTATACCGCATCAGAGGCAATAATTTGGGTATTGGCTTTGCCGTCTGGATATGAGGTATCTATAATGCACTATGCACTTTATTTAGGTAATCCATACCATTCGTGCTTCTGGCTCCATTATGGGGATATATTCGAATTTGCCTATTTTGCACATGATGACTTTGCACTGTTGCAGTCTTTGCACGTCCATTTAAATTGTATGACAGTTCATAGTCACCAAACGTAATTACGGTTGTAATACATACATGCAATGTTATATTACTGTATGTTTTCTATGTCTATTGGCCCTATGGTCACGTGATGGTTATTACTTGCACTTTAAATTTGGTGGCTCTCCCTGACGGCGTCATGTGATCAAGGCCTTTCTGGGGCCGAAACGCGTCATGGCGGTGCGTGGTGTCACTATGGACTGAAATAAATATATTTTTGCACGCAGATATCTGGGTCCGTGTTCGTCTTTCCTGGAAAGCTTGGATGTTTAGAGACGGAGTTCCTTGCATATATATATGTATATATATATATATATATATATATATCACACAACAAAGTCACCTTACCCGAGCCCTTTCACGATGGCGGTTACGCGGTGGGATGGTGATTCCCGTAAATTCATTCAAGGCGCTGCAGTTATATATATATATATACATACAACAAGGCCGCATGTCTGGCGGCCGAAACGCGTCTTTGGACAATGATGGCTAATCAATAAACACCTTGCCACTTCAACTGCTGTGGAGTCTGTGTCCTTGTGTAGCGCCGGTGTGACTGGACACTCTTGGATTTTCATGTGGACAAATATATATATATATATATATATATATATATATATATATATATATATATATATATATATATAGAGAGAGAGACAGAGAGAGAGAGGCTATGTGTGTTACTGTGCCAAGCATGGCAGAGATATAATAACACTATTTATATACTAGGTTTATTACTTTCATAAAAAGCGGCACAGGCATAATAACACTATTTATATACGAGGTGTGCTGCTGCGATAGGCAGCGGCACAAATATAATAACTATTTATATACTTGGTGTATAAATGCGATAAGAAGCTGCACTGATATTATAACACTTTTTATAACTATTTGTGTTACTGTGATGAGGAGCGGCACATCTATTATGAATATGTATATACCAGGTCTGCTATTTCGATAAGAAGGGGCATAGATATAATAACACTATTTATATACTAGTTGTGTTACTGTATTGTATAAGTGTGGGAGAGAGAGAGAGAATGGATCAGAGAGGGGGAAGAGAGAGAGAGAGAGTGGATCAGAGAGGGAGAAGAGAGAATGAGTGAGAGAGAATGGATCAGAGAGAGAAGAGAGAATGAGAGAGAGAGTGGATCAAAGAGGGAGAAGAGAGAATGAGAGAGAGAGTGGAACAGAGAGGGAGAAGAGAGAAGGAGAGAAAGAGAGAATGGATCAGAGAGGGAGCAGAGAGAAGGAGATAGAGAATGGATCTTAGGGGGAGAAGAGACAGTGAGAGAGAGAAGGGATCAGAGAGGGAGAAGAGAGAAGAAGAGAGATAGTGGATCAGAGAGAGAGAAGGAGAAAGAGTGGATCAGAGAGGGAGAAGAGAGAAGGAGAGAAAGGATCAGAGAGGGAGAAGAGAGAAGGAGAGAGAGAATGGATCAGAGAAGGAGGAGAGAGAATAAGAGAGAGAGAAGGGATCAGAGAGGGAGAAGAGAGAAGGAGAGAGAGTGGATCAGAGAGGGAGAAGAGAGAATGAGAGAGAGTGGATCAGAGAGGGAGAAGAGAGAAGGAGAGAAATAGAGAATGGATCAGAGAAGAGAGAAGGAGAGAGAGAGAATGGATCAGTGAGGGAGAAGAGAGAAGGAGAGAGAGAATGGATCAGAGAGGGGAGAGAGAGAATGAGAGAGAGAGAGAAGCAATCAGAGAGGGAGAAGAGAGAAGAAGAGAGAGAGAATGTATCAGAGAGGGAGAAGAGAGATGGAGAGAGAGAATGGATCAGAGAGTGCAGAAGAGAGAAGCAGAGAGATAATAGATCAGAGATGGAGAAGAGAGAAGGAGAGCGAGAATGGATCAGAGAGGGAGAAGAGAGAAGGAGAGAGAGAGAGTGAGAGAGAGAGAGAAAATGGATCAGAGAGGGAGACGAGAGAATATGTGAGAGAGAATGGATCAGAGAAGGAGAGATAGAGTGGATCAGAGAGGGAGAAGAGAGAGTGGATCAGAGAGGGAGAAGAAAGAAGGAGAGAAAGAGAGAATGGATCAGAGAGGGAGAAGAAGAGAGAGAGAGAAGGGATCTGAGAGGGAGAAGAGAGTGTATGAGAATGGATCAGAGAGGAAGGCGAGAGATGGAGAGAGAGAAGAGAGAAGAAGCAAGAGAATAGATCAGAGAAGGAGAAAATAGACTGAGAGAAAGAGTGGATCAGGAGGGAGAAGAAAGAAGGAGAGAGAGAGAATGGATCAGAGAGGGAGAAGAGAGAAGGAGTGAGATAGAATGGATCAGAGAGGGAGAGTAGAGAGAATAGATCAGGGAAGGAGAAGAGAGAATGAGAGAGAGTTTGGATCAGTGAGGGAGAGGAGAGAAGGAAAGAGAGAAAATGGATCAGAGAGGGGAGAGAGAAGGAGAGAGAGAGAATGTATCAGAGAGGGAGAAGAGAGAATGAGAGAGAATAGATCAGAGTGGGAGGAGAGAAAATGAGAGAGAGAAGGGATCAGAGAGGAAGAAGAGAGGAAATAAGAGAGAACATGGATCAGAGAGGGAGAAGAGAGACGGAGGGAGAGAGTGTATCAGAGAGGGAAGAGAGGGAAGGAGAGAGAGAGAGTGGATCAGAGAGGGAGAAGAGAGAATGAGAGAGAGAGTGGATCAGAGAGGGAGAAGAGAGGAAAGAGTGAATGGATAAGAGAGGGAGAAGAGAGAATGAGAGAGAGAGAATAGATCAGAGATGGAGGAGAGAGAATGAGAGAGAGAGAGAGAGAGAGAGAAGGGATCAGAGAGGGAGAAGAGAGGAAATAAGAGAGAAAATGGATCAGAGAGGGAGAAGAGAGACAGAAAGAGAGAGTGGATCAGAGAGGGAAGAGAGTGAAGGAGAGAGAGAGAATGGATCAGAGAGCAGATAGGGAGAAGAGAGAATGAGAGAGAGAGAAGGTATCAGAGAGGAAGAAGAGAGAAGGAATGAGAAAGAAGAGATCAGAGAGGGAGAAGAGAGAAAAGAGAGAGTGAATGGATAAGAGAGGGAGAAGAGAGAAGGAGAGAGAGAGAGAACAGATCAGAGACAGAAGGAGAGAGAGAATGGATCAGAGAGGGAGAAGAGAGAATCATAGAGGGAGAAGAGAGGAGGAGAGAGAGAATGGATCAGAGAGGGAGAAGAGAGAAGGAGGGAGAGATAAGAAATGGATGGATAGATGGATGAATGGGTGGATGGATGTAAAGAGAGCCATAGTGTGAGGAGACAAAGGGATAGGTTGGTTCGCGCTTTCTTGCCAGCTCTGGTTACGGTGCCCCACTCTGGCCTTACGAACACATAAAGAACTTTCTTTGGCCTTGCATGTATTTCACATCAGTCACTTCAAGGACCTCTTTTCACCTGCATCTTTGGAGCCCAGAGGGGCACATCACCTGGGTTTTAAATCCCCTTCCGCTATTGGCAGGTGTGTCATCGATGCCACCACAGTGACACGTGTGCTGTTCAATAATGCAGCCTACCAGCCTGAGGGGCCACGGTGCTGACCAAACTTCACACCTCACCCGCTCTGCCTGGCAATACTACGCGGGATTCGGGAAACGGGGTGCCGCATTGTACTGCATTGCGATTGTATTTATATAGCGCCTATTACCCATGCAAATGCAAAAGACGACTGCACCCTGGGAAAGGGGAGCATTCAGGTGGGGTAATCGGGGGTTGGGTAGGCGGAGAGGGGGGTAACACTTTGAAGATCACTACTGAGGCAGCAAGAGCAAACCAACCCCTGATCAGACAGGACGCACTTATTTGGACTGCCACCGGCGCATCACGTCCAGCTTCAACTGCCACCCAGCAGGACCATGGTATTGTATTCATATTTTCATTTAATTTTTATAGCGCAAACTCACCTATCCGGGTTTCGGGGCGCTGTACAGTGTATTCTAATAACAGAAGGAAAGTAAATAGTGCTGTTCATTATTATTTAAATCAAGATTTCCCCTTTTCTTAGGTTTTGGGCACTGCCCTGTCATTTTTAAAGGCTGTGGCAAGGTCGGTGGTCTTGTCGCGACCCCAAGGCTCGGCTGCTCCCCGCCAGACAAACAGCTAGGCGCAGGGCTAACAAGAGGATAACCTTCAAGCTCCTCACCCACGCACACAAAGCACTCCACAACTCCGGACCAGCCTACCTCAACAGACGACTCAGCTTCTACACCCCCACCCGCCAGCTCCGCTCCACCAGCCTCACCCTCGCCACAGTCCCCTGCATCCGGAAAACGACTGCCGGCGGCAGATCCTTCTCCCACCTTGCCGCCAAGACCTGGAACACTCTCCCCACCAACCTTCGGCAGACCCAAGACCTACTGGCCTTCAGAAGACTCCTCAAGACCTGGCTCTTCGATCAGTAGCAGCACCCCCCCCTTCCCCCAGCACCTTGAGACCCTCGCGGGTATGTAGTGCGCTTTATAAGTGACCTGATTGATTGATTGATTGATTCTGCTGCACCAGCACCTGGCTCTCCTTTCTGTGCTGGGGGGGAGGCAGCTCCTAGTTCGCGGCTGCAGAGGGCGGCACCATCTGATCCGTAGAAGCCATTTAAAACAACCAGGTTCTTCACGCCTTTACTGAGACATAAGGATTCGATGCCCCACTAGCCCGGCGAGGGACTTCAATTACCCGAATAAGCTAACAATAGGCTACGTGTTTCTGCGGTGTAATAACAAGGGGAACGAAGGCTTAGCAAAAACGAATATTCAGAACTAGCTCAATGCCTCGGGTGCAATGCCCACTGCACACGCTGCCCACCATCAGACTGTTCTAACGATGGCTCTCCTGCCCAAGTGCCCGTTGAGTGACTGGCACATGCCCCCCCTTCCCGCTTCTGGGGCTTTTACCATGTCAGTGAGAGGGCGCGCTGATTTATGAGCACGGCCTGGGCAGAACATCAAAACACAGTGCATTAGAAACACACAGGACAGACATATTTATTTATATTCAGTGAGAATATATTTTTTTCCACATAACAGGCAATTTTTGTATCTCATGGTGGTGTTAAACACATAATCACGTCTGAGCTGTTACGTGCCGTATTCTGTCCATTCCTATGATGCGTTTAGGAATAAATATTTATATCACCAGCTACTCGATCAAAGTCCCTGGTGTAAGATAATATCCCCTTCATCTGTTTACTTACCCCCGGGACCTGGCCCACCCGGGGGCTTATAGAAAACGAAGTGCAGGAGCCCGCACTTTGTTTTTAAAAAAACATTTCGGCCAGATTCGTGCACCCGGCGCAAATTCGGCTGATTTTTTTTTTTTTTTAATGTTTTTTTGGGCCCTGGGGATCCTTCTGGACCCTGCCCCCTTTTCTTGTTTTTTAACCTTTTTTTTACCTTTTTCTTGTGACTCGTTCACAAGATGGCTGCCAACACATTCTGGTTTGGAGTGTTGGCAGCCAATCGGGAGGGTTCGCGAATCCTCCTCGGTGCTCAGATATCGATATTTTTTTATTTCAGCAGCTACTGAACGGATTTACACCATTTAAAGCAAAGAGTGCACTCTGGACTAAGAGCTACCTCTCTGCCAAATTTGGTGTCATTCTGTTCAGCAGTTAGGGCTGTAGCCGTGACAAAAGTTCCTATGGAAATTAACATTGGGAAAACGTGTTTTGGGACCCCCCTTTTTTCTCGGCCCCCGCTTGACGAATCACCCCGAAACCTTCAAGACAGGAGCTGACTGGAGCAGGCCATTAGTTTTAAAAATTTCACAAAGATTCGTCAAACGGCACCAAAGATATTGGCAAATCAAAAAACGCTTTTCCTATGGAAACTTGGTCCTAACTATAACTACCTACTGGCGACGGCCAGTAGGTAATATATATATATATATATAGAGAGAGAGAGAGAGAGAGAGATAGATAGATAGATAGATAGATAGATAGACGGATAGTTAGCTGGATAGATGGATGGATGGATGGATGGATGGACGGACGGACGGACGGACGGACGGACAGATAGATAGATAGATAGATAGATAGATAGATAGATAGATAGATAGAGTTTAAAGTGACATTATAGTTAGGAATTGTAATAACTGTGCCTGAAAAAAACAAAGGTTATAGCGATGTTATAGTTAGGGTATTGTAATAATCTTTATTACACTAAATAAAAACCTTAGAAATTCAGTGAAAAAGTTGTTAAAGGGCTGTTATAGTTAGGCAAAAATGTCAGTTAAACCACAACATTATAAACTAACAAAACCACTGAAATTCACCAGTTATAGTTATCTCAAGTAACCATAAGTCATACCCTAAAGTAACTACAACTCTCGCCCCTGCCATGCAAAAGGTTGTCATCAATGATGTGTTTTTAATTGTCATTAGGGAAATTATCAATGCAGTCACTAAGCATATTATGAGTGATGCACTATGGGAGGGTACAAGCAGTGCATGGCGCGGGCATTTAAGATAACATAACATAACATGTGTATTTGTAAAGTGCATGTTCACCCATGGGTATCTTGGTCCTGAATAACAGATGTGTATTGTTACCCAACTCAGTGGCACTCATTGAATCGACCTCAGAAGGATGAAAGGCTGAGTGGACCCGTCAGGATTTGAACATGTGACCAAGCGGTCGAACTCAGACCCCTACAGTGGATGCATTATTAAATTAAGCCACCAGATCCGGCATGCACCATTAAAAAAAAGTTTTGGGCCACAGGTCCCACCCCAATCTACCCTGGTATTCCTACCCTGCTCCCTATATGTTTTTTTTAACCTTTTTTCAGGATAGGGGACTAAGTTCCTGGGTCCTAAAATTTCAGCTGCAGCATCATTGTTGATATTGTGGCAGCCAATGAGATCTTATCTGTTAAGTCTCTGGATCATCCGCGGTGTGAAAATACATACATTTTGAACCCTAATTTCTCAATTTTCTCTTAATTTAAAAAAACTACTGAATGGATTATACAAAATCATAGAAAGCACGTCTCTGCATGCCAGTGGGTAATATGTATGTATATATATTACCTACTGGCGGTCACCTGTAGGTAGTTATAGTTAGGACCTAGTTTCCATTGGGAAAGCTTTTTTTGATTTGCCTATATCTTTGGCACCGGTTGACAAATCATCACAAAATGTTTCCAAAAAAGTGTCAAAGTAAGTTCTGTTGTGCATGGAAAGTTTTGGGGTGACCTGTCAAGCAGGGGCCGAGAAAAAAGGGGCTAAAAAAACACGTTTTTTTTTCATTTCAATTTCCATAGGACGCGTAGTCGAACCTAAAGCCCGAATCGCTGGACAGAATACACCAAATTTGGCAGAAAGGTAGATGTTGTTACGCAGATTGATTGTTTTGTTATTTGGTGCAAACCCATTCAGTAGTTATTGAGAAATTTAAGAAGAACAAGTTAGTGCTATCTTTGGCTGTGAAGCTTTCGCGTAAAAATAAGAGCTTGTGCAGGGAAATGCATAGCTGATTGGCTGCCAAAACTTCAGTCAGGAAAAGCTGGCAGCCATCTTGTTACTCGGCTTCACCACATCCCAAAAAAAAGTGAAAATAAAAAAAGGGGGCAGGGTAGAAATACCCTGACCCCCAAGCCATGGTCTTGGGGCTCCTCTTGGACCCCATCAGGCCAAAAAAGCATTTTTAAAATGTTATTTTTACCGTGAGGTCGTGACGAAATTTGCAGAAGTTTGGTAAAATTATAAAAATCACACTAAGTGCTGGCTCTCGCACTTCATTTCTAATTGGCCCCCGGGTGGGCCTGGTCCCCGGGGGCATTGTAATAAAGGAAGAGGGGCACACCTGGGGCTTATTTGTTTTTTGAATGGGGGCTCTTGGACCCCTGCAGCCCCATGGACACCGTCTCCCGGGGAAAATTAGAAGATTGGAGGTGGGCTGGGCGGCCCACCTCCTGGAGCCCTTGATGGCCTTGGGGACCACCACTCCCCAGAGCTGGCTCCTGGGATGCCTTCCCCTGAGACATTGCTGTTTGCTATGGCAAGCCATAGCAAACACTGCGCCACTTTGAGTAAGCAAGAGCAGAAAATGCTCTTGCTTACTCGAAGTGGAGCAGAATTTCTTTTACAGACAGAGAGCTGCATATTTGCAGCTTCCTATGTGTAAAAGAAATGCCGGCTCCCACAGGATGCAGGGAGCCAGCTGGGACCGGAGGGGCCTTGAGGCTCCCCCCGCGGTCCTCCACCTTTGCAAAGAGGGTGTCCTGGGTGGGACCAGGGCACCAACACTGCAGGCCAGGTCCTGGGGGATGAGGTCTCCGGGGCCAAAATCAGCCAGATAGGGGGCTACACGACCCCTCATTATTTTAAAACAAAAATAATAATAAATAAAAAGGCCGGGCACTGGGGGATGGGGTCCCGGGGCCAAAATCGACCCAGAAGGATGGCTACTTGGCCCCCCTCCCTCTACTTTAAACAAATATTTTTTTTTTTTAATTGGGCCCCGGGGGATTGCGTTCCCAAGGCCAAAATCGTCCCCAGGGAGGGGGGCCACATGGGGGAGGGGGTCTTGGAACCCCTTCTGTTACATCCAGTAAGTCCCAGACAGTGGGATTGTTGAGAGGACTTTGAGGCCACGCCCCCTTTCTCCACCACTCTGAAAACGCACCTCCTGGCACACTATCAGTTGGGGAATTAATTCCATTTTACTTCTGAGGGCCTCAGGACTAAAGTGGACTTCTTCCCCCAACCAGTAGTGCGCCAGGAGGTGAATTTGCAGAGTGGTGAATAAAGGGGGCGTAGCCTCTGATGACCTGTCAGCAATCCTTTGGGGCCAACTACCCCACCTGTTACCTCCAGTAATGCCCACACAGCGGGATTGCTAAGAGGTCTTCGGAGGCCTCACCCCCTTTTTCCACCACTCTGAAAACGCAGCTCCTGGTGCACTACTGGTTGAGGGATCAAGTCCACTTTACTTCTGAGGGACCTTGGCGGCCAAGAAGTCCTCCTGGTACTCCTGTAAGTCCTACACAGTGGGATTCCTGAGAGGTGGTTGGAGGCCCACCTCCTTTCTCCACCACTCTGCAAACGTGCCTCCTGGCGCACTGCTGGTTGGGGGATGAAAACTCATTGGATGCAGAGGATCTTTGGGGGCCAGGAACCACTTCCAACCATGAACCCTACAAGCTGGTTCCATGAAAAAATATTGTGTAAATCAATATTGACTCACCGAGCCTGGACAAAGGCACTTTCAAAGTAAGTAAAATAAAAACTGTTATAAAAACAAAATAAAACAGCCCCTCAATGTTAAACTAATACCACACCACGCACCAAAACTAACTAAACCTGTATTTTTAATAGGCATGGGCGAAATTTAATTACACTAAAGTAATTGGAGTAATTTTGGAAATTTTGTGTTACTCTTTTGACAGGAAATTACTGAAGATTACACGATTATGCCTTCCTGCATATTTATGAGTAATTTGGCACAAAACACCTATCGCAGAAGCACAGAAACAATAAACTTAGCAAGCACAAGCAGCTGCAGGCTACTGCTGTTCATATTCTGTTGCATATAATGCTTTTTTCATATCACAAAATGCATACGTGGGTCTATTTTGGATGTGAGGGTGCATTTTTCATTAAGAAAATAGTGCTAAATGCTGTAGTATGCTCCTTGTGTACTTCTGAATAATCTTGCATAATTTTGCTGTAATTATGCCACAGCAAATTAAGAAGGTTAGTCCACCCCTAATTTTTAACATGGAATAACACAAACATTTGCTAACCACCAGAAAAGAAAAGGCCACCTGACCCAAATCTCAACAACATTAAACAGAAACCAAAGAAAATCAAGTGCAACTTAAAGCAACAGCACATATGTAAGTATACAATGTAAAACATTTGAAATAATGTTTTAATTATACCAGCAAACAAAGAAAAAGTTTTTAAGAAAACTATTAATTTTATCATTATGCTACTTCCAGACAGAATGCAGAACAATTCCAGACAGAAAGCAGAACGAGCTACATGTCACATCACAAAAAAGCAAACAATCGCTTTTACACATTGGATACACATACAGCCAGGAAAGCACAAGCACTGAGAACATTACTTGGAAATGTACTAAATATTATGCAAATGCTTGTTATGAGAGGGCTAAAATGAAAAACCATATTGTAATTAACATCAGAGAATACAACCACCCCACAAATGTAGCAGCGATGGAAATAACACATGTGCCTCAAGATTTAAAAGATGCAAGCACCAGTTCCTAAGAGCCCATTACTAAAACTTTAAAATAAATATTCCCTATGGTATCTGAGCACATGACAGATTAGCTACCAGCAATTCCTATTTCAAAATGACTAATACAATGTGCTAAAAAAGCCACAAGTCAAACCCCTGTTGCCCCTAGACAATACAAAGGCATACAGATTCCAGAACAGCTAGCCACTAAACACAACAAAGAGCCCTTCCTCCTACAAAAAACAACAATAACGGCAGAAGAAGAATCATTTTTGCAACTGAAAATAACCTCCTAATACTAAACTGATGTGAAACGTTGATTATGGACAGAACTTTTAAAATGTGCCCTCCACCCTTCACACAGATAAACACCATACAAGGTAAATATCATAACACTAACATACCCTTCATTTATGCACTGCTGCCTAATAACAAAAGTGCAACCCGCTATGAACTTTCAAACCATGCTTTACTGTTTACAGATGATGTTTGGTCTGATGAGACCTATACACGTGCCACAGGCATTCTAGCTAGACTCTAGCATTAATGGACCTTGCCTTGCCGTTTCCAGTGAGTAAACACAGAAGTGCTCCTGCGGCCATCTTCTGTGTTTACTGCTGGCCTCTGAATGCGCCTGCCTCTGTGACGTCACACACAGCACCGGCGGGAAACACAGGCCCCTTAAAAGTCAGCTGTAAGCGCTTTCACAGATGACACCCGCAGCCTCCTCTCGGCCTGCAGCCTCTTCTCTGCCTGCAGCCTCTTCTCTGCCTGACGACGTCTTCTCAGCCCGCAGCCTCTTCTTCACAGCCCCTTCTTCGCCGCTTGGATTTGGCCAGCAGCAGCTCCATCACCGCATCTGCCTGCTGCTCCATGAACAGCTTAATTTCCATCGCCCTGCAGCTCCAACTTCACCTGCAGGTTGATCTTCGCACCCGAGAGGTAAGTACAGGATCCCCCCCTCTCTCTCTGGGTGTCTGCCATTTTTTATCTCTCTCCATCTTTTTAATTACCTGTACAATAACTGCATGGCACAAAAAGCTGCAATGTTTAATTCAACGCCTCATAAGTGGTAGGAAGCGCTAAATATAAATGCAATTAACAGTTACCTAATAGCACACAAGCCAAAGCTACAGCCTGAATAAGCAAACACCGGGAATGGTGTTCTTTGAGCATGTACATTATTTTACAGCTGCATGATCATCTCTGTAGCCTTTCATACCCATGACGAGGCACTAAGGCGCTTTCAGTGGCCTGGTAGCACGCTACTCAGAGCGGTTTTGGATGTGTGAGAGCTGTATTGGATGAGCATGGACTTTGATGCTCTGTCCCCATGGCATAAAAACTTTCTACTGGGAGCACCTCATTGCCCAGGGATGTGGGGATGGTTCTGTAAGCCTTAGCCAAGCTGGAGGCCAGGTCGCTTAAAAGGAGGTGATAGTACATTGAGTGACGCAGAACCCATGCACATAGAAGTTGTAGAGCTGGCCAGTTGGGGTTTGACTTACATGCTGCTTTTAGTTCTCAATGTCAAGAACTACTCGAAGCTGCAGGTTCTATGCAGTTGACGAGACATGGGGTGCACTTGTCACTCGAATGGAGCACCTGAAATCTGAAAGTTAGGCACCCCTAAACCAAATGGACTATTCCCTGTTGGTGACTGTCACATACCATGAAACATTACAGTGAACTGCATTTACCATAATGCACTTGGGAGTACTGGTGCTAACATTCCAGCAGTGTGCTATCATGATCTGTAATTCCAATCCCAGTGTTGCCGATGCATTCGTTTACCATAGTGTTCCGTTATCTAAACACAAGTGTGTTAAGAGGAGTATTAGGCCACTGCTTTGGAAAGTAAGACTATTTTAAATATTATTTTATTACAGACAGGTAGCAGTTGAAGACGCTTTATATAAACACTTGAGTTGCAACTTTTGTAAACTTGGCTTGCATTCAGAACTCTCCCATTCTCTAAAAACAAGTGACTGGAAACATGTAATCTGTTGCTGAGTGAAGTGGCTTTTGGTTGCAACAGAATAGCTTCAGTGGAAGAGTTTTCTCCAACAACGTGGCTGGCATATTCACTCACTCAAGTCCTATGATGAGAGAGAGAGAGAAGAAAAAATAAACGAGTAAGAAAACAAAAACATACTCCTGGGCACCAGTGTAAAAGTGTCCCTCATTAGTGAATTAGATAGCCAAAACTATGGCCCAGGTTTGCAGAGTAGGGCAGCATTAAACTAGTAAACACAATGTGTGTATGTGTTTTGCAAGGTATAGGAGGCTGCATGGATTTGAGCTTGCTGCAGGCAAGGTTTGTGGTAAAATCAGGGTAATGTAAGTTAAAAACCAGCCCACCAGAATGTAAAACTGGCCCACACACTGACCTGTCCAACCAGCCTATTGATCATTACCTGAATTCCCTGTAGGCCAGTCCGACCCTGTGTATGCACCACAGTGCATGCTGGCTTTTTACTTGGAGTTTTTAGTCAAAATACAAATTCCCTTTGGTTTCTTTAACTTTGGCTATAACGAACAACCACTCTTATCACTCAATCACGCCCCCACGACTGTGTTAAGGTTCAGTGCCACCACTTACACATTTATATTAAAAAATGTTTCATTTATTTATTCATTGGTTATTTCTTGGTACTCATTAGATAAAAAAGAATATACATCTGTATTCACATACAAAACAATGAATTCATATTAAAAACAATGATTCTCAAATATAATTTCCACATGTTAAAAATACATAAAACAGTATCATTTAAAATCATTATGCATAATTAGACATCAAATCTGGAGGACACTAAAGAGTACAGTGAAAGTTAACACATTTATGATATGTTATGTAACGAACAGTGATCCAGGAAGATTGATGATTGTAAAAAGACAAATGAGATATGCTCCCCATTTTTGATTGATTTTTGAGCTAATGTGTTCTTTTCAGATAGGTAGCATTCACTCTCTCGCCTTTAGTTGAGGAGAATATTAGGATGACTTTAAATTCTACTGTTTTATGTATTTTTAACATGTAGAAATTATATTAGAGAATCATTGTTATTAATGTGAATTCATTGTTTTGTATGTGAATACAGATGTATATTCTTTTTATCCAATGAGTCCCAAGAAATAACCAATGACTAAATAAATAAATAATAATTTTTTTAATGTAAATGTGTAAGCCGTTATTATTTTAAAAGGGAATTTAGCAGTAGTTTGGCAAAATAATTTCCACCTGCATTAAGCAGAGATGTCAGCTGACAAAGAGAGTAAAGTTGAGCTACAAACAATGTTTTGTTCAAAATTTAAAAAAAAATGTCAGATTAAGCAGCAGATGATGTATTATGTGTCAAATATGAGCCATAATTATGTGGAAAACATTTGCAAAGTAGGATATTTTTCCATTCATGTTTGAACTGCTCTTGTGGAAAAAGGGTTGAGAAGTGCTGATGACAGAAACTGCATGCCACGGAGACAAATGACTTGTGATTCCACTTTTAAGCGTATTTGGGACATTCTGTGATTGGAAACATATTCCACTTTGTGAATGTATTTTAACCGTTGTATCTGAGCCTTTCAGAATCCTATAGTTTGAAAGCTGCTTCACACCAAATAGCGCTGTCCTGATTAGCTCCTTCCATATGTTTTTCTACTATGATAGATGACTTCCCTACATTTTTGCAGACTGGTCCGCTATTAGATCTGTTACAACTGTTACAACTGTCAGAGTTGTTCTAATTCCAATATTTTATGCAATTGCTGTATTTCCAATACGGACAGAGTGGCCAGATTTGATTTGATTTAATTGGATTTACTTTGGTCTGATTTGATTTGACTCAAGATCACCGATTTGGCAGGTTACCGTTTGTTTCTCCTGTTGTCTCCCAGTCTGTAACCACCTCAAACTCTGTACCCTTGTACTGTATGTATGCCGGGTCTGGTGGCTCAGTGGACTAATGCGTCCACTGTAGGAGCCTGTGTTCTACCTCATGGTCACAGGTTCAAATCCTGGCAGGTTCATGCAGCCTTTCATCCATGTGAGGTTGATAAAATGAGTACCATTGAGTTGGGTAACTGTTATTCAGCACCAAGATACTGTCGTGCAAGCCACTCACCTGTACTCCTTGCTCTCGTTGATGACAACCGAACTCCAGTCTCCCTAGGAACTAACAAATAGGCAGGGAAAGAAAACACTCTGACCATCTGAAAGACCCCAAGGGGAAAGGGGGATGGGAATAAGAAACGAGAGAGAATTCTTCCGGTACTAGTGTATGGTTCACCTCGTCTTCTCTAGAGTAGCGTCTTCTGGCACTTTCTGTTGGGTCGAGGAGGGTATCTCTGCCAGAGCTGGGGCGTCAGAGGGAATGTAACACTCAAGCAGCAAGGACACTCCAGAAGGATTCTATATAAAGAAATATAAACAGTGTTACCTTGTTGATTTGTCAACTATTAACTCAATATTATTTTATGTTTCTATTCTAATAACTATACCTATATCAAACATATGCTGTCTTGCACATTCTCTTTGTATCGTAACTGTTGACTCTTATTCATAATTCTTGCTTCTACAAAATAGGAGAGAAAAGAAAAATACACTTCAAACATACATTCACAAATCAGTTCTGGTTGGTTCTCACACTTGTCATTATTATTTTACATGCACCTGATATCCGTGGTTTTTCCTTATACCACTAGTCTCAAAAGCTTCGAGTCAAATAAAGATTTCTTTCACAAATGATATTTACATTAAATAACATGAGTCTCTGTTGATAACAGTTCGATTATTTCTGCAAAATAGTTTTTTTAGGCAGAACTCAGTCTCTTGATTAATGTTCCTTCGTGATTCTACAAAGGTTTTTGCTTAAAGATCCTTTGTGATTCAAAATAAAGGTTTGGAAAAAGTTACACGTTTCTATTCGTGTATATAGCAGGAAATAATAAAGGGTGACTTGTCTGACTCACCGATTGTGTTCTTATGCTTCGTAAGGCCTTTAAAGCTATATTTAACTTATCTCTTTCTTTTGTTCCTCAGGGTCTGCTTCGCGAACCGGAAGCGGAAGGGAAGAAATCAGGAGAAGATCCGGGGAAGTCCAGGAGCCACGGAGAGGAAGCCGAGGAATGCAGCAGCTGGGACCCCGCAGGAGCCACGGAGTGGAGGCCGAGGAATGCAGCAACTGGGGCGCCGAGGTTGCGAGACAAAGCACCATCGCATGAGTCCGGAGAGACAGGAGACAGGTAAGCTCTGACGAATAAACGAGACCAAGCGTTTTGCTGTCACACGCGAGCGGTTTAAATACCTTCCTGCCGCTCACATAGATAATTGTCAACTTGTGTTTCACGTGTTAACTGTTAACACGTGAAATGCAAATGTCTGTAGTTCGTAGGTCTCTCCCGATTCTATCATTAAGCCATGTGCTGTGCCTCGTGTTCACAATGACTCATGCCTTTTTCTGAAAAGCACTTCAGAGTTTTCCTTTCTTTTTAATGTAGAATTCAAATGTAATGACAGTGTCTCGTGTTCACAACACATTCTTCTGAAACCTCACTTATAAAATTGGAGGAACAAACATAATACTCTTCAGAAGTATATTTAAAGAACAGGCACTAATAAATGCGACAGATTACGAATGACTAGCATGAGTGAAAGCCTTAGTACCCATGACAGATACCTACAGGTGAATGTGTGCATATATGTGTGTGCATGCCATTTCATTTATTTCAAATCCCTATTGAGTGACACATTTCCTGCATAAACCACTGGCTTTAGATAAGCCTCCTGTTTTTCATTTGCAGTTTTACCCATTACTTTGTATGTTTAAACAAAACATTACTTTGGTGTTGCTCACAGATCTGTTGCAAAACGCGGTGTCGGTCCACCGGTGGTCTAAAAGCAGTTGAACATTTTTTAAGGCCCAGACCTAACAGATTGTATGGTGTTTTGAAGAAAACATCCTCATTTTGATGACAAATTGTATCCTCAATTAAATGGGACTGTTATGGGTACCTGCTTGGCCCTCAACTATGCTAATTTGCATTTGGGTTGGTGGGTGGAGCAAGTACTCCATGGGTGGAAATAGGAATTATGTATGGACAATATTATGAACTGACAATCTCTTCTTCATCTAGAAAGGTAGGGAGGAGACAGTTAAAGCTTTGGTAGATGGTATGAGCAAACATGATCTAAAGTTGGATTTCACCTAAATTTCAAGTCATTTTTTAGATTTTATTTTGGAAGTGGAAGGGAACAAAACACTACAGCACTGTATAGAAACTTTTCAGCGGTGAACGATGTAGTACTTGCTGGGAGTTTCCATCCAATTGCGCAGAAAAACAGCATATCATATAGCAAATTATTGCAAGAGAAACAGAATTGTACTTTCAATCCAAAAATGAGAAGAGGAAAAAATGCTCACTAGATTCAGGTATAGAAGATATTCACAAAGTGTACTGATAAAGCTATTGCCAAAGTTTCCAAACAGAGAAGGCAACATTTGTTATTTGATCCTCTTAAAAATAAGGATGGTGCATCAATTTTTTAACGAAATGAGATTTCTTACGACCTTTAGTACTGAGCATGTTAAGATATGTGCTCTACTGAATTGACATTGGAAAGTGATGAAGGCAAACCCTTTCAGTGGGAAATTTCTACCAAGAAATCTGACAGTTTCTTTTAGGAAAGCGAAATCTCTAAAAGGCAGTCTGGTGAAGAGTAACTTTGAATCCCATTGGAATCGGGTACATGAGAGAAGGTTTCTACAACCTTTAGTAATGAGCATGGTAAGATATCTGCTGTACTCAATCGACAATGGAAAGTGATGAAGGCAGACCCTATCATTGGGAAACTTCTACTAAGAAAACTGACAGTTTCTTTTAGGAAAGCAAAATGTCTAAAAGACAGTCTGGTGATGAGTGACTTTGAATCCTCTGGGAATGGGTAAAATGGGGTACATGGAAGAAGGTTTATATGCCTGCACCAAATGTAAGGCATGTAAAGTTGGTGTTTCTTGTGACTGCTTTGTTCATCATTTTACCAAAAAGTAGTGAAGAATAAACAAGAGACTTACATGTAAATCAAGTCGTGGGGTATATATCCTGAAATACCCAAGCTCATATGCTGGCAGCACAATACTTCCAGTGCACAAATGGCTATTGCAACACCTATGAGCCATTACAAACAAAGACCTCTTGTATTCAGTACCTAAACACTATATGACTACCAATAATAGTGGTACAGAGGGAACCAAATACTTTGCCATTGACATGGTTCCATTTAACCATAGAGGTCACAATACATAATTGAGTTGGATTCTTTGGAACTGATTGGTCACAACTGTGATGAGAAATTGCATGTGCATTTGGGTAACTAGATAGTGACATTTGCTGTTGGACGTCCTTTCTAGGATACCTGTACATTAAGATTTGTTTTTCATTTCATTTTAATTTGTATAGCTTTTGAGGATTACATTGTTTTTGGTTTTACATATATGTGCAGTTAACATTTGATGTGTTTGCCTTTTCACTCCCTTCTTTCTCACCTAATTTTCCAGATGACATAGATGATACATGACGTAAGACATATTCTACAGGACAGGAAGAATTACACTATATTGAAAAATATATCAAGTTTGAATTTCAATGGATCATTATCAAGGAGATTATGTTAAGACCTAGGACTACTTTTTCTTTATATGATCTTATTGTGCATACAGTTTATTTAGCAATCACCATTCATTAAGTGCATAATAATTCTCTGTCCAAACCCTCAAGGGCATGAGTGTTGTAGTGGAGAAATTGCAGTTACTTTTGGGGGATACTTCATGAAACAAAAATTTAAAAGACTATATTTCTGGCCCACAGTGTTATGACGTGGAGAAATCCATTGCATATCCATGACATGTCCTCTGAGGAATGAATTAATATTGTTAGATTTTGTTGATTTTCACAACTTATAAATGTATATAAGTCCATTTATTGTTTTATGGTTTAAGAAGTATGAAAAAGGTTTTTGCTTTTGCAATGAATTGTTTTGCTAGATTGTCGAAATTTATTTAATAATGGTATTTCACATTGTGTAATACCAATACCTGCATCCACTACAAGATGGCTGTTTGAATGAACTCAACAGGGTAGGAGATTCAAAGTCATGTGACCATTGTTGCAATGTTTCTCCGTTTTTAATTTTAATGTTGTCAATGTGATCACAGCTGATGTCCAAGCCAAACTGCATCATCAATCCATTATGGATCACAACAATTAATAAATAATCTAATAATTATTCTAAATCAGCATTACAACGTCGTATGAGTGCCACCTTCTGTTAGCAATGAATTGTAACACATTTTGAAGATTTCTGACCTTGCTACAAGCCAGGGGATTTATAATAATATTTTTGGTTGTGGTTGCACTACCTTGGTGGTGCAGTCATGATGCAAAATGCTAGTAGATATTTATAAATCCACATAAGGGGTGACTTGCGCCACCTTGCGTGGCTTTGTAAAGAGATTACATTTCTTTCTAGGATACGTTCCATGGATGGAGCATAGGCGTTCCCGTGCATGCACCCATGGATTTCAAGTGATCCCAGATTTAAAAAGGTTTGTACACCTGGGATTGCATGAAATAGCTACACCTCCCAGAAGATGGTGGAACTACGAGAAAAATCTGTTTTTCTCCTCGATATTTCTTCTTTCTGTGTGTGGAAAGAGGAAAATGCCTCGAGGGATTGTTTTTGTGCAGGAAGGTATCCCTTCCTGCACAAAAATAATTCTACTTCTACAGTAGCACCTTTATACCTTAGTGCATCGGGGGCTGCGTTAGCGCTAAGCTGCCAGAAGTAAGCCAGTGCTATGAAAGAGGTTATTAAAAAACACAAGTGCACCATAGCGTCATAGATATGATACAATTCTGCTGCTCCATTTCATGCAACGCAGCACAGCAAGTTGCCTTGCTGCACTGCCATGCATTAAAGAATAGTAAATCCGGCCCTTCATTTTTAGCAGGTGTACCTCATCCCTTTGTTCCAAACACAGCTGCCCTCTCTTGTAATGTGCTGCATGCAGATGTCTCGCAATTCCTCATTGTAGCTTTTTTCAGGAAAGATCTAATTTCTGATTGCAGAAAATGTAACAGGTTTCACTCGGTGGCACCCTGTATCGCCTGCGCTTTTCGTGTACTATTTGACACAGATTTCTGTCTCGAGAACAGAAATGATATAATCTAGTTGAAAGATGAATGATAACATCACAGTCTCCTTTAATGACTTACTTTAGGATTTTGACAAAGACAGATGTTGCATTAGAACTAATCTGCCCTTACAAATACCCTCAAAATATTCGCTTGAAATGTATATAGGCTGGCAAATTCATATACAGCATTAAAATGCAACAATCCTGTATATATTTTACAGTTTTTCCATCTGACACAAGTCCATTTTGATCCACATGTCCCATATCAATGCAAATTGCTACTTTCTCTAATCGGTCTTCTCTTGCTCTTTCCTCTGAATTATCAAATCAAATATTTATTGTTTTCAGCTGTGACAGGCCACAATTTACAGTGCTGTATAAAACACAATGATTATAGTAAAAATTCACAATTGACTCTGAGATCACATAAGATAAAAATACAAATAATCCTTTAAATTCAGTAGTTTAAACAAAATATACTTTGTAGATGACCATATGTCCAAGCTGCAACTTCCTAGATTTTGGTATTAGAGATCTTCAATAAGCAGTAAGCCAAACCTATATGCTACCCTATAATGCACTTAGTGCATAAAATGGGTAGTGAAGGGTAATTAAGTGCTATTGGTTTTATGATCGTAAAGTGCAAGTGCGTAATGCGTGCATAGTTTACCCCTCAGGCCTTAGTTATGTTTCACTAAACTGCCTCCATTAAAATAACTCGGGGAGGGATGCTTAATGTGTTATTACGATGGCAATCTAGGAGAAGATTTATTTGGTTTGAAACTGTTATATGCACAAATATAGTTTAAGAACTTATAGTCATAAAGTGCAAATGCGTTGACCCTACCATCAAAAGTTAGCTAGGCCCCCAGGTACCCCTCGAACGGTCACCTATCATAGCACTTACAACAAGTAAAAGTGCTTTTGCAAAAAGGAAATTTTTGAATGTTCCACATAAAGTGCAAATGCATTTGTGCTTCCCTCAGTAGTGACCCGTCAGACAGTCTACTGATGAGGGAAGAATCCCAAAACACTGGTGTCTAGAGATACGATTTCGAAAGACGGCTTTAGCTGAAAAATAATATGAACTTTGTGTGAACAGCTGAACTACAGCTACCAAGACGCTATGGGGTAATGGCTCTGTTACATGCAAGCAGTGCGTTCCTGCCAACTTTCATAAACAGTTAACACAAAGCTGCTAAATTTAGCAGAAAAAGGGACTTTCTTCTTTAGGGTAATTCAAAGGGACCAAATAGATTTGCTTTGTAACATCGCTCTAAGGGTATAAAGTGCAAGTGCAAATAGTTGTTCCCTCGGAGTTAACCCCACTGCAATCAACAAGTTAATGCACTGAGTATCAGTAAAGAAGTTGTCTTTCTCCAGTGGAGCTCAGGTATGTTTCTACTTCTCTTGGTGTTAATCCCTCCAGTAATCACCACGGTTGCTCTAAGCAGAGGGAACTTTTCCCCTTTAAAGATCACTTCACCATTGGAGTATCTCTGTAGTTGAGGCCCGGGCCGGGGAGGCAAAGCCGGACCAAATGGGGGCCCGGGTAGAACGCCCTGCGGAGGCGGGGTTCCTCCCCCCACCCCGATTAGCATACCGGCTAGGCCGGCGGGGGTCAGGATTGGCCCCCGGGTCAAAAGGCAGCCCCCACCCAATCAGGGGGGCGACCAGGATAGCGAGTGGGGGGGATAAGAGGGGCCAACGGCCAGGAGCAGGCACATTCCCCCCCCATCGCAGGCAGTAGAGAAAGGACCTTACCGATCGCTGGCTACTGTACGGCGTCGCTGGCTACTGGACTGCATCGACGGCTACTGACTGCATCGAGGACGAGCCTGTGCCAGACCCCCTGTCTCGGGCCCCGGGATCACCACAAAGGTCAGCGGTGGGAGCAGCGTGAGCGGAGCCTCCACCCCCACCATCGTCACCGAAGGCAGCCTGGGTCTCATGGTCGGCGGGAGCAGCGTGAGCAAGAGCCTCCACCCCCGCCGAGGTCAGCCGGGGTCCACTGCACCGAGAGGCAGGCGCTGGGTACAACTAGGCGGCGGCCAGGAACAGCGCATCGGAGCAAAACCCCCACCGGCTCACAACTGCGAGATACGGCAGGGCAGGAGCGGACGGCAGGGCAGGAGCGATCGGGCGGGTTCCGCGCCCAATTTTAAAAACCAATACCGCGCTTGGCGGGAGCAGCCGGCGAGTGGAAGTCGACGGAAAGCGGCGGGAGCAGCGTGAACTGAGCCTTCACTCCCGCCGCAGATGAACGACGCAGCGACCAGGTGACCGGCTTGAGCCCCCACCATCGGAGGAGCACGTGGGAAGCCAGCCGATCGCCGGCGAGTAGGCGGAGGCCTTAAAGAGACACGCACCGGTAATTACCGGATTTGAGGTTTGGCTTGCGGCAAAGGAGCGGGAACCCTGGCAAAGGCAGGGGAGAGTAAGCCAAACAGCAACAGGGCCTGTCTGTAACTGGAAGCGGACGTAAAAAAGGCGGCCCACACCCTCAAAAAGCAGTGAAAGTGCAACAAGGATATTACAGGGCAACCCCCAACACAAGGAGGGTCAAGCAAGCAACAGGACCTAAGAGAGGGGTCAACAAGAGGAAACAGAGATGGCAAGCAGGAAGACTGCGCCGGGGAGGAAGACACAGCCCCCAGCCCGGTTCAGAGAGCAACGAGAGACGCCAGCACCGCCAAAGAAAGCCCCAACGAGACGTGACGGGGGACCAGACCTAGACGAGGACCTCCAAGCCATGCTGGAGCAAGCCAGGACCCTGGTGGCACTAAAAGGACGGAGCTGGGTGGACCAGCAAATCAAGGACAAGACCCAGCGAAGTAAAAAAAGGCCGCGCCAGGCATCCCCAGCACGACCACTCACAAAGAAGGCAGCAACAAGAGGGCATGCAGCGAAAACGGCGGCCCAGGAAAAAAGCCCAAAGAAAGCAGCAACAAAGGGGCAGGCAGCCAAAATGGCGGCCCCTGGGAAAAGCCCGAGGAAGGCGGCGTCAAAGGGGCAAGCAGCCAGAGCGGCGGCCCTTGAGAAAAGCAACAAAGAACATGACAACAAGGGAAGGAACAACCCACGAGCAAGAAGCAAAAGGGCGGCAACTCCAGAGCTGGTGTATAGCTCGGAATCGGAGGAGAGCAGCGAGGAGGAGGGGTCTGTAGCCAGCACGGCAGCCCCTCGGGAGAGTCACGGGCAAAACGAGGACAGAAGCTGCAGGGGAAGTGGTAAGCATGACGCACCTGAAAGCGCGCAAGGGCTCAGGGAAGGTCAGAGAGTGCAGAGCGGCATAGGGCAGAACATGCATAGGGGAACACATGTAGGGATAAACAACTTAGCCATGCCAGGGTCATGGCCCATGCAACCCCCGTGGCAGGCAGGGCTAGGCCAAGGGCAACCGGAATTTCAAGGGGCATCCTGGGCCAGGGGGGCAGCACAGACAGCACCCTGGATGCCCTGGTGGCAATGGCCAGGCATGGCCTAATTTCCTGGGCCCCCCGCATGGGGCAGCAGCCCGGCACCCGAGCCCAGGGTGGGACAGGAAGGCCCAACAGGGGGGGCACCAGACAAGGAGGCAGATGCGCCAACACAGGCGCAACAGGGGGAGACAGCAGAAACCGAGGTAGCCCCGCAGGGGAGCACAGGGACCCGCGGGGGGAGCAACCCAAGTACAAACAAGGGCGGAGAAGGGCAGGATGGTAACGGAAAGCCAGCCAATGAGTACCTGCGCCCCTCCCCGAGCGACCCGCCCACAACAACAAAATTGATAGGGATGGCCAACCTCATCCCACTTACTGTAAAGGAGAGGATTTGGAGGAAAGAATTTATAGACATCTTTACATTACTAGAAGTGCGACAAGCAGGGCTAGACCTGACGGCACAGGATAAAAAGGACGACGATAGGAGGACACCCAGAAAGCCCAGAGTGGAGAGATCGATAGAGAACTGGTTGAGGGCATTCAGAACGCTAGCATGCGTTTTTATTGAGAAATTCCCAAAGAGCGCCGCAGCGCTGTTCTTATATGAGCAGAAGGTGCATGAAGCACAGCAGCAGTATCAGGGCGAGGCATGGCTACAATACGACGAGGGTTTTAGGGAAAAAATGCAAGTATGGCCAATAATGGAGTGGGACTGCCAAGACATGGAAGGGTTCTCAAAACACATGGTGGCAGCCAGGGAAGGTGTTGGCACCAAGGAGTACAGTTTTCGTCCCTATGGGAGTAAGGGCAAATTCGAGGGCCAAGGGAAAGACTTCAAGGGCAAGAACCAGGCAGGGCACAAGTCGAATAAAACATGTTGGAAATTCGACAAAGATGAGTGTAAATGGGGGCGTCATGCAGGTTCAAACACGCTTGTGGGTCATGCGGGGGTAACCACCCCACCATACGCTGCAGATGGAACACAGGGCCAGGGGCCGGCAAGGATAAGACCAATACAAAGAAGTGAGGCGCAGGCCCCGCTAGGCAGGGGCAGCAGGGAAAGGGGCGGAGGACAGACGCTACCAACACCCATCAGGACAGGCAGATTACTGCACTTATTACAAGGTTACCACAGACCAACAGATAGACAACTATTGGCAGAGGGGTTCACGCAAGGTTTCCCCATCCCTTACAAAGGACCCGAGGGCGCGCGGGACAGTCTGAACTTAAAATCAGGGAGGGACAACCCCGGGGTGGCAAAAGGGAAGGTGGAGAAGGAAGTACAACTGGGGCGGGTGGCCGGCCCTTTCCATGCCCCTCCCCTAAAAAACCTGGTGGTGTCCCCACTCGGGGTAGTCCCCAAAAAGGATCCAGGAAAGTTCCGGCTGATCCATCACCTGTCCCACCCAGAGGGGGAATCCATCAATGATTGGTTGGACCAAGGCGCTTGCACGGTGGCATACGCGTCAGTAGATGATGCAGTCGACTTAATCAGACAAGAAGGAATGGGCGCCCTGATGGCGAAATCTGACATAGAGGCGGCTTTTAGGTTATTGCCAGTACACCCTGACAGCTACCACCTGTTAGGCTTCAAGCTAGAAGGCCAATACTACTACGACAAATGCTTACCCATGGGGTGCTCGATATCATGCGCATATTTCGAGGCTTTCAGTAGTTTCCTGGAGTGGGAGCTGGGTGCCAGAGCGCCGAGAGGCGGACGGGTCCACTACTTAGATGACTTCCTGTTTATTGGAAAAGCAGGCACGAGGGATTGTGAGACACTGCTAGGCACATTTATACAGATGGCGCAGGAGCTAGGTATACCCCTGGCGCAGGACAAAACGGAAGGCCCTACCACAAAAATATCCTTCCTGGGAATTGAGTTAGACTCAGTAGCAGGGACATGCAGGTTACCAACGGAGAAGGTGGCGGACCTGCACGCAGCCTACATAAGTTGAGGCAGCAAAGAAAGGAAACACTGGGCGAGATACAACAAGTACTGGGGAAGCTAAACTTCGCCACAAGGGTGATCCCAGCTGGGCGCACATTCGCAAGGCGTTTAGCATGGCTAACCAGGGGCATGACACACAAGCACCACAGGGTCCGCATCACACAAGGGGTGAAGGAGGATCTGGAGCAGTGGGACAGCTTTCTGGCAGATTTTAATGGGACCCTGATATGGCGAGACCCTTGGATACAAGCTAGCGAATTGGAACTCTACACTGACGCAGCAGGGGGTTATGGTTTTGGGGCAATCCTAGGGACCGCATGGTCAGCAGGGCAGTGGCCAGAAGCCTGTCACGGCGCCGGAATGACAAAGAATATATCCCTGCTAGAATTATTCCCCATAGTGGTGGCTTTCCACAACTGGGCCCAGCGGTTGGCAAATAGGCAGATTACGCTGTGGTCAGACAACCACGCAGTGGTACAAGCTATCAACACAGGGGCGGCGAAATGCCCTGCAGTGGGAACCCTGTTGCGCAAACTAGTCGGCTATCAATTAAAAGGCAACATAGCGCTTAGGGCGAGCCACATCCCTGGAATAGACAACTCAGTCGCGGATGCCATTTCTCGTTTTCAGTGGGAGAAATTCAGAGCACTCGCCCCAACGGCAGACAGAGAGATGACCCCCATGCCAGAGGAAGCGTGGGCCTGGGTGGACAGGGTTTGAAGACACTGCTGAACAATGCACTGGCCCCAAAAACAAGCAACCGATACAGTAAGTGCTGGGATATGTTCAGGGCCAGGACAGGGCTAGAAGGGAACCAGTGGGCCTCGCAGGAGGAGGTCCTGGATTTCATTGACTGGGCGTTTGTAGCAGGGAAGACAAAAACCTGGGCCCAGGCGCATTTGAATGCAGTGGCATACTACTCAAAATTGGGGGAGCAGGCAGACCCAACCAAGGCGTTCATATGCAGAATGGCAATGAAGGGATGGGGCAGGTTGCAACAGCCGAAGAAAGACGCAAGGCGACCTATACACTTGAACATGCTGCAAGGGATGCTGGGGGCACTGGCAGAAGTGTGCTCCTCTAAGCCGGAGAGAGCACTCTTTCGCGCAGCCTTCACGGTGGCATTTTTTGGGGCTTACAGGGTCAGCGAGCTTGTAGCCCCATCAGTTAAGGATCCGGGGGCAGCATGCATCCACATAAAGGATGTAGAGATAGGCGAAGGTCACATGACCGTACGGCTCCGGCGGTCCAAGACAGACCAGACAGGCAAGGGGAAGTTGACCAAAATACACTGCATCAAGGATGCGACCTGCTGCCCAGTGTGCCTATTGAAGGAGCACCTAGGGCACAAGGCACCGAACCAGGGGCCACTTTTCAGGCATAGGGACGGGGCATTCCTCAGCCGTTTCCAATTCATAGCAGTAATGAGAAAAACCCTGGAGACAATGGGTCTCCCCGCGCGTGCATATGGCTCCCACTCTTTCAGAATAGGGGAGGCCACGACGGCAGCAGGGCTAGGTTTGGAGGAGGGACTGATCAAGGGAATAGGGCGCTGGACATCCAGCGCATTCAAACGCTACATACGCCCAACAACATACTGAGTCCGAATTCTCCCGCCCCTTCCAGGTCCTGGAAATCCGCGAAAGAGGGCGTGGATCATGGGACACTCCTACGTGACGCGGGCACAGAAGTGGGCGGCGGCCAGACGCAAATTCGGCGGGATATGGCTGCGGAAAACCGAAATCGAATGGTGGGGGCGCCCGGGAATGACTTGGGACCAACTGCTACCCGCGGCGCAGGAAGCATTGAGACGAGGTGGCAGGCCAGACGCGGTAGTGGTCCACCTAGGGGGGAATGACTTAGCAAGAGTAGGAAGGCGGGTGCTATTAGAGGACATGCAGAAAAGCCTAACAGCTTTGGCACGCCTGATCCGCCCCGCAGAGGTGATCTTCTCTGAGATCATAGTGAGGAGGGCCTGGCGGGGGGCGGTAGACCTGGGGGCGGTGGAGAAATCCAGAAGGAAATTGAATATCACCATGGCCAAAGTGTGCAAGGCCAATGGATGGGGTTTCGTGAGGCACGGCTTTATAAACTTGAGGTCCCCAGGGTACCACTTGGATGACGGGGTACACCTCACCGGGGTGGGAATGGATATGTTCCTGCTGAACATTATGGGGATCCTGGAGCAAAGGGGTTTCAACTAGGAAAAAGGGAGAGCCCGGAATTGGGGGGAGCTCCCTCCGATCGAGAAACCGTAGGAAGCGTGGCGGAACAAACACAAGGAAGCTAGTAGAAAGAGTGAAATACTAGAAGGTAGAGGGAGGGCTCCCACAGTGTCCTTGGGATGCCTCACGGCAGGGGCACTGAGGGAGCCAAGGGGCGGCGTGCCGCCATAAGGAAATAGACGCGATGCTCCCGCAGGACCCTTGGGATGCCTCACGGCAGGGGTACCGAGGGAGAAGATGGAAGGACTCAGCCTCAAGAAAGGTAGAGTAGATGCTCAAGTAAGGTCCTTGGGATGCCGCACGGCAGGGACTCCTGGGAGAACGGAGGGCCCACGAAAGGGTACAGGGCGAGCGGGACAGCACTTGCAGCCCGGGCAGGTCCAGACGGACACCCTCCAAAATCGGTAGCAAGCTGAAGCCTAGACCCGTGATTCAGAGGCCCAAAAAGGGGGGCCCTCCCCTCCCAGGAAATTGAGGAGGCGGGGTCCATAATGCAAAAGGTAGAACATGGACATTGAATACAGTATGACCATGAACATGGAAATGCATAACAATTTTGTAAGAATTTTATGTGATGAATAAACTGCGACCTTTTCAGGCACCAAAGAATGTTGTCAGTGGTAATTTAAGGTAAAAGCGCGCAGTGTTGTTGGGTAACAACGGAAGGGAGCGGGGCTGGATGACTCGCCGCCTGGAGGGGGTTGAGGCCCGGGCCGGGGAGGCAAAGCCGGACCAAATGGGGGCCGGGGTAGAACGCCCTCCGGAGGTGGGGTTCCTCCCCCCACCCCGATTAGCATACCGGCTAGGCCGGCGGGGGTCAGGATTGGCCCCCGGAACAAAAGGCAGCCCCCACCCAATCAGGGGGGCGACCAGGATAGCGAGTGGGGGGATAAGAGGGGCCAACGGCCAGGAGCAGGCACATTCCCCCCATCGCAGGCAGTAGAGAAAGAATCCCACCCACCCACACCTAAGAAAAAACGGGCGTCGCAGCTGGACGGGAAAGGGGTAGCGGAACAAACACAAGGAAGCTAGTAGAAAGAGTGAAATACTAGAAGGTAGAGGGAGGGCTCCCACAGTGTCCTTGGGATGCCTCACGGCAGGGGCACTGAGGGAGCCAAGGGGCGGCGTGCCGCCATAAGGAAATAGACGTGATGCTCCCACAGGACCCTTGGGATGCCTCACGGCAGGGGTACCGAGGGAGAAGATGGAAGGACTCAGCCTCAAGAAAGGTAGAGTAGATGCGCAAGTAAGGTCCTTGGGATGCCGCACGGCAGGGACCCCTGGGAGAACGGAGGGCCCACGAAAGGGTACAGGGCGAGCGGGACGGCACTTGCAGCCCGGGCAGGTCCAGACGGACACCCTCCAAAATCGGTAGCAAGCTGAAGCCTAGACCCATGATTCAGAGGCCCAAAAAGGGGGGCCCTCCCCTCCCAGGAAATTGAGTAGGCGGGGTCCATAATGCAAAAGGTAGAACATGGACATTGATACAGTATGACCATGAACATGGAAATGCATAACAATTTTGTAAGAATTTTATGTGATGAATAAACTGCGACCTTTTCAGGCACCAAAGAATGTTGTCAGTGGTAATTTAAGGTAAAAGCGCGCAGTGTTGTTGGGTAACAACGGAAGGGAGCGGGGCGGGACGACTCGCCGCCTGGAGGGGGTTAGCTCTTGGAGCATATAGTACAGATGTGTTAGTCTTCTAAGGAGTTAACTTTCTCCATTAAAGTGCGAGTTCTTTGGCAATTCTCTTTGTTTACCCTTCGTGTAACTGTAGCACTTGTGTTATGGAAGACATTCTCTTTTGAAGGTGTCACGGAAAAGACTCAAGGATTTGCTTTTACAGTATGGGTCTAGAAGAGAGTTACAAAATATACAATATGGGCCTAAGGGGGTATTGGGTAACTTCTGTACATAAAATTCAGATGCACCACTCCTGCCTTCAGTAATATCCCCTTTGCGCACGTAACATTATTACACCCCATGAAAACAAGGAAGAAATGCTTTTTCCAATGCGTTGTCTCAACAGACCACAGATATGAGTTATTTCAATATTGGTCTAATAAAAAGTTTGTTAAGTTCGCAACAAGTTCTTGCTTTGAGCTTTGTAGGAGCGTTAGAAAATGCTAATTCTGGACCAGTAGATGTGTTAGGAGACATTCAAAGGGCAAGCGCATCAGAGCCTTTCAGGTTCAAGTGTAGTTTTTAGATTTACACAGGTTTTCCTAAGCCCATACTCTTGACTTCCAGGATGCGCAGTTATAAGACGAAACAGCCAAGACTATATTTTCACTATCTGATCTCATGCAGAGATAAGCGGCTTCATTACACTTCATGGTCTTATGCTTGAGAAAAAGTGGACGTAATAATATTTTTGTATATTTAGCGTATGGTAACACAGCAGGAGAAAATGAGCGAGTGTTTCTGGGCCTCCCAGGGAACATATGCACAGATCTGTTCCCACATAAGGTTTTCTTCACCATCGTTTAGTTACTGATGCCCCTGGCAATGTGCCCAATCGGAATTTTAAATAGAGAGTTCTCTTGTCTACTGGTAAGATTTCATTTAAGAAACTTTCAAAGCTGTGGTCTTGTTTTTAATGACATACTGCGTTTTAGCAAAGGACCTGTCCGACTTATCTTCACTTGATTTGTATGCTCCCAGGATGCCTTCATAACTACATCAAGGCTAGCATTTGTGATAGTTTCTTGTTAGAGCTAGAGGGCTTCTAGGCCGATATTGGGAAAGGACATTTGATGTATGGGTAAACTATAATATAGAATGATAATTTTGATTCATCATGATATTCGATATTGTGGATCTGTAAGGGGCAGGCTCCCCCTTGGGCCTGTTTCGGATCCAGTACTTTATTGGTGCTAGTGCAATGTAATCCTCGATCTTTTAACTATATAAGTCTGCTCTCAAGCCGTCCATCGGCGTTCTGTGGCCCAAGTGCAGTAGCTGTCGTATGGAGTTGTTTTCGGTGATTTGGATGGATGGGGCAGATCTCTGCGCCACATAGTCGGGACTACTGAACGATTTTTGGACGATTTTGCAAATCTCAGCACCGCTCCAACTTGCTGAGCCGGAATGGTGTTACTCTTGGAAAACTGTGGGTCCCACAAAAGTTTGCAGTTCAGATGAATTCCCAGATAGTCATAGGTGGGCACATTATCCAGAGGCTTTTGGTTAAGGTTCGTATACTTTGTTTTTCCAACATTGACGATTAAGCTTCTGGTAGCACAGAACGACTCAAATCCTGCCATCAGACGGAGCATCTGAAGGCTCAGTTCTGGCAATTAACACTGCAACGAGTAGTATTGGAATCGTCTCTTTGCTCATTTTAGGCACGTCTACATTTAGATTAGTTAGTGATTACACAATGTTGTTTATGTAGCAATTACATGGAGTTGGCGCTAGTATGCAGCCTTGCATGATGCCTCGCTCTATTGGAATCTCAGCTGGGTAATCGCTTCTGGTGCTGTACTTCACCCGAGTGGTGTTACCAGAGTGCAGTGAAATAATAGCTTTAATAGCTTTCCCGGTGCACCCAACTCCTTTAAGTTGTAGAACGATCAACACTGTCGAAGGCAGTTTGGAGGTCAATGAATACTAAGAATAGAGCTGACTTTTTGAGGAATATATATTATGAGCAGATGAGATTTAATCTGATTACTTGGTCCACTGTGCTCTGTCCTCTCCTGAAGCCCGCTTGGTATGGAGATATTAAATCTATTTCTTCCAGCCATTATCCAAGCGAGATAATAACAGTTTCCTGAAGATTTTACCCACTCTATCAAGCAATAGAGTAGGTTGATAGTTCCCAGGGAGATCTCTGGGTCCTTTTTTGTGTAATGAACAGGTATTGATTTTCTCCATGAGAGTGGGATCTCTTCATGAGACCAGATGCTATTGAAAGAGCGAATTAGTACAGATGTTATGTTATGTTAAAATTTCTTATAAAGCGCACATACACCGATTGGTTTCTTGGCGCTGACTTAAGAAATTACTGGAGCCCCATGTAATTTAGTTGTCTGCAGAATCTAGATATAAGCTTGGGTGAATAGCCAAGTCTTAAGGAGCCTTCTGAATCTAGAGAATTCGGTGCAGGTTCTGATGTCCAGAGGAAGAGTGTTCCAGAAGCTGGGTGCCAGTACCGCAAACCTGCATCCGCCTATTCGTTTCCTTTTATAGGAGGGTATGGTTAGGAAGTTCTTGTGGGCGGAGCGCAAGCTCCGTGCAGGTATATATTTTTGAACGAGTCTGGATATAAATTTTGGGCTAGCACCATACAAGGCCTTGAAAATAAGGCAACCAACTTTAAATGCACATCTTTGTGGGATAGGAAGCCAGTGTAACTTTCTCATAGTGGGGGAGATATGTTCCCATCTGGGTTGCTGGGATATCAGCCTGGCTGCCTGGTTCTGCACCATCTGCAGTCTTTTAATGAGATATAGCGGGATGCCAAAGTATAGAGAATTGGCATAATCCAGGTGTGATATCACCATGACTAGCACCACCTGGATTAAAGCTTCCTGAGTAAGTAATCTCCTGATCTTCCTTATCTTCCTCAGCTGGAAGAAACAGGTTGAAGTTACTGCTCCTATCTGAGATTTCATAGTGAGATCACTATTGATGATCACTCCCAGACTTTTGGCTGAGGAAGAAGGAATAGGGGGGGAGCCTAGTTCACTTGTCCAAAACTGTGCGTTCCAAGGGTTCGGGGGACCACCTATCAGAATCACTTCAGTTTTATCTGGATTTAATTTTAACTGGTTATTATTCATCCAGTCACGGATGTGCAGCATCGTTGCCTGGAATTCAGATATCGAGTCAGATGAATTATCGATAGAGAACACCAGTTGCAGATCATCTGCATAATTATACGTGCACACCTTCCTGTTTTTCAGGGACCGAAGTAGGGGAAGAAGGTAAAGATTAAATAAGTGAGGGGACAACTAGGAGCCCTGAGGTACTCCACATGTCGTTGCCATTTTTGGTGCAGAAAACTGGGAAAGACGCACTGACTGGGTACGCTCCTCAAGAAATGATTCAATCCAGCTGGATGCCGCTCCCTTAAGGCCGGCAGCCCTGACACAGTCGATCAAGATGCCATGGTCGACCGTGTCAAATGCCGCGGACAGGTCCAGCAGCACCAAGGCCTGGGGGGAGCCCTTATCAGCTTCCTTTCGAAGCGTGTCCAGTACAGTAAGTATTACTGCCTCGGTTGAATGGGCTGGGCGAAACCCCGCTTGGTTTGGATCACGGTAGTCAGACTGCTCAATAAAAGCACAGAGACATTTGGCCACATGAGATTCCAATATTTTGGCCAGATAGGGAAGCAGGGAAATGGGCCGGTAGTTAGTCAAAATCCCAGGATCCGAACCTGGTTTCTTCAGCAGGGGGACGACTGTTGCTTCTTTGAAAGCTCTCGTAACGCAGCCCTGTGCTAGGGAGTCGTTAAGAAGCACCAAGGCGGGTCCGGGGAAGGTGGTGAAAACTTGTTTTAAGATATGGGGCGGGCAACTGTCAGTAGGTGATCCCGACTTTACTTTAGACAGAAGATCCAAAAAAGTCTCATTGTCTATTGCTGAGAACTGTTCAAGAGAACAGGGGTTTTCCAGCGTTGAGGGTGAACCCTCAAGAGCAGGGCAAAAAGGAATACTAGCTTTTATTGTAACAATTTTATCAATAAAAAACGAATTAAGGGAGTTACAAAATGCTTGGCAGGGTGTAGATTTTAATGTAGATGAGCATAGAGTTAGATGATTTCGCTAGATATCTGTTGGAACTTTGGCCGGTCCAGCTGCTGTGCACGGCTTTTGGGCTTGAATAGCTTGGACAACTTACTTTTACTAAATTCATCCATTGACCTCAGGATTGAATAATGGGGAGAAGCACTAGCAGGGACAATTATGAAAGTATAGGACTTTGAGATGACTACCGCTGATAATGAATGGTCAAGAAGTTGCTGTTCTAATCTAAAATTTTCATTTGTGTTTAACTTTGGGCCAACTCTCCCATTGTTATGTGTTTTGGTTGTAACAATTCCTTTGGGGTAATGTTGTCGTCTGACACAACTTAATTGTGCAAAGCTAAGCTGTTTGTTCTTCACAGTATATTGTCTCCTTCATTCCAGGAAAGGGTTGTAAAGTGATTTATCCAGAGTTGTGGACATATATTCAATTCCGAATTCTTTGGAGGACCTTCACAGCCCCATCTCACAATCTCCCAGAATTTATTGGATTTTCTTAGAGTTATTGCATCCAGTAGAGCTTGCCAGAGCTTTTACGAGTGGTGTTTCTTTTCAAGCTTTATCAGATGTTTATACTGATTTCTGATGTCATACAAAAGCTGTTAACTGTTGTCTGACAGGTGTACATTTTTTCAGGACTCAAGACAAAAGCCTTTTAATTTTAAACAATCCACATCATACCAAATCCAGGCAGTCTGTAGAAGAGTATTCAGATACAAGATGTGTATTATTTTTTCTAACCACAGCCATCTGTGCCAGTTGCTCTTCATATTCTTTCTGTTGCAACTCCCTCACTTCTATGTCTGCAGTTAGGATTGAGGTTTGCAGGGTCATCCATTTGCTGCTAGAAGTATAAATCTTTGGGTCGCATTTGTCATTAGTATCGACAATGCTCTTCTTCTTTGGTTTCAGGGCGATGTTTAAGCCATCTGAAAATTGGTTTAATGCAGATGCAGGAGAACTCGCTTTTGGTTCCTCTATAACCAGGAGTAGAGAGTGGCCGCCTGAGACCTTCGTGAGGATTTCCCTGTGACCGTGCACACCCGAAGCTCAAGGGAGTCTCAGCGACGCTGTGTGCGTGTGCTCGGTTGCAGCCTGAGATCTTCGATATCGCCATCGGCCCGGAATCAACTAAGTCGCATCGGAGGCCCAAGTCGCGAGAGGAGGAGAGGAGAGCGAGGTCGCACCCCCCAGGTAACGTGTGTCGCCGCCTGGGGCGGGGTGCGGGCTCGGAGAGGGACGCTCTCGGCCTCTCCCATTCTTGCAGCATGAGCCTCTGCTCAAGCTCGTATCACAGCCTGTACGTGCCAAGGAGTGGCAGTACCAGGGCCGGAGTGTGGAGCTGTACTTTGGTTTACACCATACCCGTGTTGGGGGCATATGTTGGCGGAAGCTGACCGCGAGTCAGTACGAGAGGCAGAGAGACCGTCTAAAGCACCGTGATCGGTGCCGAAGTGCCTTGCGCATCGCATTGTTTCTGCATTACGAACTACCTGATTGTTACATTGCGCATTGCATTGTGTTTGCATAACGAACTGCCTGATTGTTGCATTACGCATCGCATTAGTTTGCATTACGAACTGCCTGATTGTTACATTGCGCATTGCATTGTGTTTGCATAACGAACTGCCTGATTGTTGCATTACGCATCGCATTAGTTTGCATTACGAACTACCTGATTGTTACATTGCGCATTGCATTTTGTTTCCATAACAAACTGCCTGATTGTTGCATTACGCATCGCATTAGTTTGCATTACGAACTACCTGATTGTTACATTGTGCATTGCATTGTGTTTGCATAACGAACTGCCTGATTGTTGCATTACGCATCGCATTAGTTTGCATTACGAACTACCTGATTGTTACATTGCGCATTGCATTGTGTTTGCATAACGAACTGCCTGATTGTTGTATTACGCATTGCATTAGTTCTGCATAACGAACTGCCTGATTGTTGCATTACGCATCGCATTAGTTTGCATTACGAACTGCCTGATTGTTGCATTACGCATTGCAGTATTTTGGCATTACGAACTGCTGGATTGTTGCATAACGAACTGCATTATTTTTACATTGCAAAGTGCCTGATTCTTGCTTTACGAACTGCATAGCATTGCAATAGGATTGCATTGGATCACCTAGAATTGCTCATTAATACTGCCAGACCCTACAAGTGCTGGCTGGCCTCATAACTGGCCAGGAGGAATATTACAAATACGCATATGTTGGATTTTTATCGTGTGGTCTCATCGTATATCTTTTTACATAAACATATACTTGTTTTTCTATGAAACTCGTGTGGAGTCCTTTTGTGGTGTCATCATTGGGTCACTGAGAGCGTGGTTGCAAATACTTTACACATTAGCCTTGAAGATAAGCCTGGCTGCTCGTGCCAAGCTACAAAGGGGGTGAGCAGGGGCTATATGAGAAGGTGTCCTTCCTTTCCCTGACGTGGAAGTGAGGGTCCCTACTTGGCCTAAGGTACCTACCTCAGCCAACTAGGGAATCCCGGTTCTAACACAACCCTTGTGCAAAAATCTGCTAATAATGGTAGCAAAGACTATATAAACAGGGCGCAGAAAACAAGGGTAGTAAAACTGTTGTAAATTCTAGCTAACTAAGAATTCCAACCTCACAATAAATACCATAATTAGTTTTCTAGTTTGGAGGACGCCTAAATGTGTGAAAATAGAGAAAGAAAAGAGCCTGAGAACTGCCAAAAGCTCCTAAATATATGTTACATATTGGAAATGAAAGTCTACTAAAGTTAAATGGGGCTGATTTAAATTTGAGAGATAACAGATATTTCTCTGCTATGTGGAGCATCGTCTGCCAGTAGACATTATACCTATGGCAAAGTTTATTTCTCTATAGGAAGCTCCACCATCTGACAGGCCTCTAATGAGGACTTAGCACTCCTTCCAAAATAATGTGAGGATTTTCTTTTACAATTCAACTCTAAATCCTAGCCTATAGGAAGCGTGTGTCTGATGAACAACCACGGAACACATTCTCATAGAATTACAGAACAATATTTCCTAATCCTTACCATAACAATGATGACATTATTGCTAGTAGAATTCAACATGTAGAAGACAAATCCACTTTTTAGAGAGGGTGCTTTTGTGGTTTCTATGCAAGTTCAGCCCTGGCCACTACCACTGCTAGTTATTCTGACTACATGCTCTTTAAAAATAATTCCCCATTCGTGGCATCATGGAATAAACTATCTTTCTCTACCATTGCCTATCTCTTGTTTATTTGCATTTATTCCCCTCCAGTCCAAGCTGGCCTAATAGAAGAGAAAGTACAATTTATCACTGAAAACGCTATAAGCCACAAATGAGCAAACTGATGACAGAGGCTGCAAAAACTGGGCTTATCAAGGCTAGAGTAGGTGTTCCGGAAATCCCTATCTCCCTTCCCAAATAACTCTAATTCAGTCAGGGATGGATTACCTCAAGATACTGCTGAATATTATCTCTAACCAATTAGACTTACAACATCTCTCAGATCTGTTAGGAGTTGTTCTTTAACCCTATTAGGTCTACACATCTCATTGTTTCCACCCCACTCGGCTTATGTACCACACACAAGAATGCAGCCACAGTTCTGGAGGAATACCTTAGACCTCGCCAGGCCCTAAGCCAATACAGAAACATGTTGACATTAAATAGCATGAAAATTCTCTAGAATTTTTAGCCTTACCAGATGGGGGCATGAATTACCATCTTGAGCCCACCAAGAGGTTATTTGATGCTTTTATGTGGTTTCCTAGCTACTCCTTTCTTGTTAGGAGACTTTCACATAGTGGTTTCACAGATTGTGAGAATAGATTTTACACTGGAAGAGATCAAACTGTTGTAAATATCACTTAATGCGGTGACGAGCAGAACAGCTCATGAAGCATGATGCCCAAGGGTGGGTAAGGGCCCAGCACCTATTTTTATTGTGGAGCCTAGGTGCCCCTACTAATAGTCCTTTTGACACATCATGATGAGAATAATAGATAATATAACAACACATTATCTATTCTACTGGCCCACAATATTCTGAGTAAAAACAGTAATTTATGTAGGCTATACTGCTGGTTTATCAACCTCTCACTTCTTTGTTTTTGGTGTACAAACTTATTTTCTACTATTGTTGAGCACTAAAATCAACGAAAGTGGAGCATATCTGGAATATAAATAGAGCTTAGAAGTTATAATATGGTAACCAAAAAACACTATAAATATCTGAACACCATGTTCTAGTACTAAGCATTAATTTGAAACCTAATAAATTCCAGGAAATGTAGTACTGGTTAACCTCAATTGAACACATTGCAGGAACGTTGCAATGATTTTTAGCATAAGAAGCTTAGCCTAGAATATGGTATCCTTAATTACACTCAATCAATTGGAATCCTCTAGTCCAGAGGTACCCTAGTGTCTCTCGTGTATGACAATTAGAAAAACTGTTGAACGTCAAGCAGAACAGATGGGACATTTTGTACCGCAACTAGGCAAAATTTACACCCATAAAAAATCTTTTTGGTTTTGCTCAAATCATCAGCTGTGATAGCTGTCCTAGTAGTTATCACACTCACTTAGTACAAATGTTATATTATGTTATAGATATTTTTAGAGCGCAGCGGTTACCCAAGGTGTCAGGGCGCTAGTCACTTCTCCTTTAAGCAGAAACGGAGGACAGGAGTTTTACTTATCAAAAACCCAGGTTTTTAGCCCCTTCCTGAAAGCCAAAAGATCAGTGGCACTTCTCAGGTGAAACGGAAGGTCATTTCAGGCTTTTGCCGCACAGAAAGGAAAACTCCTACCACCCCACAATGCTTTTTTATGGATGGCACTGTGACCCACTTGGCTCCCAACGAGCGAAGAGTTCTTTTCGGTGTATACCATTGAAACTGACGTTTTAAATGGTTGGGTCCTATGCCTTGAAGAGCTTTAAAAACCATACAGAGGGATTTGAAACGCACTCGATTCCTCACCGGGAGCCAGTGCAATTTTTTTATTTCTTTGGAGATTGAAGAAAACTTGGACGTACCAGTGAGTAATCTAGCAGCTGCATTTTGCAGCAGCTGGAGTTTATTCATGAATCTTTCTTGAATGTTTAAATAGAGACTGTTGCAATAATCCAGCCTTGACATGACCAGTGCTGTGACCACTGTTTGCCGACTGACGGGTGGTAAAAACGGCAGTATTTTCTTTACTGTTCTAAGAACATACGCTGTAGTCGATGCCACTGCATTTACTTGGTCACCAAAGGTAAGTCTCTCATGCACTATTACTCCTAGGTTTTTAACTTTTTTAGAAGGCATAGGGAGAGTGCCCATAAAGTTCGGCCACCAATTTGGGGTCCAAAAGTTGGTATCATTTCCAAACAGTATGACTTCAGTTTTGCCTGAATTAAGTTTTAGGCAATTTTCGGACATCCATCTCCTGACTAATTCCATACAATCTTGGAATCGCTTATCCAATCCCACCTCCTGACCAGGTACCAGAGACACCACAATTTGGGTGTCATCTGCGTATGAGGTGAGACCAAACCCAAAAGCACTAATAAGAGGGGCCAACGATGAGACATACACAGTAAAAAGTGTAGGGCTTAGTGAGGACCCCTGCGGGACGCCACAGGGCAGTGCAAAAGGTTTAGACTGGTATTCGCCCAGAGATACAATTTGTACTCTGTTAAGAAGGATTTTACAAGGTCCCATGCTTTAGCCTGGATCCCACATGCCTTTAGACGATCCATCAGGATGTCATGATGGACCGTATCAAAGGCCGCGGACAGATCCAGTAGGATCAGAGCTGCCTTGCCACCCCGGTCCACGGCCTCCCTAATCTCCTCTGTGGCCTTGATGAGAGCTGACTCAGTACTATGTACCTCTCTGAAGACATATTGAGTAGAATCCAAGGCTTGTGTTTCGCCTAGGAAGGCACTAAGTTGTCGATTCATGGTTTTTTCAATCAGTTCTGCAGGAAGCAGAAGACGTGAAATTGGGCGAAAGTTATTTGGATCCTTAGGGTCCAGGCTAGGCTTCTTGAGAAGGGGCAGAATTGAGGCAACCTTCCAGAGTTTAGGGAACTGCCCTGTTTCAAACATGCATTATAAATAGATGACAGTGATTGGGCAACCGGACCCGGGGCCAATTTGACCACAGCGACCGGGCATGGATCATAGGTTGACCCTGATTTTGCTGCCATAAGGAGCTTAAGAGTATCATTAGAGGACAATGGCACGAACTTGTCAAAGGTATGGGGGGAACTTCCATAGACTTAAGTTCCTCTCTTCCCATATCTGTCCCAGCTCCACTTGGGCCGCTAAAGGCCGAGAAGATGGTCTCCACTTTATTCAAAAAGAACTTGGTGATATCGTCACATAGTTCCTGACTCGACTGAACTCTAACCGGGCCAAGAGCGGCCAGGCTTGATACCGTTTTAAACAGCTCTTTCGTTGAGTTTTTCGCTAAGTCAATTCGGGTTGCGTAAAACTTTTGTTTAGCGGAAAAAAGGAGTTGTTTATAACTCTGGAGGCTGTTTTTATATAGCTTTTTCTCTGTTTCTTTGTAGCCTTTCCTCCAGCTCCGCTCAAGGCGCTTGCATATGAGTTTTTGATTTCTCAATTCTTCCGAAAACCATGGAGCGGAAGGTTGTAATCTTCTGGGGAAGAGTTTTTTTACTGGGGCTAATTTACAACAGGCTTGCTCCACCCATTTGGTATATGCAGTGGTGGCCTCCTCCACTCCTGAAGGCATTTGGGCCGCCGTGGAGGTAAGGAGTCCCTGTAGAACGGTCCCGTCAACTTTATTCCAGGCTCTGATTTCTATCTGTCCTTTCGGGCGTTTCCCGTTAGCGCGCTGAGCTGTAAGAGCCAACTCTAATTGGACGGCAGCATGGTCAGTCCACACAAGAGGTAGTAAACCAGTGAACTGAAGACCAGGGTGGTTAGAGAAGATACCATCCAGGGTCTGTCCTGCCACATGAGTCGGACCAATTACGTGCTGCCTAAGGTCAGCGCTGTTCATATCGATCAGAGTCACTGTATCGGGTTCAGAAGAAGCCTCCAGATAGTAGTTAAAATCTCCCATAATAGTATAGGCATCCGTGCAAAGGCCCTCTTCCAATAAATTTCCAATTGATGCTACAAAGGGGTTCCTAGGTCCTGGTGGTCTATACAATAAAATACCTTTAAAGGTATGGAGGTGGGATAAGCTAAAATTAAAAGAAAAAAGCCTCACAAGCTGAGTTGGAGGCGGACTGAAATACTGCCTTAATAGATCTATGATAGATCACTACCAGTCCCCCCCCTTTCCTAATAGGCCTATTGAAAGTGTGGCATACAAACCCTGGTGGGGTGGCTTTCACTAAGTCTGGACCAGAAGCTTCGTCAGTCCAAGCTTCTATTAAAAGCCATCTTTATGTCCCTTTCCTCAATAAGCGATGCACACTCCATGCTATGCTTAACCAAGGACTTTGCATTAAGCAATATACATTTGAAGACTTGAGTTTCATACCCTAATGTCACTATCCTTTTATCATCACTAGACCTAATGGGCTGATATTGGATATTCGGTAAGGTCATTTTACAATTGGGGCAGGCCGCTGAAAGAGGTAAGGGCCTTGAGTTGAAAGAGAGACAGAGGCAGTCCATACCCTTACCCACCGTATTCAAACCTAACAGGGTTGATCTAGAGTATTTACGGATGGAGGGCTTACCTGACACAAAATTGACAGGAATCCTGGCGCTGAGCGCGAACCGAGCGCGGACGGGCGCAGACGGGCTTGCCTTCGGCGTGACAGCAGCGCGCCCGCTGCACGCCAGCCTCTCTACTTATGTGAAGGTCAGGGAAATGCCTAGTCCGCCGACCGTCGTACCCCCAAGATGGCGGCCCCCGCCCAACTCAATGCGAGTCTGAACTGGTTCCACCAGAGCTTCAGTCCCCAGTGAGCAACATTAAAACAAAAGCTATTCCCAAACAGATAAAATTTAAAATTCATATATTCGCAAAATGTGCAAAATACATCAACAGTGCAGTGCAGCAGTGCAAATAAGCAAAAGTGCCTCGATGTCTCCCGGCTCAAGCCTCAGGAGAAGTAACGCTGCGCGCTCGCGCCAGCCTCTCTACTTATGTGAAGGTTGGAGAAATGCCTAGTCCGCCGACCGTCGTACCCCCAAGATGGCAGTGACAGTAATTAGATCATTCCCTAGAAAGGTGTGTGGTAACGTAATGAAGTATGCTGAATGGAAGACAATTACCCTATTGGTGGAGTCACCCCTGTTGGTTACTCATTGTTAGGCTGCCAATGGAGTTTAATTGAAAGAGCAAATATGTAGTTGTGAATGGAGTGGGGAGTTTGGGCAGAGTCCCCTACAACATACCACAAGAACTCCAACACAAGAAACAAGTTCACCGCCTGCATGAAGTTGCTGACTGGAGGAAATCCAACTGTCTCAAGCTCAATACCAACAAGACAGAAGTAGTGATCTTCGGCAAGAACATCTCACCATGGGATTCCGACTGGTGGCCGGCCAAACTTGGACCCCCACCCAGCACCCACTCCAGGAACCTTGGAATATACATTGACAGCAAACTGGACATGACCGCACAGCTCAATGTTGTCACTGCATCTGCTTCCACACCTTGCAGATGCTGAGAAAGATCTTCAAATGGCTCACAAGCAGCATTAGAAAAACTGTCACTCACACCCTAGCCACCAGCAAGTTGGACTACGGGAACACCCTCTTTGCCGGGATCAGCAGGTAACTCACTAGCAGACTACAAACCATCCAGAACTCAGCAGCCAGACTCATCCTCCCACACAGAACTCACATCACACCACACCTCTGGGAGATCCAATGACTCCCTGAGAGAAATTGGGTTACTGTTTGACTGGGGTGTGATCCCTGGTCAAGCAGCAACCACAATCCTTCTCAGGGTAAGGCACAAGCAAACCCCATATTAACCTGTCATCCCCCCGGTAGCTTGGCACAGAACAGTCAGATTTAACCTAGAGGCAATGTGTAAAGTATTTGTGCAACACTTCAAACAGCAAAACAGTGAAAACATCACACAAAAAGGAACCTTCACCAAGTTAGGAAATCTAGAGCTGAATTTACTAAATAAAGCAAGACCAAAACAACAAAGATCCAATCAGTGGAACCTGAGATATTCAATTTTAAAGGTTTTAGTGACATTAGCACCAAAAAGCACAAAGCTCCAACTATGGGTATCTGGTTGTGCCAGACCGGGACAAAGTCGCAAGTTTAGGCTGACTGCGATGGAACATAGGCCGGCTACAGGGACCCAGTTAGGCCCACTCAACAAAGTACCTTAAGTCCTGGTTTGCATGGATCCTCGTCGAAGATGGGTTGCACAGCCAAAGCTATGTATCAGTTCCGAGATGCGGTGAGGCTGCGATGCGAGGGCCTGACATGCCATCGAGAATCCTGTCAATGGGGCATTCAATGTGAAATCCAGTGTCCAGGATGTGGCGTGCAGTCGGGGCAATGCGTCGGTTCCAGAGAGCTTTCATGGAAGAACCTTCCAGAAGAGTTTCCGAGTTATCAGGCACCTATAACTATTTGATGTATGTTGATAACTCACCTTTGACATTAGTCTTTGTGGGGGAATCTTTTGTGAGTGTACCCTCTTGGGCTTGAAGGTTGCTGTTGATGTTAAAGATGGTATTCTACTTCCCTTTGCAGCATTCACTGTGATCATATCTAGACTACTTCCTATCTATCTCACTTAATAGGGATAGATAGAGAAGACTTACATCAATGGCCTTAGTTATAAACTATTAAAACACATAGAATTAGTCCCTTTATGAGAAGTACCCATATATGCTATGACAAATACATTCTACTAAAACATCAGATACAGGTGTATTCTATGCAGTCAGCAGTCGACATTTATTTGTAGACGTTTTGTTTTATTTTCGGTCTTTCAGTAATTTACTCCACTGTTACATACTGTCAAAACATAGTTAGAAAGTGACTATCAAAAATTGGCTCACTCTATAAAATTAACACCAAGCAAAAGTTGAGGAGGGTAAACTTTTTATTCTGTTTAACATATTTCTGCAAATATTACAGAGATTTTGATGCGAATTACATTTGCAGTACTCCTAACTTTCAACTGAATTGCAGTAGTATGTTAATAGTACTCCTGACTTCTAGAATTCAGGAGTAATTAAGAACTAATACAGCTGCTACTGGGAGCAATATCTTTGCAAATCAGGACATTCGTTTCCCAATAGATTTTGCAGGCTTCACAAAAGGGTTCGACAGACCTTTCTTTACCATTTAAATGTGCTTAAAGGGAACCCAAAGAGTCGGCAAGCAGTCTCATCCTGCATAATGCTTTGAGAGAACTTCTTGCAAGTTCCAGGCTGAATAGAAATATCTTCCTCCTGGGGACAGAGTTCAATTATGATATGTTAAGCCTGTTTACCTTTGCCACAAACCCAGGCGCACGCTGAATGGATTCCTGCTTATTTATCCATGGAAGGTTGCCAAGTGAAACCTTTGAGAAGATCTTGGCACCTTATTCTCCAGCGAAACGCCCTCTTCCCCCTTGCTTCCTCTCTTTACAAGAGGATCTGATTACAGAAATGTTGTCAATATTGGTCGACTGCCAAGAGCTTTGCATATTTAAGTTGTCATGACACCGCAGTCAAGTGTCCTGATTAAATATGGATGTGTTTATTAACTATGCAAATGTGGATCTGTGTGTCTCAATCACTGGCAGTCAAGGTTGTACTATCCTTTAAAAGAGCTGTTGATCGGCGTTAATTACAGGAAATCAAGAGCCTGGCTAAAATCTCATAGAAACAAATATAATGAAAGAAAACTGACCAATCCAAAGCAATAAGGTACCACGTGACCGAGGAATAAAGGAGATAGCACACAGGTGTGATTCCTTGTGCTCTGTGATTCATCTATACAAATTAAACAAAAACATTTTAAGATTCCACCCAGTGGCTATGTTGATTACTTGAGGAAATCGTTCCGCATCCTCTTGAATTGTAAAGCAGCGGCTAAAATCCCAGTCACTGCAGTTGCAGTCCTGTATCATCATGCAATCTATAATACATAAATTTAACAGGTGTGTGTAAATCCCAACTCTTGATATACAGTATATACAGTTATTTCATTTTCCTCGTAAGTAAGTTGTTCAAATTTAAGGTGCATAATAACTTAAATGTTTTACCATTGGCAAATTCTGCTCGACTCAGATATTCAAAATTACACAGAGGACCTGGTTTCGATGTCGGGCGGAATTCCTTCTGCCCAACACCGATTCGGTCCTGGGACCGACCGACACCCGGTCGGCGGTCCTGCCCGCCTCATTAGGATGCGACCGAACACTGTTTGCTCGCATTCCTATATTTCACTATGGGAGCATGCATTACGGCCGTAAACCGGACATAATGCATGCTCCCATAGTGAAATGGGAGGTGCGATTCATCCCTGCACCCTGTGGCAGGCACCATGCCACAGGGTGCAGGGATCAACAGGGGGCACCTGTGCCCCCTCTGCCTCCAACTGGAGGCCGTGCACCAAAGGGATCCCTGCTGTGGGCCCCCAAACAGGCTTTCCGGACAGACCAGCATGGAAACCATGTCGGAAACCGTTCATTGTAACCTCAAGGGTGGAAAGGTAAGCTCTTGAGATTACTAGCCGGCTTCTGACTGGCGGACGGGCTCTCCAAGCCCGTCGGAAGCCAGCCGGATAGACGGGCCCATTTCCTTTCCTACCGCCTCCATCATAATGAGAAGGTCGGAAACTTAACTGAGCGGCCCATTACGACGCAGCCCTTTATGGGCAGCATCATAATTGGCCCCAGAGTGTACAGCTGCTTTTTGTGTACAGTACAGCTGCTTTTTGTGTACAGCCACCGTTGGGGTGATTACCAAAAATTTGTAAATTGCAGCTAGCACACACCTATCGTTTACTGAGACTTCCGGCTTTTATCAATTTCACACAACTACCATGTGTACCTCAGGAAGTACCGCAATGGTCATAATTTGCCCCATCCCTTTGTGGCGAATTGCCTGCACTGTGGAAAATCTACAGGCAGAGGAATAGAATTGTTGGTACATTTCAAGTAATTTTATTTCTTCTTTTTGCATTTAAAACCATTTTCCATGTAAAAAGCTTCTGCAAAAATGCTGTTGTGCAAGCACTTTCTCCCACTTAGCACACGACTTATGGCGGGTCGATTTAGGAGCTAGTTTAGAAGTGGAGGCTAGTATGGGAAAAGTATTGGAAATGTTTCCAAGTTTCTACTTATTACTGTGTGGCTAGTCACTAGATTTATACTATGCACTCCCCTGCGGTTCCTCAGAGGACAGCCACTTCCCCATCCATGGGTGTCCCGACTTTGAAATTAGATGGAAACTGAGGGAAGGCCACTGTTGTAAATGCAAGGTTCTTTACGCAATTTTCAGAGGCTGTAAAAATGTTCTTATGATTTAGTGATATAATAAATAATGCACTGATGTTATGCAGAAACCAGCTCTAGTGCTTCATTACAGACTCTGCCACCTCTTCTTTGTGGCACTATTAAATATTTTAAGACATATGCTTAATGCTCGTGAAAAATACTCGAAAATATGCGTGTTTCATGAAATGTCCATGATGGATAACTCATGAGAAAGTTGAAGAGGAGGGCATACTTTGTGTTCAAAATTCACAGTCGATATTGGTGCCTCTTGGCCACAGTTTTACTATTCCTTCAAGATATTTTCTGCTGAAACCAGTGTTTCGTGGAAAAGAATTAAGCGCAATTGTCCCCTGGGAGGCAGATTCGCAAAGGCATTTATGAGTTTTTCTGAAATAGTACTGTGTAACTATTAATTAACGTAATCATAAATGCCTTTTTTTTTAAAAAAACTGTGTGAGTACTACTCCAAGTACTCATAAATGCTTTTGTGAATCAGCAAGAAATGCCCGGCTTACTATTACCAAAAGTGCAAAAAGTTCACAGTCCTTCCTATTTGTACAAATGGTATTGGAAGATTATCTGATTATATTCCCATTTATTCCAATTTTAAATGTTTTGAGGTCAATACACATAAAAGTGAGTACAGCCGTAACACTTCACGTACTTTTGAATGCCTATTTGAAGTGGTCCGAAGCTTTTTATAAGCATGTGATTGCTTTAATGCTGCCATCATCGAGGCTAATCCTCCTTACAGATGGAGACAATGCAAACTAAATGCCCAACAGGTACTTGCTTATTATTAATGCTGCAATAAATTGCTAATTCCTATAATTTATAAAGAGAAACAAATGGTGCTGACCTTTTGTTTAACAGGATATTGAATATCAGAAGCTGCGAAGCAAGGCACGTTCACTAATAACTGAATATGAGGACATAATATGAGGCTTCAGAAGTACTGCGCTTTCAGTCTTTGGAGAAGGATTTCAGTGAGACAGCTTTGTTTGCCTCCTTCTGGATCACATTTAAATAAATGTTTATTTTCTATCCAGTTCTCGTGCAAAACAGTATGCAACAAAAAGTTTGCATTATATTTATTTATGAGATACTCAAAAATCAAGAAAGATTTTGATATATGATTAGGGATTTTAAATGACAAGATGACTGTCGTAATAGAACAGATGAGTGGAATTATTTTAAGGATATAAGATTTCACATTCCTATACAAGAAGAACCTGATAGGAACATCTATAACCGTAGACAATTCTTTGCTACAAGAATGCCTTTTGTCAATTTAAATAGGACATTTTTGTCAATCATTCATTCAATTATACAAGGATAATGTAGATTATCCAAATGTTGTGAAGGGAAGTTCTGGTTTTCATTAAAAACAAGAAGGCTAGCATTATGCATAAACACTTTATTGCTACTCCATGGCAGCAATTTAAAGCAAACATATTAGCCACTCTAAACATTACAGAATCAGAACATATCAATCTATATAAATCCCATCACAACAGCAATCTTCCTCTTTACATCTGCTCCAGGGCTGAAATCCATTCCAACTAAAACTTTAACATAACTTCACAAAATGTCCAACTTCTATATCTTCTTTTGTGATTATAGAGGAGTCTTTGTCAAAAATACAAAAATTAATTTTAATTATGATGAAATTATAACACAACAAAGGACCTAAATTTAATTCAAACTGAAATTTACTAAAAATAAACTCACCAACTCCTTCCCCTTGGGAGGGAAGAGTGGGATTATGCCAGCCTCTATGTCTTTAATGAAATTCAGATTCTCCCATCACAACGTGTGGAGAATCTATATTTCATGTTAAGACACGAGGCTGGCAATATGTATATTCAAAGCTATAAATAGCAACAGAAGATACATGCTATACAGGATTCAAATAAAATTTTGCAAAGACTCCAACATTCAACCAATCCGCGGCTTTCAAAATCTCTTCCCATCAACTCCTCGAATGAAAGACTTTGCTTGCCATTGCTCCTCTTACAGAATGCACACCAAACATATCCAAATCAACACCTGCTTCCAACATACATAATCTGACCCAACATCCTACAGTAGCAGAACTACCAGGGTAATGAGGTCTTACATGAGATATTAACAACTTATTCACTCCGTCTTTACAAAATGCCTCCATTTTACTTTCATAATCTTTCAAGCACCTCGCTGCACATAACTTTAGATGTTCATCAAAACTATTATAAAAATAGTTGATGACATCGTCTTTGTACTTTGTGAAATCTAAAACAGCACCCTATTTGGGTTATAAAATAGATTACTCACCTTCAAAGCTTTAACATCTGAAACTCTCCCGAAAGATATCAGATATAAAGTTGCCAACTTACTCGATAACTGTTGTAAAGTTAAAAATCTATTAGCGTCCAAATCTTCCAATTTCTCCGTTTGGGTGGTCTATGCAGTTTGATGCCCTTCATAACCCTTCAAACTAAGACATCTCTTCCAATTGGAAAACCACTAACAGTAATATGGCCAGCTGCAACCGCTGACCTATAACAATTGATAGTTCTGTAACTCAATCAAGTATACAACAAACTCGACAAAAAAATTGATAATCCTATAGCAGAAGCCTCCACTGGATCCAAATCCCTTTACAGGCACCAACATATCCAGCTCCTCCAAGCTTCAACATACCTCTTTTTGTACCTGGGGCTCAAGACTCTCTGAGTAACTCCTGAACCTTGTCTGAATGACCTGTAAATTGCTCTCCTCACCAGATAATCTTCCAAGCAAGAAGGTTCAAAACCTTTCCGATTACCAAAGAATGGTCCTCTCCTCCTGGACCCAACAGCGAATCTCTTGAACTTTGAATTAAAAAGGGTTCCTCCATTGTCAATTCTAACATCGTTCGGAACTTAGGGGCCGATTACGATGGCGGACATGGTGGTGGTGACCGGGACCATCCGCAATACCTGCGGCGGTTCCGCACACCGAATTAGGATGCGACCGCCACCATGGTGGTCGCACCTTGCACTCTTAACATTGCGGCGGGTGCTGCTGTCAGCAGCACCCGCCGCTATGTCAAAAATGCATGTCGTGCATTTCACTGCACTACGTGGCAGGCACCACACGGTGCCTGCCACTTGGTGCAGTGAAATGTTGGGGGGTACCATGGGTCCCCCCAGTGCACAAACACCCCCCCAACACATTGGGGGCCCGCAATGGGCCCCCGAAACCAATCTCCACCAGCCTTTCAATGGCGGTTTACCCGCCGCGGAAAGGCTGGTGGAAGACCGCATCATAATTTGGAGGACGGTGCCTTCTAGGCACCGCCACCATTTTACGGATGCAGACTGCTCCGCCAGGCAATCGGAACGATTGCCTGTATGCGGTTCCATGGCGGACGGTCTTTGCGTCCACGCGGTCTGGATCCCACCGCCATCGTAATCTCACGGTGGGAAAATCGCGGTCCGATGTGGGAAGGACCGCCAACGTCGGGCTGGCGGTGACGGCCCTTCCGCCATCGTAATCGGCCCCTTAGGTTGAGCTACCCAAAAAGGACTAACTTGCATTTCTGTCTACTCCCCATCAGTAATACCCTGTGAATCGTCACAAATGGTAGAAAAGCATACCCCCAACAATTCCTCCAATCTTGCTGAAAAGCATTCACAGCCTGTGGATCCGGTCTCCAACTTAAATACCGATCCAATTGATGTGTTAGTCTTGATGCAAACAAATCCACTTCAAGAGGGCCTGAAGTCTCCTGCAACCTCTGAAAATCTTGCACAATCAGCTTCCAATGGCTGTAATCTCTCAAATACCCCAATTTCTAATCTGTTGTTACTTTGCTCAAGCCTTGAAAATACTCCACTTTTATACCTATTTTGTGCCCCAGACAGAAGTTCTGATTCTCTTTAGCCAACTCTATCAGATTCTTGTACTTGCTCCCACCTAACGATTTGGATAATGCACTGAGGAAATATTGAAATTCTTTAACAAACTTGAAAAACTCTTCAATGCAAAACAAACCTGCTCTCATCTGCAAACCATTTATGTGACTCATCTTGTTCTCCAAAGACCATCTACTACCTACCTCCTAATGACCTGATGACCTAAGCATGCTCTCCAACCAAACAGATTTGCATCTCACTCCAAAACAAAATCAGGGCAGATTTCAGAAATTGCCAAGCCATTTCAAGCACCTAAATTGATAAGTCACCAATTCAATTCCACTGGCAGAACAATCCGATCACCATACCATAAACCCTTTCTCAAACTCCCTGCCTTCAACCCCTGCCGAGCCCTGTAGTGAAGGCGACCTAGGAAAAGCGCTTGAATAGAAGAGGAGAACATACCTATCCTTGTCGCTAAAGTCCTCAGAATCCAAAAACTCTTTTTCAACACATCTTGTACGTCTGACTTTATTCTTGCAAATTTCTTCTCTGGCAAATGTAACATAGGGGCTGATTATGATGGTGGTGAACCCACCACCGACAGGCTGTCGGTGGTGGGTTCACCGCCATCGTGAGGCCATTTTCCACCCGCCGTATTATAATGGCGGGCGGTACCGTGGTGGTCGGAAACTCTGACCGTCATGCATCTGACGGGCTCCTTAAGCCTGCCGGTGCTGCAGAGGCCCTCGTATTCCCATAAATGGTGGCAGTGCCTACCAGGCACTGCCGTTGGAATTACGATGGTCCATCCCTGCCAGTCTTTTCATGGCGGTTCACCTGCCATGGAACGGCTGGCGGGGATGGACTTTTGGGGACCCGTAGTGGGCCCCCCTTCTTCCCGGGCTCTTTTGTTTGGGGGTCACCTATGGTGCCCCCCTACTTTTCCCTGCACCATGTGGCAGGCACCACTGGTGGTCGCATCCTAATACCCCCTGTGGGACTGCTGCCTTGTAGGCGGGCGGTCCCACTACCCGAGACGTCGGCGGACGGACTAGAGTCCGTCCGCCATCATAAACAGCCCCATAGTCTGAACAGTGTTTACATGAAAACCTAGAAATTCCAACACTTGACAAGGTTCGAACACTGACTTTTCCATGTTTATCAAAAAGTCCAGTGACTCCAAAAGATCCATTACCATCCTTAAATGAATCTTTAACTCCTCCCAATCCTGAGACTTAATCAAAAACTTGTCTAGGTACATGATCAATCTTATCCCCTCTCTCTGAGATACATAGCCACTGTATGCAGTACCTTCGTAAAACACCAAGGAGCAAAAGGCCAGCCAAAAAGGAAGGCAAGTAACTTGATAAAGGACACCAAAACATCTGGACTGTAAATACTTGCAACTGCCTTCCGACATTGGAATAGTAAAATAAGCATCCTTTATATACAATTTCACGAACCAACCGTTCATTTGTAAAATATCTCTCTGAGGATGGATTTCTTCCATCTTGAAATATCTGTATACTATGAACCAGTTTAGATTTCTCAGATTTATTACAGGATGCCAACCTTTGTCTTTTTTTACCAAAAATATCATACTCACAAAAGTTGAATCCTCTTTTGACACTCTCTTAATGACACCCTTTCTCAACATTTCTTAGATTTCCAAATCTCTCAGTTTTTGATGCTCCTCTGCAAAAGCCATCTCTTGTGGCTCTTGAGACTGAAACAGTATCTCCCAGGACTCTGTCATATATCCTTGTACTACATTCAAGCCCCATTTCTCTCTTGTAAACAAACTCCAATGTTCTAGAAAATTCTTCAGGCAACCGCCTACCTTTCCTTGGAAAAGAAGTCTTCATGCTTACCTTGACTACCTTGCAGATGTTGAGTTCTTCCTCTCGACTGCAGTCCCCTGTCAAATCCCCTTAGGGAAAGAATCCAGTGGCAGTCCGGAAACCTCAAAAGCTTCCATGTGCTTGAATTTGGTATTGAGACTTTGTGTAACCTCGGCCAGAGAAACGTCCCCTTGCTCCAGTCCTCTCAAAAACTCTTCCTACAAAGACTCTACTAAGACAGGCTTGAGCTTTCTCCAAGTTTGTAAAGGTTACTACATGTTTACCAACCCTCTTAACTAATTCTTCTCCAAAAAGGGGACCCTTTGAGGCTTCACTTGGTTCTTTCTTTGCAAAGTCCCCAAATTTAGGACTAATTCTCATAAAGACTGCCTTCCTCCTTTTGGTTATCAAAGCAACATTAGAGTTTGCCAAGAAACAAACTGCTCTTTGACTCCATCCCGGCAACAAATCAGTCTCAACAGACATTCCTTTAGATTTTGCCTCCTCCACCATGTCCAAAATCCTTGCCAAATGACCAAATTAATCAAAACGTCTATCCTGACATTGTTTAAGGACTCTTTCCAGACACTATCTGGGATCTCTGCCCAATTTGAATAGGAAACCTTATTATCAATATCAATAACAGGAAGCGAAAGTTCTGCAGCCAAGTACACCTTCAGATGTGCTGCGTAGGACACCTTCCACTTCTGTGGTGCTAAGACCACCTTTCTCCAAAGTTGTCAAACCCTCATCAATTGACATTTCAATATGTTTCCTTTTCATCTTACATTTTCCACGCACCTTCCTTAAATCCTTTGACTCCTCTTCATCAAAGGCCAAAATTCCTCATCCACCTCTGCTGAATTTTTCCCTTTCATTTTTCTACTTACTATAAGTTTTAAAGCTTCTTTAACAGAAGCTCTTACCTCCGTGCCTATCATCTTCCTAATAACCTCATCCTAAACCTGTGCATCAGGAATCCTTACTTCCTCACTCTTCTTTTTTTTGCCCAAGAGAAAAATATAGGAAGAAAATCCATCTTCTGATCTACTTATTTTAAATACCGACTTCGAATGACATAAAACATTAATGTATCCATTTCTAAACTCTTAACAGTCAAATGTGACTCAACAACATGCCCCCAAAGTCTTCACTCTTAATGCCAGTAAATGGATGTACTACGATAGTGGCCCGTACAACACCATGACCTCATCTTGCATGCGTTGCTTTCTGACACATTACAGCCAATACGGGATCAAGCCTGCCAATTGGCGGGAGCTTGTCTTCAAGTCTCTGTGAACACGAGACCGAACGCACCTCAGTAACTATCAGAATACAAGAGTCAGAGGCTGCACAAGCTCGTGGTTACATGCGCTTCTCTGAAAGGTACGGTCCTGATTCCATGGTCAACTGTCCTTGCTCCAAATCACTAAACTGTACTTTTTAAAAACTTTTTGTATGTACCTGCCTAAATTACTCAATCCTCAATAATCCCCACATTGAAAACACCGAAGAGCAACTCAAACAAAAATAAAACAAAATGCATCTACTTCCTGGAAATTGGGAAATAACATTAAACAATCCCTAACTTAAACTACTACCATAGAAATCTTATTCAGATAAAAAAAAAACTAATCTCAATTTAAATAAGTATACTGTATATACAAGAAACAAGGTACTTATCTGTCAAGGAGCAGCACTGAAAGGAGGAAGATGGCTGCTGTGCTGGAGTTTATATAGACTGATATGTTCTGAACCTGGAATGTTTAGTGTGGCCAATATTTGCTTTAAATGGCTGTCATGGAGTAGCACTAAAGAGTTTATGCATAATGCTAGCCTCCTGTCTTGACATGAAATGTGTAGCTCCCAATGACTTGTTGACTGGACTTATTGCATCACACACTTAAGTAGCACCTTAAAACATGTCTCAGGCCTGCTATCACAGACTGAAAACAGTTTTAAACTGCCAATTTGACTTGGCAATATAACCCCCTTGCCAAGCCTTACAGTTCCATTTATCATTGCATATAAGTCACCCCTAAGGTAGGCCCTAAGTAGCCCATAGGGAAGGGTGCATTGTAAATGAAAGGTTGGGCATGTACTTTTATGTTTTACATGTCCTGGTAGTTAAAAACACCTAAATTCATTTTTCACTACTTTGAGGCCTATGTGTCCTGTGAAAAGCAGCGAGTCTCCTGGGATCCCCAATGCTGCCCGGCGCAAAGTCACCTTTAATCCACTTTGGATTCACTATCTAAAATAACGAGGCAGGCGCTGGAAGCTGGAAGGCAAGAAAAAGGTTTATTACTCTTAGAGGAGACCACGTCAACTGCTGACACCAGGATGTCTTCAGGGAGGTGTTCTACTGGCAATGCTTCTGACTCTTCCTTTTATACAGTTTTACACAATGTATTTGTTTCTTTTATCATGGTTACAAGCTTGGAGTCTCCGCCCCGGGCAGGTTGTCACACAAGCCTGACATTGTTTTATCAACATGGTTACACAAGCCCAACATTAACTCTCCTCCCACCCAGGTCAAAAACAGACAATTTAATTGCAGCTGGACCTTGCTTCAGGGTCTAAAAACGAGTGAGACCGGCCAGATCTAAGAGTCCGTTCTGTTGATAAGAACAGGTCCCATTGTTGGCAAAAAACCAGTCTTGCTGTGTGTAGTGCAATAAACCATGTTTGCAAGAGTCTGTTTGGTATTTGTAACCCGTTTGTGCAGGGATGAGAGGAAAGACGAGTTTGAGGCAGCAGGTGATGTTGATGTTTGTCGTGGAAATAGTTTATAGCCCCCAGCACACATATCAGGTTTGGTCAGAGAGTCAGAAGGCTGCTAGAGGACAGGGTGAAATGAAGGTGACCAACAGAGTACAAAATGGCTGTGGTAAATCAGAATGACTGTAGTTTATGTGCACGTAGGAACTTTCATCAGACAAGATGGCGCAGAATGTTCATGATTGTGTTTTGTTCTTAACAGTCGCCCCTTTGAACATAACTAGCTATCTTGTCAGTCTATTTCGATCTCCATAATGTCCTGTATTTCTTGTTCATACATTACTCTCATTTTTGTTAACTGAGTGTTCATAGTCTTAGGGCGCAAGGCACTTATGCAAAGAGAACACAAAGGTGGTATACAGTGTACACCCAAACAGCAACCACATATTGCCAATACTGGGACCAAGAGAAACATTGATATTTTCCAACCCCAGTCCTTCAAGATGCCCCAAAGCCAACTTCCAATTGTCCAAGTCTCTGATCCTTGATGAATTTCTGAAGACAGTCTGTGGAGATGTTCGATTGCTTCATAGACAGAGGGTGAATTATCAGGGATGTATATGCAGCAACTGGCACCAATGATGCGACATGCTCCTCCACGATCCGCTAGTACCACGTCCAGGACCATGCGGTTTTGTAGGGCCACCAGACGGACCGCTTGAAGCTCGGCAGTGTTGTTGGTGAGGATGCCAGCTGTGACATTCAGGGCGGTTTCTACCGCTTGAGACAGATGTCTGATGGCTCGGCTGTTTGCCATCGGACCCCATAGCGGGACGAGCCCTTTTGCTGCGTCAACGAACTGTGATGCGGCAGAGTCTGCTTGATCAGTGTCTTTAGAACGCTTTTCTCGATGATGCTCTGCAGGGGCTGTGTAGGTCGGTGGCAAAACAAAGGCGATGTAGCACGTGCCCCCCAGTTTCTTGGGAGCCAGGTGTAGGCTTTGGTTCCACAGACAAAGTACATATTGGGTGATGCAACAAATGCTGGAGGATTGGCAGTGTTCAAAGTCCTTACAATGTTACAAGTGCTGTGACCCACATTCTTAGTCCCACGGCCTTCAATGCATACAAGGCCAGAGACGTTCACCACAGATAGGGCCACAGTCAGTGTTGCAGCAGTTCTTTTCTTCAGGTAGGAAAATGTGGCTCTGACAGGATTATTGAACACTTGTATTTCCACTCGTTCTTTGGAGGGGACATTCATTGGGAATGTCGTATTGGAGGTGTGAGGGCAAAGGGAGCTGCTGTTCTTCCTGTTTGGTTTAGCCAGAACTCGTTGTAGAACTGAGCGATTGTCCCATCGGAAGTGGCATTGTCTTTGTAACTTTCTTGTAGGAGCATCATCCAGGCAAGGCAAGATCCATGAACAGAAAAGGGTGAAGGGATGAAAGGGATGGAATGTTCAGTGGCATGTGGTAGCAGCCCACAGACCCAACAGTTAGTGGCATTGGTGGCAAGATTGTGCTGGTGCAGCATCTGTACGAAAGAATTATTCCAGAATTCTTTGCGTCGTTCTCGGAGATGTGGCGGTAGTGATACCAGGTAGTGTTCTTTCTTTGTGATTGGTTGCATGGTTGGTGACAATGTTCTGTATGCAGGTGCATTCTCTTCAATGATCCAGAGTGTGACCATTAGCAGGAGGCAGGTGAGAAATGCAGCTACAAGTGCAATTGTCTTTGTACTGTGCAGTTCAAAAGTCTTGGTGTCTTTGCGGTGGCTTTGCAGGTGTTCCGTTTCTTCCATCATCTTCGAGGAGCTCACCAACTGTTAGGACCACAGACTTTTGTCTGGTGTTTTTCCTGGTAGCGTCGTTTGGCTGTGCTACCGATCTGAGACTCTGACTCAGTTAGTGGCCTGGTTGTTGGAGCTCCCCCCTTTTCATCGATCTTAGGTTGTACCCTTCGTTGGATGGCACCGTGGGGTCGGGAAATTCAGACAGTTGGAGGGTGTCTTCTTGTGGGTAGCAACCCAGAGCTGGTCGGTCTTTTGCGAGTACTTCCTCTTGCACCTCCACCTCTTCACAGGTTGCCAGCGTTGGAGGGACTTTCTTGCAGTGGTGGGCGTGCAGCCAATTTTTTTTTCCTTCCACTCGGAGGGCAGTTCGAGTGGTGATCAAGACTTGCCAGGGGCCCGTCCACCTGGGCTCCAGATTCTTCGTTCTTTGGAAGTTGCGAACTAGGATGAAGTCCCCAGGCTTTATCACATGTCCTGGGCCCCTGGATATGTCAGGCAAGGCTTGCTGCACCTGTTGGTGGATAATTGTTAGCTCGTTTGTCAATTTATGCAGATAGTCTGACATTAATATGTTCGGGACATCGTTAATGGAGGTGGGTCTTGGTGCCGCCCAAATGTTCATAGGCCTGCCGAAGACCACTTCATACGGGGTCAGTCTGTGTTTGGTCGGGGTGGAGCGCATTGATAGCAATGCCAATGGAAGGGCGTCGGGCCATTTCAACCCGGTTGTGGCAACTATTTTGGCTAGCTTTAGTTTCAATGTTGCATTGTGTCTCTCTACCAGGCCCGCTGATTGGGGGTGGAAGACGGCATGGAATTTTTGTTTTACCCCCAACCCTTTCAGTATGTTCTGTATCACTTCGGCTACGAAGTGTGGGCCGTTGTCGCTCCATAAAATTCTGCAAAGGCCGTACCGGGGGAAGAATTCTTTCAACAATACTTTTGCAGTGGCTATGGCAGTATTGTCGCGGGTGGGATATGCCTCCACCCATTTGCTAAAAGCGCACACAACCACCAGGACATATTTTAGACCATGGCATCTCTCTAGTTGGATGTAATCCATTTGAAGGACTTCAAAGGGGTGATCAGGGACTCCAAACCCTCCCCGTGGTACTACTGTCCCTTTCCCTGGGTTGTGTTGTAGGCATACTATACATTGTTGTACTAGGCGCTTTGCAGATTCTGTTATCTTGACATTATGCCATACTCTTGTGATTAGTTCAATCATGGGGGTGGAGCCTATGTGTGCTAGTAAATGTGCCATGGTCAATATGGGGATGAGGTAGGCATTGGGTAACAGCCATTTATTTCCGTCTTTAGTTCTCCAGCAATTTTCCTCGTCTTTTAGTCCCACCTTTTCCCACTCGGTCAATTCGTCTTGTGTGCCTGTAGTCTGTATGTCCCTTACAGTGGTCCTAGCATCAGTCCATTGTTCAGCTTGTGACCTGGTCACATACATTCGTGTCATGGTTCTGTCTTCTGCTGTGGCTCGGGCAGTAACGTCTGCTAGCGCATTTCCCTGTCCAATGAGATCTGTCACTTTCCTATGTGCTTGGCATTTTATCACTGCTAGCTTTTTGGGGAGGAGGACTGCTTCCGTCAAGGCGGAGACTAAATCTCCATGCAGGATGGGTGTACCGTGTGAAGTCAGGAACCCTCTTTCTTTCCATAGAATCCCGAAATGGTGAACCACCCCGAAGGCGTATTGGCTGTCGGTGTATATGTTAACTGTCGTGCCAGCTGCTAAAATACATGCTCGTGTGAGGGCAATGAGTTCTGCTGCCTGGGCGGAACGTTGGGCAATACGGGCTGTTTCTAGAATGGTTCGGGCTGTGGTGACAGCGTATGCAGCTGAGGTGGTGCCGTCGGGGAGTTTGATGCATGAACCATCCACCCATAGTTCTCCATCTGGCTCTAGAAAGGCGGTGTCTCTGAGGTCTACTCTACTTTTTGTTTGTTCATTGGTTAGTGTCACACAGTCGTGTAGTGGAGCCACGTTAGAATCGTTCTCGGGTAGGGGTAACAGTGTGGCTGGATTGAGGGTGGTGCATCGCTTTAGGGTAATGTGCGGTGCTAGCAGAGTCAACTCATATCCTGTCAATCGGGCGCTAGTCAAGTGTTGGGTTTTGGTCTGGTTCAGTAGTGTGTCGACTGCATGGGGTACTAAAACAGTGACTGGATTGGAGAGCACTATTCCTTCGCTCTGGCGTATTGATACCGCTGCAGCTGCCACAGCGCGCAGGCACGCTGGCAGTGCTCTGGCTACTGGATCGAGGGTGGCAGAAAAATATGCACAAGGGCGTTGTTTGTGACCAATTGATTGTGTTAGGACAGACAATGCACATCCCTCCCTTTCGTGTGTGTAGAGGAAGAATGGTTTGGAGTAATCTGGGGTTCCTAGGACTGGTGCTGAGCAAAGGGCATTGCGTAGTTCTTTAAAGGCTGTCTGGCATTCGGGGGTCCAGGGGAGAGGTGAGGGGATGTCCTTAGCTAGGAGGGAGAGAAGGGGTTTGACAATGAGGCTAAAGTTCGGTAACCACTGTCTGCAAAACGGGGTGAGGCCTATCAAAGAGCGGACTTGCTTCTGATTTTTGGGGACAGGGGTGTCTAGAATTGTCTGGATCCTGTCAGGCGTGAGTTTTCTCCCTTCTTTTGATAAAAGGTGACCCAAATAGGTCACTTGTGATTTACAGAACTGCAGTTTCTTTCGGGAGACCTTGTGACCATTCTCAGCAAGGAAATGGAGTAGTTTGATGGTGGCTGTGACGGCTATTGGTATGGTGTCTGCTGCTAGAAGGATGTCGTCTACATATTGTATTAGTGCCACTCCATCTGGCAATTGTATGGCGTCCAACTGTCTTTTAAGCGCCTGGCTATAGATACTTGGGCTCTCAGTGTACCCCTGAGGTGCTCTACAAAATCTATACGAACGGGAATTTAGGGTAAATCCAAAAAGATAGCGGCTGTCCTCGTGTATAGGTATGGAAAAGAAGGCGTTCTTGAGGTCGATCACAGTGAAGGTGGTGGCAGTGGAGGGGATTAAAGTCAAAATTGTCGTGATGTAGGAAACTACTGGGTATTGTGGTACTACGATTTTGTTTACCTCCCGCAGGTCAATGATGAAGCGGTAGGCTTTCCCATCTCCCTCTCCCTGTCTCTTTACAATCGGTAGTATGGGACTGTTACAAATGTTGCTCACTACTTCCTCTACCACCCCTGCCTCTACCAAAGAGTGTATGATCTCTGTTAGTGCTTTCTCACCCTCTGGCGATATTTTGTACTGCGGTACCTTCGGTAGGGTTGCGTCCTGTCGTATTGTTACGTGTACTGGGTCAATCATCATTCGTCCTACGTCTGAATCAGCCCTAGCCCATAAGTGTGATGGTAAAGTGTCCAGTAGGGATGTGTCAGTCTCAGAGATGGAAAACATGTGCTGAAAAGGGTTCTCTCTATGGCGTTGGGGGTTGTCATACAGGATGACACGCACTCCGTCTGGTGAGCATCTGATAGTCGCATGGAAGTGTTTCAAAAGGTCGAGGCCCATAATGGCGTCTGGGGTGTTAGATGAGAGGAGGAATGTCGTTTCGACGCCATTGCTGTCAAGATTAAAAGGGATGGGTCGGGACAAAGGGTTGGTGGAGGGCGTACCGTCAAATCCTATTGAGGTCACATGTGAGCCTGACAAGGGTGCCCTTGGAATCAGTCGTTTGGATAGTGCACTACGTGTTGCTCCTGTGTCTACCAAAAATGGCGACCTTGTGCCCAGGACCTCAGCGGTAACATAAGGGCCTTGCTGATCAACGCAGAGCTCGACTGGATCCCTCCCTTGCCCCTGGCTGTCCTATGCCAAGTCGTACGTATTGTCATAATCTGTCTGTTGGTACTGATTCTGTCTGGGATGGTCAAATGCGTTCACTCTTCCTGGCCTTTCCTCGCTTGCTTCACTCGCGTACCCTCTCCCACGTCCTCTTCCTCTCTGTCCACTTGCTATTTCCCTCGCCCCTCTGCCCCTAGCAGCTCCTAACAAAGCCGGGCATTGGGATTTCCAGTGTCCATATTTTTTGCAAAATGCACATTGATCCTGTCCTAGGTCTTGGCGTCCTACATATGATGTAGATGGATTGTTCCTAGGTGGCTGTACTCTAGGGGTATTCTGCTGGTTTCCTCCCCTATATTGCTCCCCTCCTGTATTCGCCCCCTGGAGTTGTGCTATCATTACCCTTTCCTTCAAGTCCTTCTTTTTCCTTTCTGTAGCCCTGTCATTTTCGTTTCTCTGATGCTCGTAGTACTGGGCCATTTGGAGAATGGCCGTCGGTTTAGATGCTGCCCAACTACTTTCGCTGGCTTGTAGTTTCTGGGATACATCTGGCAGTAATCCTTTGACGTAGTTCTGCACAAATAAGTGGTGTCCGGTTGCGGTGGACATGTCTTGTCCACTGTAATCAGAGAACACAGTTTCAAATCTGGAGAAGTACTCTGAGACGTCCTCTTGTGGTTTCTGGCAGCATGCGGTTACTATGGACCAGTCTATCTTTTTCTCTGGGATCAGCGTTTTCACTTTCTGCACTATTTTGTCAGGGAGGTCTAATATTGCTTTAACTGGTTTTTGACCAGGGTTCCGCTGTTTATCTAGTGTGTCGAGTTGTTCCCAGGTATGACCAAACAGTTCGGTATGGTTTACTTTCTTAACCTGTTTCCACACATCTGCTGGCAAACATAACCCGAAGAACAAGTCTATGTCGGCAAGTGTCATTATTGTTGATCCCAGAGCGGTACCTAGCTCGGCGTAAAAGGCGGTGGGGTTCTTTCGTAAATCCGGCAAAGATTTACGGAAGGTCAGGATGTCCTGTCTGTCCCATGGCTGATACACCCAATTGTAGACCACCCTTCCTCTAGCGTCTTGATGGTTTATATCGTCATTAGTCCCTTGTCCTCTAGGAGGTACCCAGTAAGGGGCAGCTTCTTTTATTGGCATCATGCTATCTGTTTTTTCCACTGGGGGTCCTGCTACCTTAGTTGTCCTGTCCCTATCTATCTGTCCTTGTTCTATGAGGTGACGCAATACTTCTAGTGTGGATGAAAATAGTTCTGCAACATCGTTGTCGCCTTCATCTCCGATGTCTACCTTCCTGTAGAGAGCCACTAATCGCTCGGGCCCTACGTTTTGGTACTTCTCTTCATATGCAGTAAGGGTGTGGTAACAGAGACGTACAATAAAGTATCGTTTGCGGTTTTCAACATAGGAGTCGCATATGTCTGTTACGTGTTCTTCTGTTTCTTTCCTATCTATGAGGGTTTTAACTATTTTATCAATGCCTGCTCGCTCATTTTTACTTAATCGCGGGACCCTGGGCGCTCCTATTTCCTTGGTTCCTACCTCTACTACTGCCTCCTTTGATGAGGCATTTGGTGTGGGTGGCTCGGTGGGAGCAGAGGTGGTGGAGACTGAGGCGATCGTGCCATCTCCAGCTATACTTTGGGGGTCCTGGCGTTGTACTACGGGATGAGTAGGGGCATAAGGGGGTGGCATGTATATCATTGGGGGACCTAACAATAAATCATCATCTACCCCCTGTTTTGCTGGTAACTCGGGGTAAAGAGTTAAGGGCGTTCTAACAGGGCATTGACCTGATATTTTTGATTCCTGTTCCTTTTTATCGATTTCCTTTTCTTTTAGTTCTTCTTCTAACTTTTTACAGGCTTGGTAAGCTGATTTTCGCGTTTCTTTATCTTGTCTAGCTTCGTCTCTTTTCTTTCGTTGAGCTGCTTCTTTTCGCCATAAACCAAAACTATCAAACATGGCTGGTCTAGCTTTCTTTTTGTGGAGAGCTAATTCTAACGTTTCTATTTTAGCGGGATCGAAAGATCCCGTCAGTGGCCACTGATTTACCCGGTCCTTCCTAGTGTACTTATGCCATAGTTTGCTATAAGCTACGGTGGCTAATCCATATTTTACGTACATGTCCTTGTTAGGGGTGCCTTCCGGCGGTGCCGGATGACTGACCTCTAACAAACGGTCCGGTCCAAAACAATCAAACAATCTAGAGAAAACAGGCATGACGTATTTAGCGGTCAAAATGAATATCTCAATTAATGTTAGACAAAAGTCTGCACTACCTGTCCTTCGCTGTCTGCAAAGAGAGAATATTCCTATTCTACGTTGTTTGCAAGCAGGGAATGTCTCAAATAACTCAAAAAGGAATACTAGTATTTCTATCAATCAATCAATTTAAGTCATGTTTTCTCACGACCTTACCCGGACCGTATGGACAGTTCTTCGTATTCCCCTTCCAGCGCCTGGTTGTCCTCTTACTCCAACAATCAATGCGGCGTTCCTGTAAGGCCCCATTCAGGACCGCAGGTCACTCGAGCGAGGTCCGTTCGGAACCGGTGAAGTTCAGTCAATTGGCAGCCAGACGAGGGTCTCTTTCAGGCAGGTGCACTCCAATCATTTAGTCATTCACTCCGTCGTTAGGACCTCTCTACTGGACCCACGTGTCTCTGATGGGCCCCATGTTGGGTCGCCAATTTGTGAAAAGCAGCGAGTCTCCTGGGATCCCCAATGCTGCCCGGCGCAAAGTCACCTTTAATCCACTTTGGATTCACTATCTAAAATAACGAGGCAGGCGCTGGAAGCTGGAAGGCAAGAAAAAGGTTTATTACTCTTAGAGGAGACCACGTCAACTGCTGACACCAGGATGTCTTCAGGGAGGTGTTCTACTGGCAATGCTTCTGACTCTTCCTTTTATACAGTTTTACACAATGTATTTGTTTCTTTTATCATGGTTACAAGCTTGGAGTCTCCGCCCCGGGCAGGTTGTCACACAAGCCGACATTGTTTTATCAACATGGTTACACAAGCCCAACATTAACTCTCCTCCCACCCAGGTCAAAATCAGACAATTTAATTGCAGCTGGACCTTGCTTCAGGGTCTAAAAACGAGTGAGACCGGCCAGATCTAAGAGTCCGTTCTGTTGATAAGAACAGGTCCCATTGTTGGCAAAAAACCAGTCTTGCTGTGTGTAGTGCAATAAACCATGTTTGCAAGAGTCTGTTTGGTATTTGTAACCCGTTTGTGCAGGGATGAGAGGAAAGACGAGTTTGAGGCAGCAGGTGATGTTGATGTTTGTCGTGGAAATAGTTTATAGCCCCCAGCACACATATCAGGTTTGGTCAGAGAGTCAGAAGGCTGCTAGAGGACAGGGTGAAATGAAGGTGACCAACAGAGTACAAAATGGCTGTGGTAAATCAGAATGACTGTAGTTTATGTGCACGTAGGAACTTTCATCAGACAAGATGGCGCAGAATGTTCATGATTGTGTTTTGTTCTTAACAGTCGCCCCTTTGAACATAACTAGCTATCTTGTCAGTCTATTTCGATCTCCATAATGTCCTGTATTTCTTGTTCATACATTACTCTCATTTTTGTTAACTGAGTGTTCATAGTCTTAGGGCGCAAGGCACTTATGCAAAGAGAACACAAAGGTGGTATACAGTGTACACCCAAACAGCAACCACATATTGCCAATACTGGGACCAAGAGAAACATTGATATTTTCCAACCCCAGTCCTTCAAGATGCCCCAAAGCCAACTTCCAATTGTCCAAGTCTCTGATCCTTGATGAATTTCTGAAGACAGTCTGTGGAGATGTTCGATTGCTTCATAGACAGAGGGTGAATTATCAGGGATGTATATGCAGCAACTGGCACCAATGATGCGACATGCTCCTCCACGATCCGCTAGTACCACGTCCAGGACCATGCGGTTTTGTAGGGCCACCAGACGGACCGCTTGAAGCTCGGCAGTGTTGTTGGTGAGGATGCCAGCTGTGACGTTCAGGGCGGTTTCTACCGCTTGAGACAGATGTCTGATGGCTCGGCTGTTTGCCATCGGACCCCATAGCGGGACGAGCCCTTTTGCTGCGTCAACGAACTGTGATGCGGCAGAGTCTGCTTGATCAGTGTCTTTAGAACGCTTTTCTCGATGATGCTCTGCAGGGGCTGTGTAGGTCGGTGGCAAAACAAAGGCGATGTAGCACGTGCCCCCCAGTTTCTTGGGAGCCAGGTGTAGGCTTTGGTTCCACAGACAAAGTACATATTGGGTGATGCAACAAATGCTGGAGGATTGGCAGTGTTCAAAGTCCTTACAATGTTACAAGTGCTGTGACCCACATTCTTAGTCCCACGGCCTTCAATGCATACAAGGCCAGAGACGTTCACCACAGATAGGGCCACAGTCAGTGTTGCAGCAGTTCTTTTCTTCAGGTAGGAAAATGTGGCTCTGACAGGATTATTGAACACTTGTATTTCCACTCGTTCTTTGGAGGGGACATTCATTGGGAATGTCGTATTGGAGGTGTGAGGGCAAAAGGGAGCTGCTGTTCTTCCTGTTTGGTTTAGCCAGAACTCGTTGTAGAACTGAGCGATTGTCCCATCGGAAGTGGCATTGTCTTTGTAACTTTCTTGTAGGAGCATCATCCAGGCAAGGCAAGATCCATGAACAGAAAAGGGTGAAGGGATGAAAGGGATGGAATGTTCAGTGGCATGTGGTAGCAGCCCACAGACCCAACAGTTAGTGGCATTGGTGGCAAGATTGTGCTGGTGCAGCATCTGTACGAAAGAATTATTCCAGAATTCTTTGCGTCGTTCTCGGAGATGTGGCGGTAGTGATACCAGGTAGTGTTCTTTCTTTGTGATTGGTTGCATGGTTGGTGACAATGTTCTGTATGCAGGTGCATTCTCTTCAATGATCCAGAGTGTGACCATTAGCAGGAGGCAGGTGAGAAATGCAGCTACAAGTGCAATTGTCTTTGTACTGTGCAGTTCAAAAGTCTTGGTGTCTTTGCGGTGGCTTTGCAGGTGTTCCGTTTCTTCCATCATCTTCGAGGAGCTCACCAACTGTTAGGACCACAGACTTTTGTCTGGTGTTTTTCCTGGTAGCGTCGTTTGGCTGTGCTACCGATCTGAGACTCTGACTCAGTTAGTGGCCTGGTTGTTGGAGCTCCCCCTTTTCGTCGATCTTAGGTTGTACCCTTCCTTGGATGGCACCGTGGGGTCGGGAAATTCAGACAGTTGGAGGGTGTCTTCTTGTGGGTAGCAACTCAGAGCTGGTCGGTCTTTTGCGAGTACTTCCTCTTGCACCTCCACCTCTTCACAGGTTGCCAGCGTTGGAGGGACTTTCTTGCAGTGGTGGGCGTGCAGCCAATTTTTTTTTCCTTCCACTCGGAGGGCAGTTCGAGTGGTGATCAAGACTTGCCAGGGGCCCGTCCACCTGGGCTCCAGATTCTTCGTTCTTTGGAAGTTGCGAACTAGGATGAAGTCCCCAGGCTTTATCACATGTCCTGGGCCCCTGGATATGTCAGGCAAGGCTTGCTGCACCTGTTGGTGGATAATTGTTAGCTCGTTTGTCAATTTATGCAGATAGTCTGACATTAATATGTTCGGGACATCGTTAATGGAGGTGGGTCTTGGTGCCGCCCAAATGTTCATAGGCCTGCCGAAGACCACTTCATACGGGGTCAGTCTGTGTTTGGTCGGGGTGGAGCGCATTGATAGCAATGCCAATGGAAGGGCGTCGGGCCATTTCAACCCGGTTGTGGCAACTATTTTGGCTAGCTTTAGTTTCAATGTTGCATTGTGTCTCTCTACCAGGCCCGCTGATTAGGGGTGGAAGACGGCATGGAATTTTTGTTTTACCCCCCAACCCTTTCAGTATGTTCTGTATCACTTCGGCTACGAAGTGTGGGCCGTTGTCGCTCCATAAAATTCTGCAAAGGCCGTACCGGGGAAGAATTCTTTCAACAATACTTTTGCAGTGGCTATGGCAGTATTGTCGCGGGTGGGATATGCCTCCACCCATTTGCTAAAAGCGCACACAACCACCAGGACATATTTTAGACCATGGCATCTCTCTAGTTGGATGTAATCCATTTGAAGGACTTCAAAGGGGTGATCAGGGACTCCAAACCCTCCCCGTGGTACTACTGTCCCTTTCCCTGGGTTGTGTTGTAGGCATACTATACATTGTTGTACTAGGCGCTTTGCAGATTCTGTTATCTTGACATTATGCCATACTCTTGTGATTAGTTCAATCATGGGGGTGGAGCCTATGTGTGCTGGTAAATGTGCCATGGTCAATATGGGGATGAGGTAGGCATTGGGTAACAGCCATTTATTTCCGTCTTTAGTTCTCCAGCAATTTTCCTCGTCTTTTAGTCCCACCTTTTCCCACTCGGTCAATTCGTCTTGTGTGCCTGTAGTCTGTATGTCCCTTACAGTGGTCCTAGCATCAGTCCATTGTTCAGCTTGTGACCTGGTCACATACATTCGTGTCATGGTTCTGTCTTCTGCTGTGGCTCGGGCAGTAACGTCTGCTAGCGCATTTCCCTGTCCAATGAGATCTGTCACTTTCCTATGTGCTTGGCATTTTATCACTGCTAGCTTTTTGGGGAGGAGGACTGCTTCCGTCAAGGCGGAGACTAAATCTCCATGCAGGATGGGTGTACCGTGTGAAGTCAGGAACCCTCTTTCTTTCCATAGAATCCCGAAATGGTGAACCACCCTGAAGGCGTATTGGCTGTCGGTGTATATGTTAACTGTCGTGCCAGCTGCTAAAATACATGCTCGTGTGAGGGCAATGAGTTCTGCTGCCTGGGCGGAACGTTGGGCAATACGGGCTGTTTCTAGAATGGTTCGGGCTGTGGTGACAGCGTATGCAGCTGAGGTGGTGCCGTCGGGGAGTTTGATGCATGAACCATCCACCCATAGTTCTCCATCTGGCTCTAGAAAGGCGGTGTCTCTGAGGTCTACTCTACTTTTTGTTTGTTCATCGGTTAGTGTCACACAGTCGTGTAGTGGAGCCACGTTAGAATCGTTCTCGGGTAGGGGTAACAGTGTGGCTGGATTGAGGGTGGTGCATCGCTTTAGGGTAATGTGCGGTGCTAGCAGGGTCAACTCATATCCTGTCAGTCGGGCGCTAGTCAAGTGTTGGGTTTTGGTCTGGTTCAGTAGTGTGTCGACTGCATGGGGTACTAAAACAGTGACTGGATTGGAGAGCACTATTCCTTCGCTCTGGCGTATTGATACCGCTGCAGCTGCCACAGCGCGCAGGCACGCTGGCAGTGCTCTGGCTACTGGATCGAGGGTGGCAGAAAAATATGCACAAGGGCGTTGTTTGTGACCAATTGATTGTGTTAGGACAGACAATGCACATCCCTCCCTTTCGTGTGTGTAGAGGAAGAATGGTTTGGAGTAATCTGGGGTTCCTAGGACTGGTGCTGAGCAAAGGGCATTGCGTAGTTCTTTAAAGGCTGTCTGGCATTCGGGGGTCCAGGGGAGAGGTGAGGGGATGTCCTTAGCTAGGAGGGAGAGAAGGGGTTTGACAATGAGGCTAAAGTTCGGTAACCACTGTCTGCAAAACGGGGTGAGGCCTATCAAAGAGCGGACTTGCTTCTGATTTTTGGGGACAGGGGTGTCTAGAATTGTCTGGATCCTGTCAGGCGTGAGTTTTCTCCCTTCTTTTGATAAAAGGTGACCCAAATAGGTCACTTGTGATTTACAGAACTGCAGTTTCTTTCGGGAGACCTTGTGACCATTCTCAGCAAGGAAATGGAGTAGTTTGATGGTGGCTGTGACGGCTATTGGTATGGTGTCTGCTGCTAGAAGGATGTCGTCTACATATTGTATTAGTGCCACTCCATCTGGCAATTGTATGGCGTCCAACTGTCTTTTAAGCGCCTGGCTATAGATACTTGGGCTCTCAGTGTACCCCTGAGGTGCTCTACAAAATCTATACGAACGGGAATTTAGGGTAAATCCAAAAAGATAGCGGCTGTCCTCGTGTATAGGTATGGAAAAGAAGGCGTTCTTGAGGTCGATCACAGTGAAGGTGGTGGCAGTGGAGGGGATTAAAGTCAAAATTGTCGTGATGTCGGAAACTACTGGGTATTGTGGTACTACGATTTTGTTTACCTCCCGCAGGTCAATGATGAAGCGGTAGGCTTTCCCATCTCCCTCCCTGTCTCTTTACAATCGGTAGTATGGGACTGTTACAAATGTTGCTCACTACTTCCTCTACCACCCCTGCCTCTACCAAAGAGTGTATGATCTCTGTTAGTGCTTTCTCACCCTCTGGCGATATTTTGTACTGCGGTACCTTCGGTAGGGTTGCGTCCTGTCGTATTGTTACGTGTACTGGGTCAATCATCATTCGTCCTACGTCTGAATCAGCCCTAGCCCATAAGTGTGATGGCAAAGTGTCCAGTAGGGATGTGTCAGTCTCAGAGATGGAAAACATGTGCTGAAAAGGGTTCTCTCTATGGCGTTGGGGGTTGTCATACAGGATGACACGCACTCCGTCTGGTGAGCATCTGATAGTCGCATGGAAGTGTTTCAAAAGGTCGAGGCCCATAATGGCGTCTGGGGTGTTAGATGAGAGGAGGAATGTCGTTTCGACGCCATTGCTGTCAAGATTAAAAGGGATGGGTCGGGACAAAGGGTTGGTGGAGGGCGTACCGTCAAATCCTATTGAGGTCACATGTGAGCCTGACAAGGGTGCCCTTGGAATCAGTCGTTTGGATAGTGCACTACGTGTTGCTCCTGTGTCTACCAAAAATGGCGACCTTGTGCCCAGGACCTCAGCGGTAACATAAGGGCCTTGCTGATCAACGCAGAGCTCGACTGGATCCCTCCCTTGCCCCTGGCTGTCCTATGCCAAGTCGTACGTATTGTCATAATCTGTCTGTTGGTACTGATTCTGTCTGGGATGGTCAAATGCGTTCACTCTTCCTGGCCTTTCCTCGCTTGCTTCACTCGCGTACCCTCTCCCACGTCCTCTTCCTCTCTGTCCACTTGCTATTTCCCTCGCCCCTCTGCCCCTAGCAGCTCCTAACAAAGCCGGGCATTGGGATTTCCAGTGTCCATATTTTTTGCAAAATGCACATTGATCCTGTCCTAGGTCTTGGCGTCCTACATATGATGTAGATGGATTGTTCCTAGGTGGCTGTACTCTAGGGGTATTCTGCTGGTTTCCTCCCCTATATTGCTCCCCTCCTGTATTCGCCCCCTGGAGTTGTGCTATCATTACCCTTTCCTTCAAGTCCTTCTTTTTCCTTTCTGTAGCCCTGTCATTTTCGTTTCTCTGATGCTCGTAGTACTGGGCCATTTGGAGAATGGCCGTCGGTTTAGATGCTGCCCAACTACTTTCGCTGGCTTGTAGTTTCTGGGATACATCTGGCAGTAATCCTTTGACGTAGTTCTGCACAAATAAGTGGTGTCCGGTTGCGGTGGACATGTCTTGTCCACTGTAATCAGAGAACACAGTTTCAAATCTGGAGAAGTACTCTGAGACGTCCTCTTGTGGTTTCTGGCAGCATGCGGTTACTATGGACCAGTCTATCTTTTTCTCTGGGATCAGCGTTTTCACTTTCTGCACTATTTTGTCAGGGAGGTCTAATATTGCTTTAACTGGTTTTTGACCAGGGTTCCGCTGTTTATCTAGTGTGTCGAGTTGTTCCCAGGTATGACCAAACAGTTCGGTATGGTTTACTTTCTTAACCTGTTTCCACACATCTGCTGGCAAACATAACCCGAAGAACAAGTCTATGTCGGCAAGTGTCATTATTGTTGATCCCAGAGCGGTACCTAGCTCGGCGTAAAAGGCGGTGGGGTTCTTTCGTAAATCCGGCAAAGATTTACGGAAGGTCAGGATGTCCTGTCTGTCCCATGGCTGATACACCCAATTGTAGACCACCCTTCCTCTAGCGTCTTGATGGTTTATATCGTCATTAGTCCCTTGTCCTCTAGGAGGTACCCAGTAAGGGGCAGCTTCTTTTATTGGCATCATGCTATCTGTTTTTTCCACTGGGGGTCCTGCTACCTTAGTTGTCCTGTCCCTATCTATCTGTCCTTGTTCTATGAGGTGACGCAATACTTCTAGTGTGGATGAAAATAGTTCTGCAACATCGTTGTCGCCTTCATCTCCGATGTCTACCTTCCTGTAGAGAGCCACTAATCGCTCGGGCCCTACGTTTTGGTACTTCTCTTCATATGCAGTAAGGGTGTGGTAACAGAGACGTACAATAAAGTATCGTTTGCGGTTTTCAACATAGGAGTCGCATATGTCTGTTACGTGTTCTTCTGTTTCTTTCCTATCTATGAGGGTTTTAACTATTTTATCAATGCCTGCTCGCTCATTTTTACTTAATCGCGGGACCCTGGGCGCTCCTATTTCCTTGGTTCCTACCTCTACTACTGCCTCCTTTGATGAGGCATTTGGTGTGGGTGGCTCGGTGGGAGCAGAGGTGGTGGAGACTGAGGCGATCGTGCCATCTCCAGCTATACTTTGGGGGTCCTGGCGTTGTACTACGGGATGAGTAGGGGCATAAGGGGTGGCATGTATATCATTGGGGGACCTAACAATAAATCATCATCTACCCCCTGTTTTGCTGGTAACTCGGGGTAAAGAGTTAAGGGCGTTCTAACAGGGCATTGACCTGATATTTTTGATTCCTGTTCCTTTTTATCGATTTCCTTTTCTTTTAGTTCTTCTTCTAACTTTTTACAGGCTTGGTAAGCTGATTTTCGCGTTTCTTTATCTTGTCTAGCTTCGTCTCTTTTCTTTCGTTGAGCTGCTTCTTTTCGCCATAAACCAAAACTATCAAACATGGCTGGTCTAGCTTTCTTTTTGTGGAGAGCTAATTCTAACGTTTCTATTTTAGCGGGATCGAAAGATCCCATCAGTGGCCACTGATTTACCCGGTCCTTCCTAGTGTACTTATGCCATAGTTTGCTATAAGCTACGGTGGCTAATCCATATTTTACGTACATGTCCTTGTTAGGGGTGCCTTCCGGCGGTGCCGGATGACTGACCTCTAACAAACGGTCCGGTCCAAAACAATCAAACAATCTAGAGAAAACAGGCATGACGTATTTAGCGGTCAAAATTAATATCTCAATTAATGTTAGACAAAAGTCTGCACTACCTGTCCTTCGCTGTCTGCAAAGAGAGAATATTCCTATTCTACGTTGTTTGCAAGCAGGGAATGTCTCAAATAACTCAAAAAGGAATACTAGTATTTCTATCAATCAATCAATTTAAGTCATGTTTTCTCACGACCTTACCCGGACCGTATGGACAGTTCTTCGTATTCCCCTTCCAGCGCCTGGTTGTCCTCTTACTCCAACAATCAATGCGGCGTTCCTGTAAGGCCCCAGTCAGGACCGCAGGTCACTCGAGCGAGGTCCGTTCGGAACCGGTGAAGTTCAGTCAATTGGCAGCCAGACGAGGGTCTCTTTCAGGCAGGTGCACTCCAATCATTTAGTCGTTCACTCCGTCGTTAGGACCTCTCTACTGGACCCACGTGTCTCTGATGGGCCCCATGTTGGGCGCCAATTTGTGAAAAGCAGCGAGTCTCCTGGGATCCCCAATGCTGCCCGGCGCAAAGTCACCTTTAATCCACTTTGGATTCACTATCTAAAATAACGAGGCAGGCGCTGGAAGCTGGAAGGCAAGAAAAAGGTTTATTACTCTTAGAGGAGACCACGTCAACTGCTGACACCAGGATGTCTTCAGGGAGGTGTTCTACTGGCAATGCTTCTGACTCTTCCTTTTATACAGTTTTACACAATGTATTTGTTTCTTTTATCATGGTTACAAGCTTGGAGTCTCCGCCCCGGGCAGGTTGTCACACAAGCCTGACATTGTTTTATCAACATGGTTACACAAGCCCAACATTAACTCTCCTCCCACCCAGGTCAAAAACAGACAATTTAATTGCAGCTGGACCTTGCTTCAGGGTCTAAAAATGAGTGAGACCGGCCAGATCTAAGAGTCCGTTCTGTTGATAAGAACAGGTCCCATTGTTGGCAAAAAACAGTCTTGCTGTGTGTAGTGCAATAAACCATGTTTGCAAGAGTCTGTTTGGTATTTGTAACCCGTTTGTGCAGGGATGAGAGGAAAGACGAGTTTGAGGCAGCAGGTGATGTTGATGTTTGTCGTGGAAATAGTTTATAGCCCCCAGCACACATATCAGGTTTGGTCAGAGAGTCAGAAGGCTGCTAGAGGACAGGGTGAAATGAAGGTGACCAACAGAGTACAAAATGGCTGTGGTAAATCAGAATGACTGTAGTTTATGTGCACGTAGGAACTTTCATCAGACAAGATGGCGCAGAATGTTCATGATTGTGTTTTGTTCTTAACAGTCCCATAGGATAACATTGGGTTGCCTTATTACATTAAATAAGTGCTAACGTTTGAATGGGACCAGGTACTCATTTCAAGTTTAGTATCTATGACATTTTACCGAAAAATCCTCTTTAATGGTAAAGTCGGATTTTCCATTACAACTTTGAAAATGCCACTTTTAGAAAGTAGGACTTTTCCTGCCAATAGCCTTTTGTGCCTGCATCCTGTCTTAGGTCACATGACTGGGTATAGCGGGCCTGTCTCAAACTTTGACCCATCAGTAGATAATTGCGAGAGAGTCAATAACTTTTTTTCTGACAAAATTACCCAAATTTACTCTACCTTTGATAAACGGCTCTCCCCCGAAGACACTAACTGGGAAACACTGGAACCTCATCCTGGTGCCCACTCTCACGTGGGAAGTTTTGTCCCTTTTACGGAAGAGCAAGTTGCTAAAGCAATGTCTGAAGTTAAATCTGGTTCTCTGCTTGATCCCTGTCCAGATTTTATTTTTTCTCAGCTTATACCAATCCTATGTCCTTACGTCTCACAAATTTTTAATTGCTCACTTGATACCGCTGTGTTCCCTGAATCTTGGAAACTAGCCATTGTATCTCCCCTGGCAAAAAAAACTGGCACAGAGGTCACCAACCTAAAAAATTACAGACCTATCTCTCAACTTCCCTATCTGTCCAAAGTTTTCGAGAGATTGACCAATAAACAACTTACCGAATACCTTGAGATAAATGAGCTACTGGACCCCACTCAGACTGGCTTCAGGGCATCCAATAGTACTGAGGCCACTTTGCTGACTGTACTTGATAACATCAGACTTCTGCTAGACCAGGGTGAAGCTGCCACCTTGATCCTTTTGGATCTGTCGGCAGCTTTCGACACTGTTTCACATGAAGTATTGCTAAGAACCTTATATAATAAAGTGCTTCATTCTAAAACCCTCCAATGGTTTTACTCTTTTCTGCGGAATAGATCTCAATCAGTACAAATGGGCTCCTTCTCCTCCAATCCCAAATCCATTGAATGTGGTGTTCCGCAGGGAGCCTCCCTCAGCCCAACCCTGTTCAATGTGTATGTCTCTCCCTTGGCTACGGTTGGTAGGAAATGGGGCTTCAGTATCTGGTCTTATGCTGATAACACCCAGCTATTGATTGCGTTTGGAGAGAATCACGAGACCACAAAAAGCAACCTGAGCCATTGCCTCTCTGAAACTGCTGATTGGATGTCAGCTCACTGTCTAAAACTAAATGCAGACAAATCTGAAATTCTGCTTTTCGGCAATGCACACTTAGTCTGGGACGCTACCTGGTGGCCCCAGCCATTAGGCTCTGCCCCAGTGCCTAAAGGGGTGGTGAAAAATCTGGGAATCTTGATAGACAACACACTAAATATGCATGATCAAGTACGAGCTCTCTGTGGTAAATGTTTTGCCACGCTAAAATTACTTAGGAGACTTTTTATGTGGATCCCTCTGAACTGGAGGAAAACCATTACCCAGGCCCTTTTGACCAGCAACCTCGATTACGGGAATGCGCTGCATGTTAGCATGGCCAACTACCTTTTTTCCCGTTTACAGGTTGTTCAGAATGTTGCAGATAAGCTGGTTTGCAACAAAACCAAGTACAGTTCGGCCTCGGCCTGCCTGAAAGAACTACACTGGCTGCCCATTAGACATAGAGCCAAGTTCAAGCTTCTGTGCTATGCACACAGAGCATTGCACAATCTTGTCCCTAGAATATTGCAGGACAATTTGCAAATCTATGTCCCCTCTCGTGATCTCAGGTCAGGCAGTCACGCTCTAGCCAAAACCCCTGACATTAAAAGAGCTAGAGCGGGGGGTCGTTCCTTTTCCTATTTGTCAGCCACCCAGTTGAACCACCTCCCTCTAGAGCTTCGTCTCACCGAGGATTACGTGAGTTTTCGAAAAAAGCTGAAGACCTGGGTTTTTTTCAGGATTTAAATAGTGATACCTTTGGATCATGGCTCTAGACTTACTGCAATTGTGATTTGTACATTCTTTTTCTAACAGGTTCTCTGTTTATCCTAGCACTGTGATGTCCCCTGGGTGAATGTTGAGCTTTACAAATACATATACAATAACTGACAGTTAGACTTTGTGTATTCCTCCCAGACAGTCACACAATAGAGGGATTAGGTGTGCCTGAATGGGCCATCTGCTGGCAGGATGGATTGGGGAGAGTTGAGCACAGCCCCATTTATAACTGAATAGGCTGTGTTCTTCCTTCACACAAAGTGATTATCACTTCCACATTGTCACTGCAGCCAGTTTGGAGCAGGACAGGGGAGTCAGGAAATTCCATGCACTTCAAAGAAGAAACCTCTGATAACGTCTCTCAACTTTAGATGAGGTACTGGGTATAAAACTAGGGCCCTCAGACCTTCAGTTCACTCCTGGACCTGCAGAAGGACTCTCAGAGGACTGCCTGCTGCTGTGACCTGCTGTGCACTATGCAAGACTGCTTTGCTGTACCTGGAATGACTGCTTTGCTGCTGCAGCCTGCCTTGAACCCTCAGAGGCCAGCCCTGCTGTTGAGCCCTACACTTTCACCTGAACCCAGGACTACCAGATTGACTCCAATGGCTTCTTTGCTGCCTTCTGGTCAGAGCCACAGGGACATGTGGCTCTGACCAGGAGGCAGCAAACAAGCCATTGAAGTCAATCTTGAACCTGCACCTGGACCCAACCTGAGTGAGTCCTGAACCCCCAAGTGGTATCCCACTAGTCCTGGATCCTTGGTTGTGGTGCTAAAGGTGCCCAGATGGCCAAAATTCAAACCTGAGGACTTAAATATTTCTTGGGCAAAAATTGCTCTGAGAACTGAGAGGAGACAAGTACCTGCCAGCTCACCTCACTGCCTGAGGTGCATCGCCGGTCGGCTTGACTTTGCGGCTTCTTCAGCTACATTCTTCTACACACCAGCCAATTCAGTTTAGCAGTCCTTCATGAAAGGGGTATCTCAGCCCCTGGAATTTTCTTTGGCTACAGACTCCTGTTTTGTTTTTCTGTTTTTTTTCTAGGGAAAGTGATTTTAATCCGCACAAAATGCATTTTGCAGTTTTCTTTACACATGTTTTTTTTTTATTGCAATCCAATACTTAAGTACATACAAATTCATGTCATAGATGAGATATACATCATTAAATCTCCATATTTCTTCCAGAGAAGTTAATACAAATTCATTAGACATAAAAACCGGATAAAATCCTCATAAGCAAGATACAAACCCCCCGATATACAATTAAATTCATATTAATCCTTCATATGCTTGATCACGGGCGCCCAGATTGATAGCCCTAGTTTCCATTTCCGTGTCTTCTTGAGAGCATATAGACTATGTTCCAAATTAAAAATGACATCAAATCAAGCTCTCCAGATTTCAAATGTAGGGGTTTCCTTTTGCAACCACATGGAGGCTATACAGAGACGAGCTACAGCAACTGCAATAAAAATCAAATATCGGAATTCAAAAGCGGGGTGTCTCTCAGTCATGTCATCCCCTATACCCATCAACATAGTGGCTGGTGTAATATTTATTTCGACTCCAGTGATTTCCGAGAGAAACTTTTCTATATGGCCCAAAAACTGAGTTAATTTCCTACACATATAAAAGATATGTACAATATCAGCCGAGTCTGCACTGCACCGAAAGCATTTCCCGTCATTAAGTCCCCCCATTTCAACATTTTCGCAGGGGTATGATATAGATTAAATATAGTTTTAAAATGCTGTGTTCTTAGGTTAGTAATAGGTAAAAGTGCCTTCAAGGGATTTCATTAGCTACTCTTAGTCAGATTTTATACAAAATAATCACTTGTGCGTTCAGCCCCAATTGGTAGCGTAACATTGAACAATCAAAACAACAATGAGGTTATTCAAAACATAAATATTCAACAACAGAAAATTTACAAACACGGATATATCTTTTTTTCTCAAAGGTACACAATTTTTAATGTAAACAGAATTAAAAAAGGGGTACATTCAAATACAACAAAACACCATGATAGAGGATATACAAAAAACTGCAAATCATAAGTGTAAACATCTATTCCAAATGAATATGGAGAAGGAAATGAATCTAAAACAACAGAAAACAGTTCCTAAAGAGCAACAAATGCTAAGGAAGTAGATGTGTCAGTCGATGTTTCGGTCTGTTGTGGCAGATTCGTCCGTCAGACCATCTTCAGGACACAAAATCGATTGTTAAAAAAGTCTCTTCAATCAAATTCGGTATTCAATTAGAACCAGACAAATCAACATTTAAAAACACCGAAAGGGCCTTGCGCATAGGCTCCTATAATGGAAGAGCAGTAGTCTCTATCCGATTTAATTGTTAAAGCAGGTGCCAAGCATCCCGCTTTTAAAAAAACAATGCCGTCTGTTTTTTTAAAGCGGGACGCGTGTGAGACGACGACTCATCTGTTACCAACTCGACTCTACTGAGCGGTGCCTTTTAACTCTATAACTCGGATAGAGACTACTGCTCTTCCGGTATAGTTTTCACTGATTGGCACCCTTTTACCACCCTATTAATATGATTGACAGTGCCCCTGGTGGGTATAAACCCATGCTGTCTCAATGATACAAGTGGGGTGATGACTTTAGCCAGCCGGGAAGCTAGGATTTTAGTGTAGATCTTCCTGTCGCAGTTTACCAAAGAAATAGGTCGGTAAGACCCTGGGAGCTCTGCTGGCTTATCTTTTTTTTTTAAAACAACAATATTTGCCTCTTCCCACAATGGGGGGACTACCCCACCTTGCGCTTGTTGCAGGGTGGCCAATAGCTCTGATTTTAATTCCTGGAAGAAGGTTCTGTAAACCTCTAGAGGCAGTTTGTCTGGACCTGCAGCTTTACTATTACTCAAGTTGTTTATTGCCTCTTCTGGGGGCATATTATCAACGGCCAGCGATAATTATCGCTGGCCGTTCACAGCGTGAGAATAGTTATCGCCGGCTACCGCAGATAATTATCGCCATGCTAGCGCTGTATTAACAACGCATAGCGCAATGGCGATAATTATTCCTGCGATAGCTTGTTTTCCATGGAACATCGCTGGTTTTCCAGCGATGTTCCATGGAAAACGGCGATAACTCCTGCTGATACGACCCTGTGGTCGTATCAGCAGAATCCATCTCCCATGTAAAGTATGCTTAAGTCAGGAATTTAACAGACGTTAAATTCCTGAGTTAAAGCTGAGGTAGCGCGATTTCTTTTATCGCTGCACCTCCTTGTTAATATCGCGAAGCTGCCTTCGCGATATTAACTTGTGTTGTTTTCACAGCCATGCCTTCTTTGCATCTCATTAGCGATGCAAGGCGAGGCTGTGAAAAAACGGGCTCTACATCAAGGAAACACGCGCTAGCGTGTCCTTGATGATATTGCGATATAATTATCGCCGCTTTTCGCCCGAAAACGGACGCTAAAGCGGCGATAATTATATCGCCAGCCCTTGATAATATGCCCCCTAGTTCTTCCATGGTGATAGGATTATCTAGGGTAGCTACTTCTGCCCAACCCAATTTTTCACAGTTTATGCCCCTAAGGAAGGTCTCGACCCCCTACTCCTCGTGGCTGTCCTCTGTATATAGAGTTTTTAAAAAAGCATGAAATACTTCTATTATCTCTTGCAGGGTTTCCACTAGTTTACCCTGTATATCCTTCATATTTTTAATTCTCTGTGCAGCTTCTTTGGAGCGAAGCCTTTGTGCTAAGCATTGCCCGGCGGCTTCCCCAAACTCGTATCTCTCTTCTTTAAACAGATTATACTTGATAGCAATCTCTTTGCTCCAGTATAAATTAATTTTCGCTTTGCTACGGGTAAGCTCTGTTTGTAAAGAAGTAACATCCCCTCCCTTCAGTATCTCTCGCATCAATTCTTCTTCCACTAGCCTAAGTTTCCCATATAGATCTTGGATCTCAACTCTCAGTTGTCTCTGCCTGTGAAGCCCATAACTCAGAACCTCGCCCCTAAATCCTGCCTTGAGGGCATCCCAGACATAGGCCTGTGAGGTCGAGTTGTGATTAGCTTCCAGAAACTGCCGGATCCAATTATTCATATGATTTATAAAGTTAGAGTCTTTTAGAAGTTTCCGGTCAAACGAATTGGACCTCCGAGAAGGAGAATTATTATTGCTACTGATCAGGATGTCTATCACTAATGGGCCATGGTCTGCTGTAATTCTTGGATAGACTTGTATTCTAGCACCCAACAGTAATACTGATGATAAAAAGAAGTATTCCAACCAGACCAGTTTATTATGGGGATAGGAATAAGATGTGAAGCCAGGGTCTGAGCTCTGTATTGTAGACTATGCATCCATCAGACCGTGATCCTCCACCAAGTGATATAATGCCCTAAACACTTCAGGTTTCCTGCCTTTAAAGGACTTCCACCCCTTCTTGACCGCCTAAATGAATATTAAAATCCCCACAAAGAATCAACGGGGCAGGCCATGATGCCAGTTTAAGATTAAGGCCCTCCAATACTGCTGCTTCGTCCAGATTAGACCCATACACAGAGCACAGAGTGAACGCAAATGCCCCCCTTTCACATTCAGCCCTCATAGCAGAACTAGAGGCGGTAGGCCTCTCGCAATTAGTGACCAGCCCCACGCACTCTGCCGGCCACACATTGGACGGGCTGTTCTCCAACAACCAGCAAGTCTCCCTAGAGAACGTCCTCCCGCTTCCTTGGACAGACCATTGTGCAGTTCGCTTCGACATCCAGACTAAGAGGTACACCCCCCTTCATACCAGCTCCCTTCCCCCCAAGCAATTCAAGGCGTGGGGTAACATCGCCCCTCAGGCCCTTAAATTCCATCTGCAATCCACCCAGCAAGACCCGCTACATGACCCTGAACTGGCAGCCATCAACTACACACAATGGCTTCACAATGCAGTCAACACCGTGGTCCCACTTAAGAAATGCTTCTAACAACAGAAAGACCCCATCCGCCCCTTGGTTCTCGGAGACATTAAGACTCGAGAAACAAAGGTGCAGGAACCAAGAACGATGCTGGCGTCGAGACTATGACCTTGCAGAAAAAATCCTCTGTAGGGATGCTTTGACCAAATACAAACTCCTCTTAATCACTGAGAAAAGCAATTACTACCTTAAACAAATTGAATCAGCGCAAGACTCTGCTAAACAGATGTTTCAGGTAGTAACCAAGTTATCAGGACAAGGAATCAATTCCCCCATAATCGCCACCCAAACTCTCTGCAACTCGCTGGCCAGCTACTTCCAAGAAAAAGTCAGTAAAATTTACGCTAACTTTTCAGCCCACACTAAGACTGACAACCCGATGGACGCTCCTAGCAAAGTTAAAAACTCTCCCATCCCCCCCGAAGTCAACTCCTTCAATGGTCAAACCACTCCGAACCTGGCAGAATTTAGCCAGGTCTCTCCGGAACAGATCATTCACCTAATTCCCAGGGTCAAATCCGGATCCCCCAATGACCCATGCCCGCCATCCACCCTGAAACTGATTCCTGACATCATAGGCCCCAACCTAGCAACAATCTGTAACTCGATGTTTAGTACAGGTACTTACCCCTCCATCTGGAAAAAAGCCGTCATCAAGCCGCTACTAAAGAAGAACAACCTTGATCCCACAGAAACAAAAAACTACAGACCAATTGCTTGTCTCCCATTCCCGGCAAAAAATTTTGAAAAGCTCATGAACACTCAACTAGCCCATTTTATCGACGAAAACAATCTACTAGACGACACCCAATTCGGCTTCAGAAAGGGCCATGGCACTGAAACAGCCCTCATCAAAGCATCCGATGAAATCAGGAAGATACTTGATGGGGGGGTGCCGCTGTCCTGGTGCTGCTGGATCTTTCAGCGGCATTCGACACGGTCGATCACGCAACCCTGATCGACCGTGTCGCAGCCATCGGCATCACACATAAAGCCAAAGCCCTCCTGGCCTCTTTCCTATCCAATCGGACTCAACTAGTGACGCTCGGTGACTTCAATTCTCCGTCATTTGCTCTCCCATGTGGTGTGCCACAAGGATCATCGCTGAGTCCGACCTTGTTTAATATATACGTGTCGGACCTGGCGAGGGTCATCAAAACATACAGCATTGGCCTAACGTCATACGCTGATGATACACAACTGGTGCTAGCGGTACACAATGACGGAGGGGCAGTTGCGGCAAACTTTCAAGAGGGAATGCTAGCCATCAGTACAAGGATGGCAAACAACTGCCTCAAATTAAACTCAGACAAGACGGAGGTGATGATCTTTGGCAATCTCTCCCATAGCTGGTCCCCCACTTGGTGGCCAGCTAAGTTAGGCTCACCGCCGTCCCCCGTCACAAAGGTCAGAAATCTGGGTGTTATGTTCGACGACAAGCTGTCATTCATACACCATGCCAACGCAGTCATTTCTGCATCCTTTTATGTCATCAGGATGATAAAAAAAACTCCTACCTTTTCTCCCAACCAGCGCCGGCAGGATTCTCATTAGTACATTGGTTATGTCAAAGGTTGACTACTGTAATGGTCTACTCATCAATGCTCAAGAAAGAGTCCTAAATAAGTTACAACTGGTGCAAAACGCAGCCCCCAGGATTCTGACAGCCACCCCCAAATTCAAACCAATATCCAAGGTGGTGCGACAGCTCCACTGGCTACCCATCAGGAGCAGAACCAAGTTCAAGGCTCTATGCATTGCATACGAGGCAATCCACGACGCTGGACCTGAATTTCTCAGGAAAACTCTCTGCTCCTACAAGCCCAGCAGACCCTTGCGCTCATCAGCAGCGAACCTGCTGATTTTTCCCCGAACCATGAAAGCTTCTTGGGGCGACAGAAGATTCACGGTTGCCACCTCCAAACTATGGAACATGCTCCCCCTCCACATCAAGACCAGTCCCACCCTGCTTATATTCCGGAAACAATTAAAGACCTGGCTTTTCAACCAATAACCACCCGCGCCTGGCCTTCCCTCTACCTAGTCAGCAGCGCCGAGACACCTAAGGGTATTTGCGCGCTTTACAAGTTGCTAAAATAAATAAATAAATAAAAATAATTCAATAACCACCCAACTACCCTGATTGTCCACCAATGTCCTGCCAGTACCTTGTATCCCATTTTTTGCCAAGGTGGCTACCCCTCAATTCATGGTAGACTGTTGTGTGCAGGCCAATAATGTGTACCCTATCTCATCTGCTTATCCCATGGTATGTGCGTTTCTTGTAGACATACCAAGTCGGGTTGCATCTGCCGCAATTCAGCTGCAACCTGCTGCCGTTTCGCAATATTGTTTAGCCCACATACATTGAATGAGCATACCCGCAGACTGGATTGTGCCCTTTTATTCCCCATCATAGACTATTGTATCGCTCCGGTTTATAACCTCATCTCCTGGTTTCGTATACCTCCATGACCTTATCTTCAACTTGCTATGTATTGCATTTTCTTTTTCAGCCCACTCCCTCTCTCCCAGCCACCCCTCGTGCACCCCCAACCCCCCCTCCAAACCCACCCCTATCGCCCCTCTACTCCTTTCGAAGTCAGCAACCTGACTCCAGCCCACCCCCTCCCATCATGTAGTGAGGCTTTAGGACCAATGGTCCCGGTGATGTATAGCTAACATCTCCCAGAGGCTCCCCCTCGCCTATCTAGCTTACTAAGACAGCAAGTATACAAAAGGACATAATAGCCTGAAGTAATATAAAACTATACAGCCAAACTGAAACAAAAACTTTGTATCTCCTATTAATTTCCTGTTTCACTCTGAGATCCCATACGGTTGCACTTTTATCTCCCTTCCCCAAACCTCTCCCCATTCACTTCTAGTTTACTTGAAAGAGAAGGAAAGTAAAGAGAGAAGAAAGAAAGAAAAGAAAAAGAAAAAAAGAAAAAAGAGAATTAATGACCCACACAAGCGAGATGCCCTATCTAAATACGAAATCTAGTTCAGATCCTAACAAGATATGTGTCTCTTCTTGAATCCTATATAATGGATTGCAAGTACTCCTTGGCTTTAATTTCCGAGGTAAAGAACCAAGTTTGTTCCTTATATATGACCTTCAATGTGGCCGGATTGAGTAGGAACACGTGGGCACCTTTGCCCTGGAATGTAGTGATGAGCTGTCTTAGTTGCCACCGTTTTTTCTACCGTCTGATGGCAAAAGTCAGGCCTTACAAAAAATTCTGATCCCTTCCCTTTTCTCCTTTTATCGGGACGTGCCAGCTCATAAACAGCTTGACGGGCTAGAAAATTGTTAACCGAAATCAAGATTGCTCTAGGTCTAGTGATATTCTGCCCTGGCTTTGCTCGCTGTGTAAATGGGAATCTGTGCGCTCTCTGTATTTCTTGATTCCAGTCCCACTGTGAGCGCTCAGGAAGAGCTTCTGTAAACAGATCTATAACAAATTTTCTTATATCCTGGCCTTCCATGCCTTCTGCGACCCCCAAAATTCTTAGATTGTTACGCCTGAGGCGATTTTTGATATCCAAGAGCTTCCATTGTGTGTCCTCCTTAGATGCCTGTATTGATTCCGTTATTGCTTTTTGAGCTGCCAGTTCGTCTTCCAGATTAGATATCCGTGTTTCTGCCTCAGTAATTCTCTCCGCAAACTCGGATCAGGACTTCGCAATGCGTCTAATTGAATTTTGCAATTTACAGCATGCCCCCTGGATCCGTTGACTTTCTGTGCGGGTTTCTTCTCTATGAGCCATAATAGTTTCATAGATTATAGTCAGCGATATCTCTTCAGGTTTCCCTGCTGCCGTTTCCGTGAGCTGCTTAGTCACTGCACCTTCATTTACCCCTGTCCCGGCTGAAAATGAATAATCCCATGTCAGAGCCTCGCTCCCCCCGTCCGGAATGGCATTTTCATTATGGCCCAGATTCTTTCGGACTGCCCGGGGGGTAGTTTGTATACTGCTTGACTACTCAGGGACATCCCTATGGATCGTGACCTGAGATTTAAGTCAGTTTCATCTCCTGATGAATCCGAGGGGTCTGAGAGAGAAAAAACATAGTCACCAGAGTCAATCTCTTTGATCATGGTTTGCATAGTGTTGTCATCTCCCCCCTCCACCTCTTCACTTAATTTGTCCACGTTCAGCATAATATCCTTCTGTATCTCTTTGCCCAAGGGGTCCCTCCTGATCATGTTGGGCGTTACACGTTCCTTTGTCTGCAGCATGAGGGCCTCAGCAGCAAGCGACTCCCCTGTTGCCCCGGTGGCTAAGGTGCTTAAGGAGGTATCTTCAGCTTTATTTGTTTGATCTTTACATTGGTCATCATTGGGGTCATCTTTGCTGGTCTCATCTTGTACAGCATTTGAAGTGGAACTCACCCCCTTACACATATCCCCTATTGACCCCCCCCCACTTTTGGAAATGTGTTGTTTTTTCCCTCTGCCAGATAGAAACAGAGCAGGTATACTGCGCTTACCGCAATCCTCATTGTTTAGCTCGTGTCTGTTTTCGCGTCCTTTTTCCCCCATCTCTCCACTTTTCTCTGCCGTGCCGTTCTTTCCGCTCCGCTGCGGTTCACCAGCTCTTCCCGTACCTGTTGGATCTGTCGGGGTGCGTGCTCTTCCTCGAGCTGCCTTCGGAGGCATCATCACAAAGGATCTGGAGCTATTGGCTCTGCCCCCAACACTGTAGCCATCCCGCGTTGAAAGCAGAGGTCGAGTGAGCCACCAGCCCAAGCCGAGGAATCGCCGCGCTGCAGCCCGGATGATCGTCGCCAGCAAAAGCATGCCGTCAGGGGCCTCCAGTATGTCTTTTTGTGAACATGGGCTGCGGGGGGGGGGGGGTTACGCGATATTCAGGCTGCCAGTGAAGGGGAGAGAGATCCGGGAACGCTAGCCGATCGGCCGAATTGCGGCCGCCATTTTGCCTTCTTTCTTTACACTTGTGATCCAGACTCCTGCTTTGTGCCGCTGGAGATTTTCAATGTTTCAAGCAAAACAAAAATGACTCAGGATATGTACCTCGAGCACTGCTCACCTTACAAAATTTAAATCTACATTATATGTGTAGGTTTCCTGGAGGCTGTGAATCTCACTGCCAGAATTAAGCCCTAACCTGATGATTCTTTGCCTAACATACTTGTTTGGTTGGTGAATCTCACCTTTGTCTACTTATACACACACAACATCAAATTGTGACATGTTTTGCCCATCAGCAATTATGCTTACTCTTCTGCCACAGCAGTTAAAAGTAGGCGTATCCACTCTTGTTAAGCAATAGACCTTAGGGTGGTCTTCCCCCAAACCTTTGGCCTTCCTCCTCCATTTTTGCTGATCTTGTTTTTGCTGGCCTTAGGAATCTGTGCACTATACCACTGCTAACCAGTGCTAAAGTGCATGTGCTCACTACTTAAAACATGGTAACCTTGGCTTATCCCCAATTGGCATATGTAATTTACTTATAAGTGCCTAGTAAAGTGCTGCTACATTTACCCAGGACCTGTAAATTACTTGTTACAAGTGGGCCTGCAGAACTTATTGCGCTACCCACTTAAGTAGCCCTTTAGACATGTCTCATGTCTGCTATTGCAGCTTGTGTGTGCAGTGTTAAACTGCCATTTCTACCCAGCAAAATAAGCCTTTTGCCAGCCCCAAACCTTCCTTTTTAATATATATGTCACCCCTGGGGTAGGCCACAGACTGGCCAGATGGCAGGGTGCAGTGTATTTAAAAAGTTGGACGTGCCATTTTAAGTTTTACATTTCCAGGTAATGGAGAACTCTCATTTGTCACTAGTGCAAGGCCTACCTCTATCAGAGGATAACATTGGAGTTACCTTATCACATTTAAAAAGCTATAATTCCCAAATGGAAACAGGTGACCAGTTCATGTTTGGTGTGCTTGGAATTGTAATGAAAAATCCTCTCTTATGGTAAAATCGGTTTTTAAATTACAATTTTGAAAATGGCACTTTTAGAAAGTTAAAGTATACAATAAGTGATGGATGGAACGCTTGAATTGATATCAGCTACTGGTAATTACTCTGAGCCACATCCCAATCTATCATTATTGTGCACACCATGCCACTTCAATTTAGACCCAGCCATATGCAAATCAGTCTGGACCCTGCTCCAATGTTATCGGTTCATCAGCCAGACGTGGGCCCTGGGCTCACTGCCACTGGATCCAAGCTATACCCAGCTCAAGAGCCCATAACAGGAGTGAAACTGGTCCTGGATTGCTTGTGTTCTTGTTCAGGGAGGGCCAAGCCTGGCAGTTTGGGCTGGACTCTTCCCATGAGGCACAGGGTCATGACTGATTTGCGTATGGCTCGGTCCAAACTGGGGTGGCACGGTGGGTGAAAAACAATGGATTGGGATGCAGCGCGAGCGATTGCCAGCGGCTGAGATTAATTCAAGCATTCCATTCATTACCTTGTTCTTTTTCCTTTTGAGAGATGGCCTTCCTTAGCCACTTAGTGTCTGTAGCCTGTCTCTGGGTCACTTGACTGGATATAGCTGACAGTTGGGCTTTGTGTTTTACTCCTAGACAGCCACACACAATAGAGAGCTTAGGTGTGCCTGGATGGGCCATCATTGGCAGGATGGAAGAGTGGAGCTGGGGCACAGCCCTACTTACTGTGTCCTGCCTCTGTACAATGAGCTGCATACTCACTGTAGTTAGTCTTGAGCCAGCGAATGCAGGATGCCTGTGTACTTCAAAGAGATACCTCTAGAAGCTTCTCCCACTTAAAAGGAAGGCCTAGGTATAAATATTGGACATCAGACACCCACTCGAGCACACTTCTGCACCTGTGGATACTCTGCCAGGAAGAAGGACTGCTCTGCTTCTGAAAGGATTCCAACTCTGCTGGACTGGTGCTCTGAAGGACTGCTGCCCTGCTGTGCTGCCCTCTTGCCTGGCTGAGAAGGACTGGACCTGCATCTGTTGAACCCAAGACCCCAGAGTGACTCCAAGGGCTAGTTGGCTTGCCTCATGCCTAAAGCCTCAGGGACAGAAGGCTCCAACAACTTTGAACCCAGCATCTGGACTCTGCCATCTGTGAGTCCTAAGCCGCTAAGTAGCGCCCCACCAGTCCTAGACCTTTAGAAGTTGGCCTGAAGGTGCTCTGCCAGCCCATCTGTGGACCCAGGAAAACCGACTCATGTCCTCCTCTGCATTGTGTAATTCCCTTTTTTTTTTTAAACAATCTTTATTCATTTTATATTTTCAACCCCCACTAACCCCTCCAACCTCCCTCCCCGGCTCAGACAGGTATGATTATAATACACAACTAAATCCCAAAATTCATTACAGTATTTCATGATGTACAATAAGTTAATCCCGTCTGCTACTGCTTAATACAGTACACTTCATCCAACCAACAATAAACAGTTAATGTGACACCAATAAAAATACTTAAGTGACATGTGCAGGGTTTTTCCCAATCATAATATAATACAATATAAATTCTTTCTTGCCTTTTTAGAGCCCACAGAGTGCACGGTGCAATTCCAAAGCAGAATCGATGCTAACAGTGCAAGGACTCTGTAGCAACCTTGAAGCCCACATCAGAACCTCCGCCTTTGCAAAGGTTTCCCAATGCAGGCTCTCTCATCGCAAATCACCTGTCAATGCAGCCTTGACAATGACGCATGTTCTCGCATCACAGCCCCGCATCTCTTCGAACTGACACATCTCCTCGACCAAGCGGTGGATCCTTGACACCGGACTTGGCATCGCAAGCCCTCATTGGTAGGATCCTCAATGATGATGCAGGACCTCGCATCACAGCTTCCCAAGTCTTCAGAACCAACGCATTGCCTCAGCTGCATGACGCATCCTCAGCTTGGTACCAGGATTTAAGGTACTCTTGTTCAGTGGGCCTAACTGGGCCCCTGTAGCCAGCCCATGCTCTATCGTGGTCGGCCTGAACTTGAGACGTTGTCCCGGTCTGGGACGACCAGCTATCCACAGTAGGCGCTTTGTCTTTTTTGGGGCTATTTTTAGTGAAATATTTAAAATTTAATATCTCCGGTTTTACTGATGTCATTTTGGTCTTGTTTTATGATTTAGATTTTTTAAAATGTTTTCTTATATGGTGTGGGATCCTTTTGTGGTGTATTTTCACTGTGTTACTGTTTGAATTCTTGCACAAATCCTTTACACATTACCTCTGAGTTAAGCCTGACTTGGATAAGCCAAGCTATCCAAGGGCTGAGCAAAGGTTAATTTAGGATTTGCTTGTGACTTCTCCCTGACAAGGATTGTGTTTCCTGCTTGAGCAGGGTTTCACCCCCCCACCAGTAACTCAATTTCTTATAATAGGGAGCAATTTAAGCAACTACGTGAGGCGTTAGAAATAATCTTCCAATAGGCTGCTTCCTGTCTAGATTAAATCCACAATAAGAGTCCTATTGATTTATTCTCATCACCAAAATAGGTATGATCCTTGTCAATGTTGTAAGGTGCAAAGTAGTCCCTCTGGTACAATTAGTTGCTCTGTAGTTAAATAAAAACAGAACGCCCAGCAGGTTTGACCAGCTTCATAAAAACCCTTTTCCATCTGGCACCTTACTCAAAACTATCACTCTTTCTCTGAGAGAATCAAACCTGGAATACTCTCTTTGCTCCCTTCATCCGCTTATTACTGTTCATATTTGTCACTCAATATGTCAAACCTTCAGCTATACCCTCACATTTATAGCCAGTGATACCGCCATGCTTAGCGAATGTATCCTATTTGAGGTTTGGAATCCGGGATTTGGTACTCTTAAAATTATATCACTCCTCATCATTTTAAAATTTGAAGAACAAGGAATTTGTTGAACATCTAATCAGTCCTCATTAGTCTTCAATTACTAATAGAGACTGTCTTTTTATTTCTTATATTTGTGTCAGTAATTGAAGGAAAATGTCTCTTTTTTGCATGATCACCCCTATTTTTTGGGGGATGATGCTGCTGTTTTTTTTCACTTTGTGCACTGGGATTCTGCTAACTAGGCAAAAGTGCATGTGCTCTGATCCCTAAAGCATGTCAAAATTTACTACACTCCTTATCAGCATATTTAACTGACCTATAAGTCCTTAGTATATGGTGCAAAGCATACACGTGTACAAGGGCTGGTAAGTTAAATGTCACTAAAGAACTGCAGCACATATTATGCCACCACTAAAGGGACAATGCAAAACATTACTGCAGGCCTGCCACTAGTAACCAGGTAGCGTAGTCTCAACTGCAAATTTGACCTGTCAAAATATATCCTTTTGATAGGCCTAAACCCTCCATTAAAATATGAATAGGTCACCTATAAGTAAGCCTTAATGACCATAAGGCAGGGTGCATGATATTTGTAAGTAGGACATTTAAAAGTATAATGTAAAACATGTTCTTTCAGAGACAAGGCTCCAAAAGCTATTTTTACTGTAGCAGGCTTATCTACTCAATAAGAAGGGAAACAGCCTTTACAACGCGTAAATTACCATGCAGTGCCTTTACAAAGAATTTTTACCACACAATGTTTTACCACGCATACGCCTTTACCATACATGCCTTGGGTGGCCAGTAGGTAGTTTTATTTAGGACCTAGTTTCCATAGTAAAAGAGTTTTTTGTTTTCCTAATAACTTTGGCGTGTTTGCCGAATCTTCACAACATGTTCAAAACTAGTACGCACCTGAGTTCAGCTGCTGTGGGGAAAGTTTAGGAGTGATTCGCCCAGCAGGGGCCGAGACAAAGCGGGGGTCCCAAAATGCATTTTTCTCATGCAATTTCCCATAGGGATTTTAGAAATGACTACTGCTGGATGGAATTGCACAAACTTTGGCAGAAACCTAGCTCTTGGTCCAGAAAGAGCCCTTTTTGCAATTTGGTGTACATCCCATCAGTAGTTTTGGGGTTATTTAAGAAAAACGAAATATAGATATCTAGGGACCCCAATCCTCTGCGGATCCGACAGATTTGATGCTGGGATCTGATTGACGGGCAACACTTCAACAAGGAAGTGTAGGCAGCCATCTTGGAACTTGGACTCAGCCGAGTTCCACGAACAAAGGAGAAAAAAACATACGTGGGCAGGGTAGGAATACCCTGACCCCCTAGGCCTGGTGGTGGGGTCCTGGGGGCTAAAAATGTTATTTCCAATTTTGTTATGAAATCATGGTGGATCTGAGAATCTGCGGCAAAATTGGGGAAAAAAAGCAGGCTCCCGCGCTTGGTTTTTATATGCCCCCCGGCTGGACCAGGTCTTGGGGGTTGTAGTTAATGCTTATGGCCCCCCTCCCCAGGCTGATTTTTGCCCCAGACTGCTACCTTCCAGGGTCCAGCCAAATTAATTAAGAGGGAGGGGGGCCCTCAGGGCTTCCCCCTCATTCCCCAACAAGAACATGGTAGGTGCCCCCGGTGGGCACAAGGGCACCCACCCTTAGTTTGTGGAGATTCACCTCTTTGTAGTCTCGTTCTGTTCTTTAGACAAGGATTCATGTTATCAAAGATTTGTGTGTGAAGATGCCCAAGGAACAATCATATTGCCGAAAGGCAGAGAGGTCACTGGAGACATTACCTCATGGCCCTTTGTGCAGTTGTAGAGTAGAATGTGCACTAGACATTCACCCGATGAGGTAGCACTTACTACTTAACCAGTAGAAAGTACTCCAGTTGGGTAGACATTTTGTGCAAAACTGTGGACTCTAATTGGATAAAATGACGTTTCCATTCGGGTTCTGGTGCTTATTTCAGATAAATTAAACCTCAAAGGGAAGCACTTACAAATATAAAAATAGCAGGTGCTCCAGTTTAAGGTCCACTTCTGTAAAGCACAAATGATCCTATTTTCCAGTGCTTGACGAAGGCAAAGCAAGTGTGTTTTCTCTGCAATTCCATGTAAAAAACATTCTGAAATCAATTCTTAATGGAGGTGAATACATCGTTAATCTATTGGAGTGCAATCTGTTCTCTAGTGACTGTGGTGAGTGGTTTCTTTCTTGTCTCCTGGTAAGAGCAGAGTCCATGTTTCTCCCTTTTAATTACCCTGAGTATGCAAATGCACAAAATCATCTGCAAGCTCTGAACATTTAGCCCTTCCCCGTTTTCCTTAGTAGTATGCAAAGGTCTTCCTGCCTTTTCCCATGTTGATGGACAGCTTACCAAAAGGCCCCCGGGCACGTTTCCCACAGATTTTGGTGACGTGCTCTCGATGCAGAGGAATATGAGGACATCTTCACCAAAAGAAGAAGCACTTAGTTCATATAGTTAAGAGGAAGTACCCTTGTTTGGTGGAAATTCACCACTTTGTAGTCTCGACGACTTCTCTATATGAAGATTCATGCTATCACAGATTTCTGGAAGAAGACGCTCGAGAAAAATCAGCCCGGGGAGGGGGGGCTGCATGTAGGGGTTGGCCGCAGGGCCTGGCTGCAGGCAGCAGTTGGATTAATGTATAGTAATTTAATACTACTTTATGCTAAAAAATACATAATAATTCACTGAAAAAACCAAAGGTAACAGGGACATTATAGGTAGGAAAAACCAACTAATAACATTGAAATTTACTGAAGAAAGCAAAGGTTACAGGGACATTATAGTTAGGAAATAGAATTAAAAAAACCTTAGAAATTCACACAAAAAAAACGCACCCTCGCCATGCACTGTTAATAACCCTACATATTATATCACTAATGACATCTCCTATGAAATAATTAGTAATATCACTGCAACTTTTGTTGTAAAATTATCGATGAGAAAATGGCGCATGGCGGGGGCGCGAGTTATAGTTACCTTAGCACACAAGCTATAGTATTTTTAGATAAGTATAACAGTAACTGCTGAATTTCAATGTTTTTGTGTGTGTAAAATCTGAACCTAACTATAACATCCCTGTAACATTTTTTTTTTTTTTGTGAATTTCCAAGGGTTTTTAATTTTATTTCCTAACTATAATGTCCCTGTAATCTTTGTTTTTTTCAGTGAAATATATATATATTACCTACCCCCACTCACTTTAGCTGCTGTGTTGAAAGTTTCAGGGTGCTTCATCAAGAGGAGGGTTGAGGAAAAGGAGATGATGCCAAAACAGGTTTTCCCCATGCAATTTCCCATAGGGATTTTAGACATGCCTACAGCTTGAACTGCTGGACAGAATTACACCAGATATGGCAGAAAGCTAGTTCTTGGATCAGAAAGCGTGCTTTTTCTGATTTGGTATAAATGCATTCAATAGTTTTCGAGATATTAAAGGAAAAACAAATTTCTAGAGGCGTGGACCCTTCGTAAATTTAACAGCTTCTCATGCTGAGTTCTGGTTGGCTGCCAACAATTCAACCAGGAAGTGTTGGCAGCCATTTAGAGACTCAGACTCAGCCAACTACCAAATAAAAAAGTTTAAAAAAGAGCAGGGGCAGGGTAGGAATGCCCTGACCCTCTATGCCTGGTGGTGGCGTCCCCGAGGGTTAAAAGGCATTTTTTTATTGAAATCTTGAACATTCGCAAATCCCCGTGAAAATATATTTTGAAAAAACAAGTGCGGTCTCTAGCGGTTGTTTGTATTTTAGCCCCCGGGTAGGCCAGGTCCCGGGGGCTTGATTGTAAAATAAGAGGGGGGCCATGTGGACCCCCTCCTTACTTTTAAATTGCCCTGGGGACTACCACCTCCCTGGGGTGAAGGGAATTTCTCAAAGGGGGAGGGGGACATATTCGTTCCCGGGAACCACTACCTGCCTGGGGTATGGCCAAATCTTTACTGAAAGGGGGGAGCTTTCTCAGCAATTTTTTACATTGAAAGATGATCTGAGATCCTTCTAGGAGGTGAATGCATTGTTCATCTATTGGAGCACAGTCTATAGTGACTGTGGCAAGTGGGTTCATTCTTGTCCTCTCCTGGTGAGAGCACAGTCCATGGTTATCCCTTTAAATGACTATGAGTATGGAAATGTGCAAACTCACCTGGAAGCTCTGCCCATTTGACCCCGTTCTGTCCACCTTAGTAGTATGAAAAGGTCTTACCGCCTTTTGCCAGAGTGATGTACAGGTTACCAAACAGACCCCAACCGCTTTCCCGCCGATGTTCGTGACATGTTCTTGATGGGGAAGAATATGAGGACATCTCCACCAAAGAAGCACTTAATGTTTATAGTTAAGAGAAAGTACCCTAGTTTGGTAAAGATTCACCTCTTTTTAGTCTTGTTGTCTTCTCTACAGGAGATTTCATATTATCACAGATTTCTGGATGAAGACACGTGGAATAATCACAATCCTGGAATTAAACACACACAAGGTCACTGGAGACACTTCATCATGGCCCATTATGCAGCTGTATTGTAGAATAACCACTAGGCATTTACACAATGAGGTAGCACTCACTAATTATCCAGTAGAAAGTCACTAATTACCCAGTAGAAAGTACTCCAGTTGGGTAGACATTTTGTGCAAAACTGTGGACTCTTGTTGGATAAAGGGGCAGGTGAGGCTCCGTTCTGGCCCAGTTACTCACACAGCTATTGACACACCCACACAGATACTCAGACACCCACTCACACACCCGTTCAGTTCCTCTCACATCTACTCACTTACCCACACAGCCACTTACACACCCATAAAACCACTCACACACCCACTCACAGACCCAAACAGTTTCTCACAATCCCACATAAACATTCACAAACCCACTCACAGACCCATACAGCTACTCACACACCCAAAAAATCACTCACACACCCATACAGCCACTCACACACCCACCTACAGATCCATACAGCCACTCACACAGTCACTCTCAGACACATACAACCACTCACACACCCATACAGCCACTCACACACCCACTTACAGATCCATACATACATAATATTAAAACATCTTAGAAATTCACTGAAAAACAAAGGTTACCGGGACATTATAGTTAGGTTCAGATTCTACATGTACAAAACCATAGAAATTCAGCAGTTATAGTTACCTGCACTAACTATAACTTACGCCCCACAATGCACTGCTTATGACCTCAAGTATTACATCACTCATGACATGGTCAGTGACATCACTGATGACATCTCAAATGACATCACTCATGACATCACTCAAGACATCTTCCACAGAACCACTCACACATTCACTCACATCCCTATACAACCACTCATACACACATACAGACACTCACACACCCATTCACAGACACATATAGCCACTCACACACCCAGTCACCGACCCATAAAGCCACTCACACACCCACTCACCACCCACTATATAGTCACTCACACTCCCCATCTCAAAGGTTACAGATTACAGTTAGAAAATAAAAGTTAAAAAACCTTAGAAATTCACTGAAAAAAGCAAAGGTGGCAGGGACGTAATAGTTAGGAAATAACATTAAAAAACCTTAGAAATTCACTGAAAAAACCAATAGGTTACTGGGACATTACAGTTAGGCTCAGATATCACATGCATAAAACTATATAAATTCAGAAGTTATAGTTACCTGAGCTAACTATAACTTACGCCCCTGCAATACACTGCTTATGACCTCACATATTACATCACTCGTGAAATGGTCAGTGACACCACTGATGATATCACTGATGACATCTCAAATGACATCACTGATGTCTTTATCCACAGAACCACTCATACACCCACTCATACCCCATATAACCTCTCATACACCTATTCACACAACCACTCACATACCCATTCACAAACCCATACAACTACTCACAAACCCAGAAACCATCCATAGAGCCACTCACATAACCACTCAGTCACTCATACAGCCACTCACACAACCGCTCTATTCACCCATACAGCTACTCACACAATCACTCACTCACCCATGCAACCCTTCACACATCCACTCACACACCCACACAACCACTTACATACAAATTGACACATCCATACAACCACTCACACACCTGCTCACTTACCCATATAGCCACTTGCACATACACTCACACTGAAATACAGCCACTCACACACCAACTCACTTAACCAAACACCCAATCAAACAGCCACTCACTCGCCCATACAGCCACTTACATACCCAATCACTCACTCTTACAGCTATTTACAGAGCTACTCAGTCACCCACACAGTCACTCACATACCCACTTACCTACCTATACAATCACTTACACAGCCACTCACTCACCCTTACAGCTACTCACATAACTACTCACTCACCCATACAGCCACATACACAGCCACACACTCATCCATACATCTACTCACACACACACACTTATTCACCCATGCAGCCACTAACACACCCACTCACTCACCTATACAGTCTATCAATACAGTAACTCACTCACCCATATAACCACTCACATACCCACACAAACACTTACATGCCCATTCACACATTCATACAACCACTCACACACCCGCTCACTCACCAATATAGCTACTCACACCTAGTCTCCATACAGCCACTCACACACCAACTCACTTAACCAAACACCCATTCAAACAGCCACTCACTCACCCATACAACCACTTACACACCCAGTCACTCACTCATAAAACCACTCACACAGCCACTTACCCATCCATACAGCCACTCACATAGCCACTCACTCACCCATACAGACACTCACACATCCACTCACTCACCAATACAGCCACTCACAGAGCTACTCACTCACCCATACAGCATCTTACACACCCACGTATACACCCACACAGCCACTCACATACCCATTCACACACCCATACAGCTACTCAGACACCCTCTCACACACAGATGCACACAGTCACACAGCTACTCACATAATATATGTTAGAAGTAGTACCACTCATTAGTAGTACACAAAGTATACTAATTTAACTTTTGTAGCAGCTTAGTATATATGTTTAACATGCATAAATGTTTAGAAAACACTCAAAATCACTGTATGATGTCATCAGTAATATTATTTGAGATGCCATCAGTGATGTCATGAGTGATGTCACTGACCATGTCATGAGTGATGTAATATGTTTTTTCAAAAAGCCAAAGGTTACAGGGACATTATAGTTAGGAAATAGAATCAAAAAAACCTTAGAAAATAAATGAAAAAACCAAAGGTTGCAAGGTTATTATATTTAGGCTCAGATTTCACACCTACAAATCCATAGAGATATAGTTACCTGAACTAACTATAACTTACGCCCCCCACAATGCTCAGCCTATGACCTCACATATTGCATCACTCATAACATAGTCAGTGACATCACTCATGACATTACTGATGGCATCTTAAATTACATCACTGATGACATCATGCAGTGATTGTGAGTGTTTTCTAAACGTTAATGAGCATTAAATATATATACTACATGCTACGAAAGTGAAATTAGTATACTATGTGTACTTTGTGAGTTTTAAATTTCTTTAAAAACTTAAGGAATCAGGAATTGCCGAGAGGAAGTAACATACCACTCTCTTTTCCCTTTCTCCCCTCCATGTTCAAAATTCCAGGTTGAATCCATAGTTTTACACAGAGGTGAGTGGGTCATGCTCCCCTAATTTAAGTCTAGCAACACACTTCCATCTTTGGGAGCCCCCAATCCTGCAGGGCAGCTTCAGCTCATGGGCTGGGGACTCCCATTGATAGAGGTTACACTTGTAGGTTTAAATCTGTTTTATTGAAACCAGGAGTCTGACATTCCAATTACAAAATTCAGATCCATATGCCATCATCAGACCAACGGTTTATATTTTAACACCTCTCCCCTCCCAAAACCTCATCACCCTCCAACCCGTTCCGGTTACATAAGCATCAAATAAATAACCACCACAGCAAAAGCAACAACAAAAAGGAAAAAGAAAGAAGGCCGGGACCATACAGCATTTCAATTACTGCCTGATTGCTCCCCATCGGAAGTGCTAGGTCTGGGACGTGAGTCGTAATAAGCGCAGGTATTTAGGACAGGTAAGTTCAGTAAATTCTTGTGATAATAAGCTAAGAAAGGGCTTCCATAAATCCTGATATGCGTCGTCTTGCTGTGACAAGGATAAGGAAAGTCTCTCCATCCCTGGAATATGCCAAAGCCTATTCACCCAATTTATTCTAGTTGGTGTCTTCTCCGACCCCCCAAGTGCTAGTATAGATTGATGTGCTGCGCCCAGAGCCAATTCTAAATGTCTCCCTCTTCTAGAATGTAACGGGTATGCGAGTGGATTAAGGAGACCCAGCACTATGAAGGTAGGAAACTTTGGCAATTGCGTGTCAAAGTGCATGTCGATATCATTTAAGACCTCCTCCCAGAATTGCGATAACTTAGGGCACTCCCACAGTATATGCAACAATGTTCCCAGTCTACCACAGCCCCACCAACACCTGTCACTACGT